>CM040240.1:23751272-24351272 GCA_022545495.1 Chrysanthemum lavandulifolium
TCCATTATGCACAATGTGCACGGTATATTAATGCAAGACGTTGGCCAAATTCATATGTTTTTCAAATTACAAGCATGAATGATATTCACACGTGTCCAAGAACCCAAACATATCCTAACCATCGAAATGCAAAAAAAAAAGTTATTGCTCACATTATGAAAGATAAATTAGAAGATGGTAGCCGTGATTTGAAAGGGAGAGATATACAAAAAGATATGATGGCACAGTATAAAACATCTATATCTTACCAACAAGCTTGGAGAGGGTAGGATTATGGGTTACAATTGTTAAGAGGTTCACTATTAGAATCGTTTGAAATGCTACCGTATTACTGTCACAACTTAGAAACAAAAAACCCAGGGACGGTCACACGTATCAAGAAAAGCAATCAAGGGGTTTTTGAAATTTTATTCATTGCCATTGGTGCATCGGTAAGTCTTGTTCAATTTATTTTTTAAGTGCATGCAAAAACCCGTTTGCTATTATAATTTTAAAAATTGTTTATACGCAGTTGCGCACCTTTGTGAACTATCTTCGCCCACTACTTATAGTGGACGCGGCGCATTAAAATGGTACTTACAAGGGTACAAATTTGCAAGCTGTTGGGATGGACGGAAACAACCAAATTGTGCCTATTGCTTACGGAATATGCAGAGGGGAGACTAGAGATTGTTGGTCATGGTGGATGTATGTACTTAGAGAGTGCATCGGCGATAACCCCAATATGATTATCATATCTGATAGGTATCCTGCAATAGCTTCGGCAATAAGGAATGAGCTTTCATCGGTGTTTCATGGTATTTGTTGTCGACATCTAATGATGAACCTTTCCTTGAAAAGCAATAAAGTTAAAGGTCTATACTGGGGCATATGCAAAGCGTATACTACCGATGAGTGGCAGCGACAAATGAGCATACTCCGGTCAGTACAACACAAGCACACCAAAGCTAATGGAGGTGATCCTGAGCCGGTCTCGAGCACATTGCCCACGTGGCGTTACAATTATTGTACATCTAAGCGTGTCGAGTCTGTTAATGCATGTTACATATTATACGAGCTACCGAATGATGTTGACCGACCACGTCTTCAAGTATGGTTCAAAGTGGTATTTTAAACGTCGGAAGCTGCGGTATTTATTGTTTAAAACATGACGTAGTCGATAATCATTTTAAAAAATATATTAGATAAGTTAATTAATTTAATTTTACAATTTTGGGTAGCAAAATGAAGCACGACATCGCAGTTAGGCGGCGCATAAAGTGAAGAAAAGAAGAATGAAAAGCGTCGAGTTGGGTTGTACATGGAATTACTCAATTTTGATATCAAGTTTATGATGGCCAATATAACCGTGAAGTGAACTTTACGACCGGTGAATGTGAATGTCGGAAATGGCAAATTCCGGATACCTTGTGGTCGCGTTATTCTTTGTTACAAGGTTTTGAACCTAACAGTTGTGTGCAATATGTACATGATTGGTTTAAAAGGAAAAATATCAAGCAACCTATGCGAGTCATTTCAATTTGTTGGAAATTTTAACGAATGGGAGTATCCAAGCCATATACATCCTCTTACTCCTCCAACAATGGACAACCCTCAGCCAGGTCGTCTGGAAAACACAAACCATATACTATCTCAGGAGAAGAGACAAGAACTACACACTGTGGCGGTGCAAAGAGCGGGGCATAACCGCTTCGGTGCAAAAATCATTTGTCCCGGATCCACCTAATGTTAAGGGTAAACAAAAGCAAGGAATTTCCGACTAATGAGCAACATGACAATGCACCTTTCTATGACCAACATCACCCGTTCGATCAAAGTTTTATGGGAAACAAGCAATTCTCATGGCAACCATGTGGCCAAAACACATACACTAATCAAGCAAATGGTCAAAACTCGTTCTTTTGGCAACCATATGGTGACAACACATACCCCACAAACCAATACGCTTCACAAACTTACCACCACAACCCATACCCATCTCAACAATATGTCGAAAACACACACATCACAAACATATGATCAACATAACACACAACAAGATTTCAACCTATCTCAGCAAACCCAAACGCAACCACTTCAAAATGATCTTCAATACAAGTCTCAAGTGTATCAACAATACACTAACCAGCAACACAACTCTCAACATCTAGACGATCAACACATGCAGGATTCAAATAGTTGGTTTAATCGGTTTGGTTTTTAATAAAGTAGAAGGTTTATGTGACTAGTCAACAACTATTGGTATATTCTAATTTAGTTGTAGCATCATGCTTTTCATATTCAATTGTCCAAATGATGTTTGTTTTGTCTGTGTATTTGAATTTTACAAGTGATGTTTGTATTCAAGAGACAATATTTGAGCATGTGTTTTGGTGGTGCAATAGTTTAAACTAACGAATTTACAAGTATGTAAAGCAATAATAACTATCATTTTTGTTTGTGTATAAAAGTAATTGAGTAAAAAAGGTTTATAAAAAAATAAAAAAGGGTAACATAAGATAGTGTATTAAAGTAGGAAGTATAAAAGCGTGAATTTATAAACCAATTTGAAGATTATAGGCCTCTCATCAATAAGTCCGTCAATATTATACTTTTCTACACCATCTTTTTCGTTTGACACAAATTTTTAAATACACACAATCACAGTAACAAGATACACAAAATTATACTTTCGTTCAACAATTTTTATTCAACTTTTGCTCGAAATACATAAAGTTTTTATGTAAGTGAAATACGTAACAATTAAAACCGATACGTAACAATTAAAACCGAAAATTTGACTTACGCGATTGATATTTGCAATAATTATATTTGATTTTAGTTTCTTAGAAAGTTATACATAATTTTAAAAAAAATAAAAAATAAATATAGCTACATAAAAATTACACAGATACAAGCACAACAAATGTAAAATAAATTTTTTGGTCTTTGTCTGACATGTTTGGGCCCACAGTCAGAATTCGCTTCAAATTTTAACCGATTTGCTTTTTTATTTTCATTAGTTTGGTCTTCGTGTGTCAGTTAAGGCCCACATAATGTCAGATTTCGCTTCAAATTTGAAGCAATTTTTTTTTTCTTTTTTTTAATTCCTCACGTTTAATTAAGGGGGTAGCGACACGTGTCCTTCTAGGATTTCTGCACAAATTTTAAGCGAATTCCGTGGCCTTTTTGGATATATGATAAAAAGAGGTCCTCTGCAGGACAACTCCCCCTGCAGAGGCCTCGTATGTAATTTTCGCTTGATTTTAAGCAATTTGTAGGACACACGTACATTTGAGAATTGCATATAAAAAATGATAATGGAGGAACATGAATGTAAACAATTAATCTCATAGAGTCATAGAGTTCTGGTCACTGCTACTGCTTAACAATGAATGTGGTGGCGACATGATCACAAGACTACCATGCACCCACAAGTTTCACACCACTTTCACCGTACATCTACCAACAACTGGATGTTATGCAATAAAAGGTGCTCATCAATCCGCACCCATGCTGTTTTTGGTCAGTGCCAAAGGTGCTCATCAACATGAGGAATAGTTGGTAGTTGTACTTGATGAGTTGATTATGGAATGGATGGAGCTATGTTAGTCGAGTTTGAAGTTGTTGGAAAATTTAGTGCACTTGTGGGATGGTTCACACCTTGTAATGGGTTAGGAGGTACGGAGTGTACACCCATAAGGTCCATGAACACCCTGACTCTAATAGTGGTTTGTATTGGTAGTGATTGGTGAAAGTACTGTTGTGGTTAACACTAATTATCATTGTTTCCATCAAGCGAAGCTTCAACAGGATCGATGTTCCACCGAAGTGGTATCTCACCTGAAGTTGTGTTTACATCGAAGCGATGCGTTTCAACAAGCGGTGTAACCACCGAAGCACTATGAAATCTTGAAATAAGTCCCGATAAATGGCGGTTACAAGCGCATCATTATGACCACGTTTAATTGGTCATGTAACCACTAACGGCTATAATGGGGATGATTATGAGGCTATTAAGCGGCGATTAATACTCATAATTCCATTGGAGCGGTCAAGAGTAACCTCCTATAAATAGGAGATCCGAACATGCATGAAAGATATCTGAAGACGTAAACACTTATTAGCGAAAGGGTTATAGAATTGTGCCTAATTCTCTAACGCATTTGGTCTTATCCCAAGTAGATATTCGTGATACCCGTGCATTAGGGTCGAATAGTTTACTTTGGAAAGTGATCACACGATTCCAAGTGATATCCGGTAACCACCAAGTGGTATCTCATTACTAACAGTTTGTTTGTTTCTGTTGAAGAGTTGCACATTTCTGAATTGATTATCTTCACCCCGATTTGGGACGAATAACCACCCGAAGTCACGACTTTGTGGGTTTCCTTTTCAAGGGTTGCGTCTCGCAACGGGTGGGCACGGGTTGCTAAGGTGTGCATGTTGTACGTTTGCAAGTGTGTTTGTGTTTGTGGCCGATGTGTGTTTGAGTTTGCACATACGTGTCGGTGAGAATTGCTTAATGTGAATGTATTTATACATGTAAAATGAGATGAGTTTATTTTTTATTTGTCAGTTTCTAGCAATGCAAGGTTGGAAGTTTTAATAAGTTTATAAGTGTTAAACTTGTATATAAAACTCAAGAGTTCGAGAGGTATGGTGGGGGATCTAACTAGGAGCTATATTTTTGGATTTGGTTCACAATATACAAGCTGCTTATTTTCCTATGAAGAGTTTGTTCTGTGTTTGTGTGTAAAATAATAAAGGCTCATGTGACTAAAGCCCACATGACTGACTTGACAAGCAAATATTACTTGAAACCATCTCCCATGTTGTTGATTTGTAAGATATGATCGTGATCTAAACTGATCACTTTGATCACGATCTAAACTAATCACTTTGATCACGATCTAAAACTACTAGTACCAGCTATAAAAAGGGTGTCCGTGGTTGTTCTTAAGATATATGATCATATACTCATAAAAGACACAAGAAAAACACACACATAAAAGAACATGATATCCCTCTTTCACCCGACATTGTTTGGATACTCTCCTATGGTTTTCTGTCTATCGCCAATGGCATTACGTTGCTTCGGTCACTGTCAATATGCAACGTTGTGTCTGAGTACCATTGTATATGTACTTTAGTATTTCGTATTTCTAGTCATGCTTAGGTGAGTCATGAAAGATGGGACTACCTCTCATGTACTATAGTATTTCGTATTAGTCTCAAGGAAATGTAGTCAGGTTATGTTTGGTTTCCTATCTCTGAAGGAATCTCATATGGTTAGATAAATGGTAGTCTGAGTACCACTGTATATGTATATAAATGAGCTTGGCAATTCTAATATATAGGCAGGGAATGGGGATATGAAGAAGATCTTTACTAGCAGCCTTATGAATGAATGTATAAATTCATATAGATATATGTATCGAAAGTATGTAAGAAATAATATCTTAGGCAAGGATAATAATTACTTATATCTCATTCTGTTGAAAGTAAAGGAGAAAAATCATTTATATTTGTCATTGGGTGTAGCGTTCTTTTTTCATCTTGACACCAACCTTTTAAATTCGTGTTATTGTGTGTACTTTGTGACCATTTTTCCGTTACTTTTCTCTTCCTTAACACATCCTTTAAATCTCAAATCCAATCTCTTCTTACAACCCGTGTCAAATACTATGAGTTTGTCAATAAATATAAAAGCAATGGTTAATGGTCAAAATTTATGTCGTGTTAAAGTTCAGATAACCTTATACAATTGATTCAAAATTTTTTTATATAAAATTATGAGCTTGTCAAATATTATTAAAGGACGACGATTAGAAACTACCAAAGTTCTTTACGAAAATTAACACTACATAACATAATTTCATCATGTTCCGTGACACCTTGGGACACCTCAAACTCGTGTTGTAGAATGATACTTGATATAACCCCTACGAGAATTCAAACTACAAAATAACTATATTTCAAATAAGTGAGAATATTACTTTTTTGGCCCACTAGTACTCTGGAAGGTTATGATTAAGTTTGACATGATTACATGTCAAGGTATTTTAACTTAATGTTTAAGATTGTAAGCTTGTCAAAAAAATTAAAAAACTACTGTGACATTTAGTCCATGCAAATTTATGAATTTCAAATCATAAGCTTGCATGAAATCCAAGTTACCGTAGGTTTTTAAAGGAATTCAACACGCCTACTTCAAATGGTATCCTTCACTTCTTATTTATAACCAACTCCCACAAGCTACTTTTTTTTAAAAAGCGATGTGGGATGCCAAAAGTCAAAACCAATTTATTTATAAGCAATATGTAGTTCACTTGTGTATTTGAATTTATCTTACCTATTACAACGGAGTACATCTTTAAATAAACACTAATTAATGTATGTTATGTTCTTATACTTGAATTAGTTTTATGATGTTATACAGTATACTGGCTGTTAGACAGTGAAAGGTGCTCAATCCGTACCCATGAGGTTTAAGCTAGACATATATGTGTGTTTAACGCATATTATCGAAGGCCGCATTGATTGTGGGTTTACCAACTGATAGTTACTCGAAGCTCTTTTTTCCAAAAGTGAGTGATCATGTATAATGAAGGGATGGTGCTTGTACTTCACGAGTTGATTATTGAATGGTTGAATATTATTTGGAGTTATGAGTTATGTTTCGTGGGTTTTCTTTTCAAGGTTTGTGTGGCAACGGGTGGTCGCGGTACGTAGCTAAGGTGTGTTTAAGTTTTCAGTTGTTGCTTAGAATTGATTAACATGAAGTTTTATGTTTACATATATGTGTTTTATTTATGATGTTCAAGTTTATGATTTTGTTTATTTTTTGGACTAACGATGGGGTTGATGCTGATACATGAGAATAAATGAGCATATATGACTATTTTTGTTGCTTCATAGCGACTAATTTTGGTATTTTGTAGGTGACATAAGTGTTGTTAAGAAGATGATTAACATTAGAGATCGGCCGCAATTAGTTAAGATCATTGGATGGTTCTGACGGAACTGGGAGTTAGCCGGGTTGGTCTAAATACACCCACAACCCATTTCACAAAGACGTCGAGCTGGGAAAATCAAGTGGACTGACTGAATGAAGTGGCATGCCGTCATAAAAGATTTGAACATCCTCGAATCTTCAAAATTTAGATTAAATGTATATTCTAACTTAACATTTGGTTAATGTCTCCATGTATGGTATTGATTTGTTCGTCATCACAGTTTACGCACAATGGAAGAGGTGACAGAAATGAACCTTCATAGGTCCTCAAAGTTGGCCCACTCGAAGATGCAAAATATCGCCAAGTCCTTAAAGCTAGTTGTAAATTGGTGCTCATTTGCGACAAGGATGGAAAACCAACAAATCAAACAACAAATGTGGTCTACAAAAGAGGTCTTGATCAGACTACCTGTGACTTCCTTACAAGGTAAATACTCATTAAATTATCGATATACACTTAAGTAGTTTTCAATGGAAATGTCCCTTATGCTGTTATGCACATGTTCTGCAATTGAACCATGTAACATTCTATTCTCCCAATGGTAACTACCGATGAATTAGTGACTTATAATTTTGAATATTAGAGTGCTGGGGCGATTCATGGTAGTAGAACTCAACTTTATCGAATTGCACTACTATGATTTGACATCATTATTAACCCATTGGACCACTTTAATTTTACTAAAGACCCATTTTACATGAAAAACAAACTAAACCCATTTGACATACGAAACAACCTATAGTCACCCATTTAGTTACAAGTATTTGGGTAGAATTTATGGAAAATTTTGTCCAATAATATGCTAATTTCATGGTTTATAAAGGCCTTGCCACTCTTTTTTACTTTGCAGAATCAAGAGCAAGCTTTGATGTCATTCAAAAGTGAATATATGTTGGTGCATGCACTTATAAAAACTTATAAGTTGGGATTATAACCCTACATATTGATATAATGAACATGACAACTTTCTAACGAACATATACTTAAAAAAAATATTACTTGTTGATATCATTGCCTCAAAACATGCGTTTAAACAATAATTATCTGTTGTTATATTTGCCCGAACCCATACGCGCACGGGTCCCTATAACTAGTAATTTAATAAAATAAACCCTATTCTCAAAAAGTCAAAGTTGAGAAAACATGTTAACCCTCATATTCCTAAACATTAACAACCACCCACGATTTTAATGGCTGGGTTAAATGATCATTTTTGCATCATTTTAGCGGTTACTATTTTGCATGTTATTGTTACCTATATCGATGTTTTATTTATATGAAAGTGGTTTACGCTAGCATGACCTTAGCCCCCCGAACAAAAATCCTCAAGTTCCGCCGATTAAAACTCATATCTAATATTATGAGCTTTTATATATTATAAAACCAATTATCAAAAATTTATGGTGTTTTAAGGTTTAGGGGGTGTTTGAGATTGATTATTAAAAAATCACGTTTTCATTTATGGAGTTTGCAAACCCACGTTTTCACACTGCATGAGACATGTTACTTTTGCATAACCACGTTTTGTCTCACATGAAACTCAAATAAGTGATTATTCACTTGTGTTGCCAAACACTTCATAAATTGATTATCACGTTTTCCAAATGAAATAATCAGATAATCTGTCTCACATCGCAACCCCAAACACCCTCTTAGATAACTTTATATATAATATTGGAAGCTTCTCTTATAATATAAACTTATAAAATCCAATGTTCAGCAATTCAACTTGCAAACTTATAAAACTCAAATAATAAGCTTGCAAGCAGAAAAAGTTGACCAAAGTCTTTTAAAGAATTAAACATGCCTACTTCAAAGCTTCCCCTTCCCTCCTTATTTATAACCATCTCTCACAAGCTACTTTTCTTCACAAAGCGACGTGGGATGTCAAAACGCAATTGATTAAAGCAATCTGCAGTACATTTAAAGCTCTTTTTTATTAGTTATAAAATTTTACATTATAAATACAAGAACCTTGAAAAGTAGGAAAAGCTAGAGAGGATGGTATGAAGTACAATAAGCATAATCAATTTCTATAAGATTTTACTGTATGTTTCTTATAAATGGTTTCATTTTCTTTTCTAAATATGTGTAAATTTCTCAATTATATAATAGGTCATTCGGTTCTTGAGACTCGTAGATCACACATATCGGACCGGTGGAACCACCGACCCAGTAGGACGGTTATTCTGTCTCAACTAAAACCATAGTTCTTGCATATTGTAATATGTTATCTTCTTACTAGTGCTTTAGTTGCAAATGGGAATACAACTTGGTGATCAACACTAAAGTTGTACTGTTTTTAAAAGATTAAGATATTCAAAATTCGAAACACCTTTTTTGCTGTGAAAATAAGTATCACGTCCGAGAAGACCATAAAGATTTCTAAATCATGGTGTGTTAAGCTTTTGTTTATTAAGCGCATTTTGTAAATCATGGTGTGTTAAGGTTTTGGTAAATTTATATATAAAATTGTCAGCTCGTCATATAATATTAAAACCAACAACTACAACCATATGCTTGCAAAAGTTATACAGCTAAAATCACAAGCTTGCAAGCTACATGATGTTGGTTATTGGCTTTTAAAGGAATTCAACAAGGCGATGTGGGACGCTCAAAAGTCAAAACTCAACTGAGTTTAAGCATTTTGTAGTACACTCTTTACAATGTTATACTTGCACTCATTTTATTTCCCTTAGTTTAAGATGCACGTTATGCAATGAAAGGTGCTCTATCCGCACCCATGAGCTTTAAGATAGACATATATGTGCGTCTAACACATATTATCGAAGGTCGCGTTGGTTGTGCGTTTACGAGCCGATAGAGTTACTCGAAGCTCTTTTTTCCAAAAGTGTGTGATCATGTATAAGGAATGGATGGTGCTTGTACTTCACGAGTTGATTATCGAATGGTTGAAGACTTGGAGTTATGTTGGTCTTGGAGAGGTGTTGAAGGCACAGCTTCTTAATTTATCTTTTTAAGGTTTGTGTGGCAACGGGTGGTCATGGTACGTAGCTAAAGTGTGTTTAGGTATATTTGAGATATATTTGTGTAGTGAAGGCGATTGTCTTATTTTATTAAGTTGGTTGGAGAGAGAGACAGAGAGAGGGAAAAAAAGAAGCTAACTGAGGTGTCAATGACGAATGTGGTCTTGGGTCTCTTTATTAGGACCCGTCTAACCAAAAATTTCTTCTCAAAAATTTTGGTCAACGAATGAAATTCTTTTGAACATGTTACTTGCGTTTGTGGAAGGGAATATCTATCTCAATATAAAATAAGTACGCGTTATAAACGCTAACCATTACTTAAACACCTTTATAAAACTAATAATCCAACCATATTAACCAATTTAAAAAAAATGATAATGGAGGAGCATGACCGTAAACAATCAATATCACAGAGTTCTGGTCATCTACGACAGCTCTCAACCGCTGCTACTGCTTGCAAATACTGCATAAACAATGCATGTGGTGGCGACACGATCACAAGACTACCATGCACTTACAGGTTTCACCATACATCTACCAACAACTGGCTGTTATGCAATGAAAAATGCTCAATCCGCACCCATGTTGGTTTTGGGTTTACCAGCTCATGGAATTACTCGAAGCTCTCCTTTTCAAAAGTGAGTGATCATGGTATATATAACGAATGCTTGTTGGAATTATATAACATGACTAATCATAAATATAAACAATAAACATCAAAGTATTCAAGCGGAAGCGTATAAGATTTATTAATGAACAATTAATTAACATAAAAGAATATCGTACCTTTTCTTGATTCTAGCCGAACAAGAATCAAATCCACAAACTAGCAATTGGATGAACCCTAATTAGGGTTTATAGGATTATATGAATTACCCTCACCGTTTTGTAATTCAATCCAAGATAATAACAAAAGTATGTTATTACTATGTTCTTGTACACGCATTAAACCGAATTAAAGTAATGCTAGTTTTATCAAACAAAATAACTTGGTTTGTGGAAAAGTAATGGATCGACATCCAAAGGTGATGGACGATCGGTTTGGACAAGAAAACACACAAAACAATTTTAGGGTTTAGCTAATGAGCACAAGAGATGGAAAAATAAAACCCTAGCCTTGTTTATATACCCAAGCAAACTTGGTGAACAAGTTGGGTTTGTTTCCTTCTTTCTCTCCTTGGCCGATCGGTTTGGATATCCGTAAAGGGATTAGGAACCTTCCCAACTTTTGCAATTAAGTCCTTTTCCAAATACCTTTAACTCCCGTTAGTCCATTACATTAATTACTTAACGTCCGTTAGTTATTTCGTTTAATAAATAAATAAATACAACATTTATATTTAATTATTTAACTTTAAATTCTCATACGTAAAGTGTGCAATCCAATAGTCTCGAGTTCGATCCTAACTCACGTCTATTAATTTATTGTCCATAAAACCAACAGCTCCCACTTGGACATATCTTAATAGAGTGATCACATTCGGTTAGCGTCTAGCAACACTTCGATGCCTCTAGTACAACTCGAGCAAGGCTCCTGGAAAACCTTTTAATGATTTCTCTTTATTATTATCCTTTTGTTTCTAATACCATGTTAAATAAAGATATGGAATTAAGTCATTCTTTATTCAACCATTATGTTTCTCGTTGTTAGTGATTGAGCAAGATTACCAAATCTTACGAACATATTCGGGGAGAACTTTGGGCGTGGCCACGCAAACATCTTGTCAACCCTACGAGGGGCCCAGTGATATTAAACTCCAAAATAAATTTGAATGAACAAATTCTATCTTGACTACAAGAATAACCCACGAAATTTGCAACACTTGAAACAACCCTTATGACTACCGCCACGTATAGCGTTAAGTTGTTCCACGAAGTGCACTACATTCATGACACTTATCCGGTATCTCAAGTCCGAGGATAACTATTCATAATTTACTTATAACAATATCCACAAAGTAAATTATGTAGTTGGGATAAGTCCTATATTCAATTCATTGAATATCATCCGAAATTGGTATGCATTCTCATCAATATACTTTCAAGTATATTCTACCATATCTCTCGATTTGTCTTAGTTTAATGATACTCCCATATCATTAATTGACAATGGACAATTTAGAATAAATAAATTTATTCACGGATTAAACATGCAAATATAGGATACAATAAATTATAAAATCAATCATACCAAGTATTTGATTTATTATAATAATTGTTTAACATCCTTTATCTAAATACCAAATAGATCAATGCATGAAAATTCCAGGTTGATAAATTATGCCTCAAGTAATGACAATCATACTTGTTGACAAGGCATAAATCAGCCTACTTGATCTATCATAATTTTGAGAATACTTATTTTAAGAATTCAATTAGTGAAATCTTTGTATGTGTGCATTCACCAATCCACATAATAATTCATAAAGTATGTGACATCCTCTATCACCAATTTATGACAATTTAAACTTACAAGGAATGTTACTTCCTATATGTTATACAACATATAAGATTTAAAAACTTATGTTAGGAATTAGAAATTCCGGTATTAAAGAGTCGGTCAAATCATCTATCATTTAAGTATATGTAATCGTTACATGTCAAAAGCTCGTAGTCGTAGTTATTTTAAGTTAAGTAGTATTTAGTTAAGTAACACCGTGGAGGACGGACGGTCTTTACCCAATGTATGCACGATCCACACTCCGATGTGTGGCGATTTATGTAAGACTATAAATACTCTCTACCTTCCAAGGTAGAGTTGGAGCTCATAATAATATCTTTCACTTTCTCTCACTAAGTTCCCTAAACCTCTAACTTTCTCTCTAGAATTCTACTTATCGCCACCTTGTTGTTATGGTTTGATGTGTATGTGAAAACTAATATCTTACAATTGGTATCAAGAGCCATGGTTAGATCATATCTTACACATCTTTGGATTTCTAGTGGTTTTAGGTGGTTTTGAGTTTGAAAAGTTTAGTGGTTTTGCATCATTTGGTTGATTTCTTGTGTTAAAGCTTGGATTTTGTTAGTACTTTTATGTTTAGAATCATCACAAGTGTTTAGGTTTTCATTTGGTAGCTTGAATCATCTTGGTTGGGTTGTTTTGGATTGAAAAGTGATGTTTATGAGTTTTTCTTGCTAGCGACTTAACACGGAATTCTTTCTTCTTAGCGACTTGCTTTACAAATTTGTAGCGAGTTACGGTTTTGGACCTAGCGACTTAGAACTAGCGACTTAAAGATACAAGTAGTGGAATTTCCACCACGGTAGCGACTTGGAGGTAGCGACTTGGTGCATGCGAGTTGCTATTTAGCGACTTGTATCTTTAGCGACTTGTGTGGCAATTCTTGCCAAAATTTTGCTAGCGACTTGAGGCTTAGCGAGTTCTTGTAGCGACTTGCACTCGTCTAGCGACTTGGGAGTGTAGCGAATTAGGTGTTAGCGACTTGGTGCATTTTGTTAGTGACTTGGGTGATTGCTTACGGTTGTCTCTTGATTTAGTAAAATCCGTGAAAGAATCTATTTCCGGTTTAATCATAGAGTTATAAAATCCCGTACAATCTGTTAACATGTCTACCAACGTTCTACTATCATCTCCACTGTTGTCGAGGATGTTCAAGCGGTGGCTCGGATACTCGTCCACCCATGCTTGACAGAATCGACTACGATTCTTGGGCTCAACGAATCGATTGTATTGCCTTGGAAAGGAAAATGGTGTCAACATTCTCAAATCAATTGATGAAGGACCGTATCGAGTTGAAACGACTAGAGACATACTTGATACTAATGAAGATGGAACTCCTATCTACGGAATGGACGGACCTAAAATGTATGATGAGCTTGATGATAAGGAGAAAAGAGATTCGATGCGATATCGGGGCTTTAACATTGCTCTTCAAGGTCTTCCTAAAGACATCTACAAGTCGATCAATCACAACACCGATGCAAAGGCGGTATGGGATAATGTCAAGATGCTTCTCTCGGGTTCGAATTAACTATGGAAGGCAGAGAATCACAACTCTATGATGAATTTGAACACTTCAAGATGAAACCGGATGAGAGTGTCTATGAGTACTATGTGAGATTTCATAAGTTGGTGAATGACATGAGAAACATCGGGATGACTATGCCTAGCATTCATTGAACTCAAAATTTGTGAACAACATGAATCCCGAATGGCACAAGTTTGTCACCTCGTGAAGCTCACTAAAGGATTGAAGAATACAAACTATGAGCAACTCTATGCCTTCCTCCTTCGAATGAGAGACATGCTATGTTTGAAAAATTGGTTCTCAATCGGTTCAAAACCAACCGAGGGAGAGACAAGCTCGTCAATGACTCAAGCGCCTTCTACTCAAACATCGAATCACAACCAAAGCTTCACAAGTCATACCCTTGGGTAATGGTAATCACAAACTCATTCACGATCCCATGTTCAAACAAGGCGATGATGATGCACACGTGGGTAACTTCATTAATCAACTTGCTCTTTTGATTAGTCAAAACATGAATTCTCTCCACAAACCAACAACAACCTCGAGCGACTTCTAACCCACATAATCAAGCTACTTTTAAAGATGGAAGGATCGTGGTGCAACCGATTCGGAAAGACAGTATGATCGGGGAAGAGGTGGGTGGTAGAGGTTATGTTGGTAACCGAATCGAGGAAGGAATGGTAACCAAGGTCAAGCTAAGCCGATCAAATGTTATAAGCGTGGTGGTGAGGACACATTGCAAGCGCACATCTCCAAAGCGTCCATGAATGCCGATTACTTGAGAGATAAGATGTTGCTTGTACAAGCTCAAGACAATGGTGCTGCTTTGGATGAAGAGGAATTCATTTCTTCTTTGAAGGCAATGCCAAGACCTATGATGCAGATGTGGATGAGCGACCTATTCGGGAGATAGGTCACAATCATCGAATGCCTTTCAAGTCGGTGATTGTGATGCATACGACTCGATGTGGATGATGGACCTCGCACACACAATTTTATGGCTAGCATTTCTCCAATGGTGTCTCCCAAGGTCTCTTCTTCACCACAAGCTGGCCCATCCAAGGACAAATTCATCTCGAGGTATTAAAACTATACGATGATGTCGATGTGCAATGATGCATGACAAAGTACAATCAGCGAAACTATTGAATCAAATATTGAAAATATGGGTAATATCGATATTGTCCCATATGATCAATATGTGAAACAAAGTGAAAGTGAAGTTGTACCAAGTGATGCATCTTCTGCGATCAACAATGACTATGTTTTTAATGAATACCTTTGCATGTGCCCCGATGATTCCGTAATTTACGAACTAAATGCCTATAAAGAACGTGTTGCTATTTATGAACAACGTGCTAAATTTGAGTTGACCACTCGTGAGCGTGAAATGGATGACCAAGTGCAAATACGAGAATTAGAAAAAGCAATTTTAGAGAAGAAGTATTGAAACAAGAATTAAATTCCTTGCAAGAAAAACTTTCTAAAACAACTAAGCAAAAACAAGAACCTCAAGAAAATGTGAAAATGCTTAAGCAAGAATTTAATGCAAAGGAATCAAAACTCTTGAGAGATTTTTCTAATCTGAAAACTTTGAAAACAAACTTGAAAACAAGTTGTACATACAAGGAAACACCATTCGATCGCTCACATGGTCACTAAACATAGAGTTCTAAGCGATAAGCATAGTGTTCCCATTATAGATAAACCCAACCCCGAGTACAAAAGATAGCAAAAGCGGCTCAAAGTGTGATCTATGATGGCAATGAGATTCTTAAACCTAGACAAAAACCTAGTTGCGTTGAGTGCGAGAGGATGATAAGAAACTAAATGAAATCACTAGGAAAAGATGAATAAGAAACTAAATGATCCTAAATGCAAAGAGAAAAAAGTAATTATCACTCCTCATGACTATAAGAAGGAAAACTGGATTTCCTTGAACAAGTTTAAGCCTCGGACATTGTTGACTCCGAACAAGTCTTCGGAAAATGGATTTAGATAAGTAGAAAGCGGAAAATATTGTTGAAACAAACCTCCCTTTGGAAAATGCCTAAAGCAACTGTGTATCCTCCTAATACACCAATGCATCTTGTTCCTAGAACAATTGCCACTAAAAGCAAGACCTTAATTAGCCAATACGTTATATTTCAACTATTTGTTGATTTTGAGAAAACTTGCAAGAAAAGGATCACACCCATGGTATAGCGAAGGAGAAAGGGTTTTGAACAAATGAAAGAATGTTATTTAAGCGAGGTCATGCCTTTCTTTAAACTTCTAAAAGATCACTTTGAGAGTCTTAAAAGGGGATAGAAAGCGATATTAAGGGAATGAAAAAGGAATTTGATGCAATGATTGTTGAAGTTAGTGACTATGGCGTGCACTAAAATATAATGAGATTGAGAGGAAGAACTTGCATACATTAAATGAGACTCTTATTCTTGAATGTGTTGCTCAAGATGTGTTTTTCAACGCTTCAAATTACTCTATTAATGCTTCCCAATTTCATGAACTTTCATTTGCCTCGAAAGTCTCTCATGATCGTGTCATTGAGCTTGAAAAACTAATTCTAAACTAAGCGATAAAATTGAACGGATGATCACGACAATTTGGTTAAACATTTTCTAAACTAGAAGTTGAGCATTTTAATTTACAACTAAAATATCAACATCTTAAAGAAAATGTCAAAACTTCAAATATCAAGACATCATCGGATGCTCGAGTTTGATGCGTTTTCAAATTAACAAACGTGATGAGCAGATTCAAGCTCGGTGCAACACGATCGAGAAAGTTGAAAGCCCAAATCTCTCAATTAAAGGGTCAAACGAACAATATGACAGCTCCCAAATGCCTCCTCCTTTAGATTCTCGAATTCTCAAACGTTTCATCTTCAAAACCTAGTAAATGCTTTACAAAGGAAAGCGAAAGTTTTCTAGAAGAAAATGAAAAGGTTAAACGTCATTTCAATGAGTTATTTAAATCTATTAAGGTCACTCGTAACAAAATAACGAACAAATAGCTTCATTGCAAAAGGAAATTGAGAATCGAAGAGTCGGGTAAAAGGAAAATGCCAATGACCAATGGGGAGAATGGTGTATCAAAGGTTCACTCTTGTAATAACTATGCTTTTCTCGTGACATATGTCCTCCTCATCTAAGGAACAACAAACTTGCTATTCAAACATATTTCTCATCTCTTAAGGATGAGATTGTTGAAGAGGATAAGCTAGAGAAACCTGATGATAATGCAATTGGACATGCATGCTTATATGCCAAACGATCTCAAGAAATCTTAGAATGCTTGATCACAATATGCCCAAAGACATTAGGTGAGAGAGTTAACCCTTTGATTCCATGCTCGATGCCTAATGCCAAGTATGATATGCATTCGATTCCCAATGTTTTGAACGTGAACCGTAGTGTGCCTTTAAGTAGTTCAGATTCCAGATTTGTCAATGCTAAGAAAGTGAACTCAAGTGTGCCTTCTAGGAGTACAAATCTCGGTACCTCTAGTTTTAAGAAAGTGAACCTTAGTGCACCGCATGTAGTTCGATCAAAGACATCTAAGCAGTGATGCAAAGAGTAGTTAAACCAACTAATGTTCCCATTCCTCTACAGAGTAATCGGTGACATTAAGCGGAGCGGTCAAAGTCTCAAGACAATACAAGGAATGATAGGACCTCTCAAGCTAAGAATGTGCATTGGAAGAGAGTAGAAGAACAATCTAGGAACTTTAAGCTTGAATTGAATAAAACGAATTGTGTTGATTCTAGTATTAGCCATAGGCGTCTTGTAATTAATTGAATTCGATACTATTTGCAAACCTTGTGCGATGATTGCTTGAATTACATTTTTAATCATGAATGTGGTGTTAATGTTACGCTAATGATGTTAATTGTCCGATTAATATTGTTAATGCTAAAATTCATGCTAAAAAGGCTAAAAGGCCAAAACGAAGAAAGTTAGAAAACAGTGGAAACCCCGGGAAGAACATTCAAGAAAATAGGCTCTTATTGGATACTGTTGGTCATAAGACTAATCGATAATGCCCACTAGAAAATGGATGCCTCTTGGTAGAACTATTCCCTTAAGAAGTGATCACACTGTGAGCAGGGCTATCTGAGACACTAGTACTACATCTATTCACAATGATTCCATTGCCTCACTTTCGATATGAATGCTTCTATTTACGATGTGGGTGTTCCAACTGTTGCTACTAACCAAATGGAACCCATTCTTGCATGGGGATCCCAATTATCCGATTATCCATTCTTGTCGTGTTCAACTGCAGATCGTTCAAATCGTTACGTGGTACCGGACTCATTTGTTCCAAGCATATATTGGAGACCGGTCTCGGCTCATGAACTTCGTGAGCAAATTCATCGGGACCGTTAGATTCGGTAATGATCATTTGATGCTATTATGGGTTATGGAGATTACGTTGTTGGTGAGTGTCATCTCTAGAGTTTACTATGTGGAAGGTTTGGGTCATAACTTCTCTGTTGGTCAATTTTGTGATTACGATCTAGAAGTAGCCTTTAGAAAACATACCGCTTTGTTAGAGATCTTAATGGTAAGGAACTATTAAAAGGAACTCGTGGCTCAAATCTTTACACCATCTCCATCGATGACATGATGAGGTCATCTCCAATCTGCTTATTATCAAAGGCTTCTAAAACAAAGTCATGGTTATGGCATCGTCGTCTCAATCACTTGAACTTGGCACCATCAATGATCTCACCGAAAGGACTTAGTTGTAGGTTTACCTAGACTCAAGTACGAAAAGGATCATCTTTGTTCGACATGTCAATTGGGAAAAGCAAGAAGTATGCCCATAAACCCAAACCTACTAACTCATCACGAAGTTCTTCATATGATTCATATGGATTTATGTGGACCAATGAGGTCGAGAATATCTTTGGGAAGAAATATGTGTTAGTCGTGGTTGATGATTACTCTAGATTCACTTGGGTCAAGTTCTTAAAGACAAAGGATGAAACTCGATATCATCATCAAACTCATCAAGCAATTGCAGTTCGACTTAACAAAGCTGCCGAATTATCAAAGCAGACAATGGAACCGAGTTTGTCAACAAACAACTTAGTGAATTCTATGAAAGCGTTGGAATCGACCATCAAAGAAGTGTTCCACGAACCCCTCAACGAGCGGTGTAGTTGAAAGGCGAAATCAAACTCTTGTTGAAGCCGCTAGAACTATGTTGATTTACTCAAAGGTTCCAATGTTTCTCTGGTGAAGCAATTGCCACTTGCATGCTACACACAAAATCGTTCCATGATTCACACCATTCATGGAAAAACTCCATATGAACTTGTCCACAATGAGAAAACCTAATCTCTCTTTCCTTCCCGTGTTTGGTGCATTGTGTTATCCAACTAATGAGGTCAAGACTTAGGCAAACTTAGGGCTAAAGGCGACATTGGAGTATTTGTAGGATATGCACCAAACAAAAGGGATACGAATCTACAACAAAAGAACCCGAAATATCATGGAAACAATTCACGTTACGTTTGATGAGTGACCGGTCAAATGGCTCTGGACACTCCATTTCGGGACCCGCACTTCAAAACAGTCCATTGGTTCATCCCTTGTTCCAAACTCTTCTCAAGAAACTCCATATGTACCTCCATCGAAGATGATTTAAAGAAATTGTTTGATCCTATGTTTGATGAACTGTATGATTCAATTACTAATGAGGTGTTGATCCTACAACAGAGGATGCTCATATTCCGTGAATGAAGTCAATCCTCGGTCTCAATATCTTTAAGTCAAGAAGCACTGCTGCGATCCTTGATCTCATCAACAAATCATCATTCTTCAAATGTACATCATGGAAATGTTTCGCATCAATGATGAAGTTAATCCTTTGCTACTCTCGAAGATGATCCATTTGAAAACATATTTGCTCACGAATCATCATCGAACCATCTTCTTGAGGAGACATCGACTCTGCTACCTCGGTCCCTCAACAAGCGCCACATGAACACCTTAGAAAATGGACTCACGATCATCCATTAGACAACATCATTGGAAATCCTCTCGTCTGTGTCAACCCGGAAACAACTTGCAACCGATGCCTTATGGTGCTTCTTCAACTCAGTACTATCTAAGATCGAACCAAAAGATGTTAAACCGCCATGAATGAAGATAGGCGGTTCAATGCCATGCAAGATGAAATTCATGAGTTTGATCGACTTGATGTATGGGAGTTAGTACCGCTCCAGGGCGTGCTATGATTATAGCTCTTAAATGGATCTTCAAAGTGAAACTTGATGAGCATGGTGATGTATTGAAGAACAAGGCTCGATTAGTTGCTAAAGGATACCGTCAAGAGGAGGGTATTGACTTTGAAGAATCTTTTGCTCCAGATTGCTCGAATCGAGGCAATCGAATCTTTCGGCTAATGTCGCTAGTAAGAACATGGTAGTTTATCGGATGGATGTGAAGACGGCATTTCTAAGCGGAGATCTTAAAGAAGTCGTCACGTCACCAACTGAAGGATTTGTGAATCAAGAGCATCCTACTCACGTTTATCATTTGAAGAAGGCTCTTTACGGTTTAAATCAAGCTCCAAGGGCATGGTATGATACATCATCAAAGTTTCTCCTATCAACCGGATTGACAAAGGAGCAGTTGATCCGACATTGTTCACCGTGAAGTCATGCAAACATTTAATTCATGTTCAAATTTATGTTGATGATATTATTTTTGCCTCGATGGACCCAATGGAATGTGATCGTTTTGAATGAAATGAGTTCAAAATTTCAAATGTCAACGATGGGACAAATGTCATTTTCTTGGGATTACAAATTTCACAAAGTCCGGAGGCATTTTCATAAATCAATCTAAATATGCAATGAGATATCTTAAAGAAATTTGGATTTGATTCAAGTGACCTGTAGACACCCCATGATTGACCGAACCAAACTAGATGAGGACCACTCGGGGATCATGATTGACCAAACGAAATATCGTAGTATGATTGGATCCACGATGTACCTCACTCGCTAGTAGACCGAGACATCTTGTTCGTTGTTTGCATGTGTGCTAGATATCGAGCTAATCCTACAAAAAGCACCTTGAAGCGATTAAGCGGGTCTTTCGGTATCTCCAAGGAACCATCAATATGGGTCTTTGGTACCAAGGACACCGGTATGTCACTAACGGCCTATCAGATCTTGATCATGCGAGTTGTCAAGATACACGTCTAAGCACGTGCGGAGGTGCTCGGTTTTGGGTGATAAGCTTGTGAGTGGTCTTCAAAAAAGCAAATGAGTACTTCTATTTCTCTGAGAGGTGAACACATAGCCATGTCATCTGTTGTGCTCAAATCTTATGGATGAGATCTCAATTATCGACTATGGCTTTAAATTCAACAAAATCCCTCATCTTGTGATAATAAAAGTGCTATTGCTCTCTCATGCAACAACGTTCAACACTCAAGAGCAAAGCATATCGACATTCGACATCATTTCATCGGGAACAAGTGGAAAAAGGTGTAGTGGAACTCTATTTTGTGAGGTCCGAATATCGTTAGCGGACATCTTCACCAAAGCTCTTCCAAGAGAATGTTTTGAGTTTATTCTTCCACGCCTTGGCTTGAAAAGCCTTCAACCGAAAACACTCAAACGTCTTCGAGGAGGAAGGCGAGGAGTAAAGGTCTATCTTCATCTATCTCTTGTATATATCTATTCGAAAAAAAAAAAAAAAAAAAAATCAAAAATTCGAAAAGCCCTCAAAAATATTGTCATTTGTGTCTTGTTTTCTCGGTTCGATTATATCTACGGTCTTTGTGATGTCATTCAAAGAATGACACGGGTCTTTGGATGTTGTTCGAATTCTTAAAAAAAAATAAAAAAAAAATAAATAAAAAATTGAGAGAAAGAGAAACTCTTGTTTATTGTCATTTTCAGGCAATAACCCGGTTTTAAAAGAAAGAACAGAGCCATACTTTATCATGTTTTCAAAATTCAATGCTCTGATTCTATAACCATTTATCTGCTGAAAACTAACTGCTTTGAAAAATAACTCGATCTCTATTTTGGATAATCATCAGGACTTATTTGCAAAATCTCTATCTCTCAATCAAGAACCTATGTCATTGATTGAGGGGGAGAATGATTTCAATTAAATTAAAAAGTTATTTGGCATTAAATTGTTTTCAAAAGATATACATGCATGTTTTATCAATGGAGTTTAAAGTCTTAAATCCGATCCTTATCGGTTAAAACGCTTTCATAATCAAGTCACAATTCCCCTAAAAGCCTTCAAAATCAATTTAAATCTATAAGAGATCACAAATCTCAAATGATTTGATAATTTTGATCGGGGAGAATATGTGATTTAAATTGGATTTAAAGCGATAATTCGGTAAATGGTTTTATAAGGATGTACATGTTGTCCTTCCACATGTGACAAACGATTTCAAATTTTCAATGCACATGTTGAGGGGAGCATCTATCTTAAACCTATGATTTGAAATGTGATCATTTTTCTCAATGTGCGGTTCCTCTATTATGTGCAAAACTCTTTTCAAACTTAGATGCACATATTGAGGGGAGCAAAATCATGAAAACCTCATCCTTCCCTAAAATGCTCTATCTACCGATTCGATTGGGAAGTGATGTTGATATCTTTTAGAAAATGGTAATCAAAGAAGTTAATTCTTTCTCTTGCCTCCGTGTGTAAAACATTATCTAATACTTGATGCACATGTTGAGGGGAGTTCTCGTTCTAAAATTATCAAAACAATTTCGGTACAAAATGCTTTGATAATATATCATAAGTATCCGAATTGATTTTCAAATGGTTTTCAATTGGTTCCATATGGCGGATGAACAATACCAAAATGACCGACCAACTTTACTTTATGTATGGTGATATAAGGATGATAAGGTTAGGTTTTTGTTCCCATGATCCGCTAAAACCGGAGGGATCTACCGAGGACTATCCACTAGTTAGTGTAGAGTTCTTAGGTATGATGATAAAAGGAGAAAAATGAGATATGGGAAGAGTGCGGATGAGACCGAGCTAGTATTGGAACAAACCCAACAAGGTTCTAGCTATGAAGTCTCGATTAAGCACTTGAAGGGTTGAAGAATTAAAAAGAATTGAATGAAAGAAAGGGTGAAAACAAATAGCCCTCCATTTATTCAACCTTAGGGCGATACCGGGTTCAATTCATATGCTCTTGATGGTAACATCGGTATTGAAGACAAGACGTCATGGACCCAGGACGCACTGCACTTCAACTTTCCAAACCACTCAAGTTCCTCTTAAAGGACTTGTTTCATTCTCACGGGAACCGACATTATCTATCGACTTTCTCTTAGAGATTGTTGATATTGAAGAAGGAGACCTTCTCCCAGTCTCGTTATAGGATCCAAATATGCACAAATTGAGTCTAGAGCCACGAGATCATCAATAAATCTCAATAGGACACTTTCAATGAAGACTCTCGCTTCACACAATGTGGAAAGAGATTATATCTTGAGTCCCACGCATTATCCTTGTGGTATTGCGGAACATCCGAGTGATGTGTTTACATATTCACAATGAAGATGGAAAGCCTTCGGAGCCAACATCTAACAAGCTCCGGTAGGTGGCATGTGAGATCTATTATATAGATCAACCATGTGACAACCGAGCGAAACAATGGGGCAATTCAATCTTTTGAATCAATCACGGTTCGAGTTATGGATTGACGGATACCTTTGAAAAACCGGTCTTTGTGCTTAACAACTCTTTTCATTAGCACATCGACCGTGTACTCATTTTCAAACCAAAGGTGTTTTATGATTGATAATTGATTTTCAATAAAACCTTCGTTGTATTGCAAAAACAATTTCTATTGAGCAATACACGATTGTTTTCAAATCTCTTTTCATCAATCGATGGACTTAAAATTCGTTGGTTCACTCACTCCGTGTTGTCTTCTTTGAGACGTTCGGTTTGAGAACAACTAGAAACATTGTGAAACCCATCAAGGAGATTCTTAGGAATCCTACCGATCACAAAAGTGCTTGTCTTGATCAGCGGGAACCGTGGGCGTGTACCTCAATTCAACGAAAGTGATCAAAGACACTTTCGTGTGCTTTATTGCTAACTATTTTATGTAGGTACACCCGGCGTTTGCGGTGATCGAATGAAGCGGTCAATCCATAGCCGCATGCTCACTTAACACATTCATCTCAAAAGAAATCATGATTAGTGCATCAATGACTCGATATTTTCACTCCATGCTACGCTTTCTGCTGCGCCAATATCATGAATCAACTAAAGCTTCCGCAACTCGATGAGAAGATATCATGATCCGAATGTGAGCATGTCGCTCCTAAAGTCACAAACATCACATGATACCCACCACAAAGGATGTCTCGAGATTTTGATACCGATGATCTCAAAAGATGGCTCAAAATTATTATCACGTGGATCGATAAAGACCTCCACTTGGAGTAACCAAACATGCAATGTGAAGAATCAATGACTACGAGCTTAGATGCAAAGGACTACATCAAGAATGCAAGAACAATTTTAATGTAATATCTATTTGTATTCAATGTAATTTTGGTACATGATTGAGGTGACCTCCTAAGGGGAGATTGTTAGGAATTAGAAATTTCGGTATTAAAGAGTCGGTCACCTCAAGTATATGTAATCGTTAGAAAGCTCGTAGTCGTAGTTATTTTAAGTTAAGTAGTATTTAGTTAAGTAACACCGTGGAGGACGGACGGGTCTTTACCATCTGTATGCACGATCCACGACCGATGTGTGGCGATTTATGTAAGACTATAAATACTCTCTACCTTCCAAGGTAGAGTTGGAGCTCATAATAATATCTTTCACTTTCTCTCACTAAGTTCCCTAAACCTCTAACTTTCTCTCTAGAATTCTACTTATCGCCACCTTGTTGTTATGGTTTGATGTGTATGAAAACTAATATATTACAACTTAACATAATACTCCCACTAGCTTTCAGGAATACTTAAAATTTATCTTATTTTAATTATAAATCAAAAATGGGATTTAATAATTAAACATAAGAATAATTTCATAGATGCATGCATTTATCCATTCATGAATTATTTGCACTTCGTACACTTTCAAAGATTATATGAATTCAAAAAACCTTTCAATTACTTACCGTCCTCGCTCAAGTAATTTCTCAAGAAAGAGTTTTGATATTCCATTGTCATATTTCATACTAATGAAAACAAGTATGACAATTATCATCTTTATATATTTAATGTGTATAGAAAAGAATATTCAATCATAATTAATTGCTTAAGTGTGATCAATAATCTTGTCATGAAACATGCATTAAATATGTGTACAATATTGTCCATATGATTTCTACATAGAAATTCAAACCACTAGGGTTTTTCATCTCTTTGAAGAAACTCATTTCCATTCTCTAGTATAACTATTAAGATAAACCAAATTTCCAAAATTGATTATATTTATGGACAGCATCTTTAACATTCATAGTATGATTAATTTTCCCAATTCAATATTTGGTAATCCATCATAATGATTATCAGGTTTACTATAATCCTGCAACTCATATTTCTCAGCATATAAGTCAAATATCTGAGATATCCTTGCAGATCTATGAATGAAAATTCCATCATCATGAGGTCTATCAATTACATGTCTAACCTCATCATGATATTTACTAGTGTGTTTTAGAAGATTATGTATCTTGTAATTTTATCTTTCAAGATAAAAAACCCACTTACCTTTTGTAATATATAGACTATCTATATATACTTAGCAATTATAGCAAAACTACATTATTATCTTTTGGGACATTACAAATACACATTGATAATTCCCGACTTAAGTTTGTTAATAACCTATTCATAAGTAGTTTAACAAATTCGAGAATCTTCAAATTTTAAAATTAATGTGATTCATCACATTCCATAATAAAAAGGTGTTTTATTAATCTTATAGGTTGGAGTCATATTAAGTATATTCAATTCATACTCAATTTTCTAACCTTGTTACTTTTAAGAAAGAAGTTATGGTTATCTTGAATCAAACAAATCAAATAGAGTTTGATTCTCCTAACTGAACATACCATCAACTTGTGGTATTCATTAGAATTAATATTATAAAACAATCTAACAATATATATAAAATAAACATATCCTTTTGGCTTACTTACTTACCAACTAAGTCAACTTAATGGTATAATAGACTTTTCAAGCTAATTGCATGCTTTATAACACAAGTACTCTTTAACCAAGTTACTTCACATCCATGTCTCATCAAGAAAACATAAACTGTTATAATCCCATTTTATCGTTATAAATCATTGATCAACTCAATGACTTCTTGTATATGTCTTAATTAAAAACATAACAAGTTAACGTCTTACTTTATTATAAGTCTTAAAAGACTTTATGTTTATGTTTTACAATGAATCATAAACATGTTTAACTAAAGTAATTATGAACACAACTCTTGGTTTCAATAGTAATTTCAAGTTAATTTATTTTACTTCACAATAATGTAGGACTACATTATTTTTCATTTATGTCATTCAAAATACATAAATAAACAAATTGAAGTAGGATTAGATTACTTTATTTAATTTTATGTCATTCTAATAATACATAAATATTTAATTTGAAGTAATCTTATATATCATTTTGACACATGTTCTAAATACTTGTCTAATTTAGAAGCGTAAATATGTCCATGCAAGGTCGACTTTACATAGAGATTTACTTTGTTGTTGCAATCTCGCCAAGTTCTCACATGACGTAAATTGCAACACCAAGTGTTTCTTGAATTAGATATGTTCAAGTTATATTAGAACGTTAGTCTCTTACCTTGCGATCAAGAGAATCCTTTAAATCATATACCTATATGTTGTCCCTTGCACACAATATAGATTTCTCCCACTTGTGCATGGAACAACATCATGTAGCGTATAAACAACACGACATATGTTTGTTTATGTGACTAATATGATTGTGTCATTGATATTAGCATAACTGGTAGATGTAGAACCACTTCATTGTCTAATAAGGAAACGTACATGACTATCCTTGAAAACATAAGTGTCTACAAGTGGAAAGTAATTATCTTAAGACATTCTAGAGATAATATGGGTTACTACCAAGATGACTAAGCTTGTAACTCTCACTGAATAAGAGATCATTACATTAATTCCTTATTCAGTAATATGAACAAAATACTTCCACTGGATTTGACAACATTGTAAGTATTGCATTAACCAGTGAAAGAAAATAGCGTTCTATTTACTTCCCTACACCTTTGAGAAAGTCCATACATAACAATTACTTATGTACTAAAAGAGTGTATTCTACTATGTAGATGATGAACTATCCATCAATGCTATTAACTTGAAAAATTGGGCATGCAATTTCTTTCTTAATAGTTCTACTATTCCAACAATTGTAAGTAGTACTTTTAAATGGTCAAAACAAAACAACTAGATAAAATATGCTAGTTTGTCTTTTACCAATTATACGATAATTAGTCCGACTTCTAATTTAATAACTCGAAATATGCAATTTTCTTAACTATTAAAATTTGCTTACGAGTTATGTATTTAGAATTTAGACAATTCTAATTGTCCTATCATACCTTTCTTCATTCATGAAAAGGAATAGGATTGAATCTCACTCTTTCTTATGAAAGCAGGACTTGGTTTATTCTTTTAGTAAAGTTGACTCTACTAAAACCCTTACGGTGTAGATCAATTTACCAATACTGAGAATAACCTACGTTTACGATTTAATGTTGCATTAATACATTTAAAGAATTAGCAAAATTCAATTTTAGTATTTTCGATAATTAAACTTTTCAAGAAAATAAAATACCCAAGGTAATATTCATATAACCATAGAATTTTCTCGAAAACTAGGATCCAATTATCGTAGTTCCATTACATCAGTTGATCCGCTAGTAACGAAAGCACATAATAAGGTAATCATCGAACAATAATTGGCAAACAATTTCCAACTCCTAGATCATTATGGGATTTATATTTTCCAACGCTATTGCAAATATAAACATGTTTCATCCCATCTTATGCCATTGAGTCCGGTCTCACTTCCTACTCAACTTAAGTGTCGACTTAAAGAAGCGCAAATATGTCCATGTAAGGTCGACTTTACATAGAGATTTACCTCTCCATCACAATCTAGCCAAATCTTGTCATGGCGTAAATTGCAACTTCAAGTGTTCCTTTTAATTAGATGGCATATTCTTAATTTAAAAGGGTACTAGTTTTGATTTTATGTGGTCAAATCAAATATGTACAAAGATGTCATGCATTCATCTTGTATCATAAATTTAATAAAAAAACTTTTTATTACCAATTCATAAAGATCAAATTATCAAAGTTTTGATTGAGATATTGGGTTCACCAATCAAGGAATTTAGTGATAATTATCGCCCATTATACCGTACTTTTGCATAAGTGTAAACACTTAGTGTTTGGATAATTACCACCGAAGTGGCGCATGGAATTAAAACTAATTAGCCCTTAAGATGAGTTTGCACATTTTATGGCTTACTAAGTAGCTCCATTCGAACTTCACAGGGCGAGAGGACCGTGTGGCGCAAAAGCATAACCTTAGACATCCTTTCGGTGTATTTGCGCACTTCTTAATTAACCCTTTATAGTTCATTCTAGTGGGTGAGCCGTTCGGACCATTTGTACCAAAGTCACCAATCAATTAAACTATTGAAAACTTAACTCTTCCAAAACAAATCAAATTTCGCCATTGTTTAGTCCGTATTATTTTCTATTCAAAATTACCCTTTGCTTAAAAGCATCTAACATAATAAACAAACAAGTAATAAATAAAAATAAACTACTAAAAACAATGCACACATAATAAACAATTTATACGTGTAAACAAGTAGCCACATGCAACTTATTCGATAAAACCCTATTAATAATCAATGTCTAGGTTAAATTAATGTATATATTAATTAGGGCTTTCACTCTCTCAATTGAGAGTGAGCCGCATTCATCGAAGAATCAATTAAGTAAACCCATAATTAATAATATACCAAATTGCACATAATTGATTCATTAATATATGTAATTGGAGTCTTCCCCAATTCAAGATTTATCGTAAATAAATATATCTTAACAATTAAACAATATCAAAGTAACTTATCCATGACAGATATGCATATATTATCATGGATATATCATAACAATTATACAAATAGTCACAAGATCGCATATTAGAAAAAACTCCATGACACATAACAAATTATTCATGAATTAATCACGTAACTAATATATTAATTCTAGGTTTTAATAAGGTTAACAAACAATTTTCAAAACCCTAAAAAATTTATTTGTATGTCGACTTAAAAAAAATGGGTACGCCCCAATAAACAAAAAAACTCGACCAAACAAAATAAAACATAAACCCTAGATCAAACATATCAAACATCATACAATTAATTATATAACATAACTAATCATAAATATAAACAATAAACATCAAAGTATTCAAGCGGGCGTATAGGATTTATTAATGAACAATTAATTAACATAAAAGAATATCGTACATTTTCTTGATTCTAGCGAACAAGAATCAAATCCACAAACTAGCAATTAGGATGAACCCTAATTAGGGTTTATAGGATTATAAAATTACCCTTACTGTTTTGTAATTCATCCAAGATAATAACAAAAGTATGTTATTACTATGTTCTTGTACACACGCACTAAACCGAATTAAAGTAATGTTAGTTTTATCAAACAAAATAACTTGGTTTGTGGAAAAGTAATGGATCGACATCCAAAGGTGATGGACGATCGGTTTGGACAAGAAAACACACAAAACAATTTTAGGGTTTAGCTAATAAGCACAAGAGATGGAAAAATAAAACCCTGGCCTTGTTTATATACCCAAGCTAACTTGGTGAACAACTTGGGTTTGTTTCCTTCTTTCTCTCCTTGGCGATCGGTTTGGATATCCCAAAGGAATTCGGAACCTTCCCAACTTTTGCAATTAAGTCCTTTTCCAAAACATTTAACGACCGTTAGTCCATTACATTAATTACTTAACGTCCGTTAGTTATTTCGTTTAATAAATAAATAAATACAACATTTATATTTAATTATTTAACTTTAAATTCTCATACTTAAAGTGATCCTAACTCACGTCTACTAATTTATATCCATCAAACCAACATAATATTGTTAAAGGTATTAGTTGAGTAATTAAGTGTGTGAGTAGTTCGATCCTAACCATATTGGTCTTGTGTAGGTGTCGTTTATTAATTTATAAAGCAGTTGGGAGGAATTGGCCGGTCATAGTGGGAAGCCGGTTCCACACATTTTGTTCCTTCCCAAGTGAAATGAATAAACAACATAGAGTCGTGTAAGTTACGCGTCAAAAATGCCGATATAATAAAGACTCCAAAAAATGCCAAACTAAGGCCACGTCCTTATTTGGATTGAACTTAAAGACTGCATGTAACTCGCGTTGATAGATACTTTTACAGGATTGAACTCAAAGAGTACATGTAAATCGCGTTGATAGATACTTTCACACCTTAAAGTCGATGAAAATGAAAAAAATAAAAAATGAATTACTTTGACAATACAACTTAAACTTAAAAACCGACTACCAAAAAAAAACTTTGATGGCCTGATTTAGTTTTCATAAAACATCACTCTTCCACCTATATCCAAAAGGAGATAGTTGTCATAAAACAACCGATTACCAAAAAAAAACTTGGATGGCCTTTGCACATTTTTTTATTTATTTGCACACTTCACTGTAAAAACAGTTTTAGGAAAGTATAAGCTAGATACAACTAATTGAAAAAGGAGGTCGAGTGTCCCAATAAAAAGTATATATATGTGCAAATCAACAAATACTCTGAGTTTGTCTCACTTCTAGATTTATAACAGAAGTAAACATTCTCGTCCTCAGTGGATCTATTGGATCTCAAATCCACTCCAATCAATTCTTACAACCCGCGTTTATTATTGTGAGCTTGTCCTTTACTAAAAACTATAAAACCAATGGTCAAAAGTTATGCTATGTTCAAGTTTAGATAACTTTATATACTAATTATTGTAAGCTTGTACAATAATATAAAAATCAAAGGCCAAGAACATTTTCCACTTGCAAACTTAAAAAAATCAAATCCTAAGCTTGCAAGCAAAGAAAAATGTTGATCCAAGGCTTTTAAGGAATTAAACATGCATGCCTGCTTTTAATTGTATACTTCCCTCTCTATTTATAACCAACTCCCACAAGCTACTTTCTTTCACAAGGCATGTGGGATGAACCCTAATTAATGTATGATATGATTTAGTTTCCATAGTTTAATGTTGTTATACTAGCTTTTATGCAATGAAAGGTACTCAATCCACACCCATGAGGTTTAAGTTAGACATATATACGTGTCTAACGCGTATTATCGAGGGCCGCTTTGGCTGTGGGGTTGCCCCGTTGACGGAGTTACTCGAAGCTCTTCTTTCCAAAAGTAAGTGATCATGTATAAGGAATGGATGGTGCTTGTACTTCACGTGTTGATTATCGAATGGTTGAAGACTTGGAGTTATGAGTTATGTTGGTCGTCGAGAAGTGTTGAGGACGCGGCTTTGTGGGTTTACTTATCAAGGTTCGTGTGGCAAGTGGCAACGGGTAGTCACGGTAGCTAATGTGTGTTTAATTTTGCAGGTGTTGGTGAGAATTGATTAATATGAGGTTTTATTTTATTTTATGATGTGTTTATTTAAGTTAGTGATTTGCAAATATAGCATGAACAATGAATGTGGTGGCGACATGATCACAATACTACCATGCACCCACAGGCCACAAGTTTCACCATACATCTACCAACAACGGGCTGTTATGCAACAAACGGTGCTCAATCCGCACCCATGCGGTTTATGTGAGACATAAAAGCCTTTCTAATACATATTCTCGAAGTCACGTTGGTTGTGGGTTTACCAGCTGAGGGAATTATTCGAAGCTCTGATTTTCAAAAGTGAGTATGATCGAGCATGTATGAGGAATGGCAGATACTTGTACTGGATGAGCTGATTATATGGAATTGATGGAGTTATGCTAGTCGTGGGTGTTAAAGGCACGGCTTTATGGGTTTCCTTTTCAAGGGTTGTTTGGCAACGGGTGAGCGCAGGTTGTTAAGGTGTGTATGTTGTTTGCAAGTGTGTGTTTGTGGCCGATGTGTTATTGAGTTTGCACATACGTACTTGTTGGTGAGAATTGCTTAATACGTAGTATGAATGTATTTATACATGTAAAATGAGATATGTTTATTTTTTGTTTTTCATTTTCTAGCAATGCAATAAGTATATTATGATGTTCAAGACAATGGCTTTGCTTATGTTTTAGACTATATGTGTTGCTTAATAGGTACTGATATGGAGTGAATGATTACTTAACATGTTTGGTACTATGTAATCTAATCATATTGGGCTTGTGTAGGTGTCATAAGTGTTTTTTAAAGAGGATTAACTAATATAGTTGGGAGGGGAATTGGTCAGTCGGGACGGAATGGGAAGCGAGGTTCGTCTACACCCAAAATCCTTCTTACAAGTGGTTTCAGAGCGGGAAACATCTAGTAGCTGGACCGGCTAACTGAAGTTTCATGACGTCATAAAAGACATGAACATCTTCAAATTTTTTAGATAAAAAATCCTTTTTACTAAGATTAGTAATTAACAAGAAAATAACAAAAGAAAACAGGTTTGTAGATACAATTTTTGCATTAAATTTTTTTTAATAAGAAGGTTTCATACGATAAAACTATAAAAAATACTTCATCATGTTCTTTATCCTAACTAACCAACATAGAGTCGTGTAAGTTACGTGTCAAAAATACCGATAAAATAAACTAAGGCCATGTCCTTATTTATCCCTCTTAAAAGTCAACCATGTTAACAACTGACTAACAAGAAAAACATGGATGACCTCATTTAGTTGTCATAAAACATTACTCTTCCACCAATATCCAAATGAAGATGAATTGCACATCTTTTTATTGATTTGCACACTTCACTGTATAATAGCAAAGTATAGGCTATATATACATACTCTGATGAGGTAATTCAAACCACGTTTTTGGGTATTTGGAATTATAGACATCGAGTTTGTTTAGACTTACAACCACCAAGGAGAGACACTTTACACGGCTAGATACAAATCTTTGTCTCAGTCCTCGATTATAAATCTATAAAAGCAATGGTCAAAAATTATGAGGCATTCAAGTCAAAAGTCAAAATTTATGATGCGTTAAATTTATTTTGTGAGTTTAGATAACTTTTAATACTAAAATTGTAAGCTTATCCAATAATATAAAGACAATGCCAACATTCTCAACTTGCAAACTTGTAAAAATAAAATCATAAGATTGCAAATGAAAATAGTTGACCATTGGCATTTAAAAGAATTCAACATGCCATCATTCCTCCTTATTTATAAGAGCATCTCTTATGGTAAACCTTTTGAAAAGGTTTATATAATTTCCATGTCATATATTCTTAAATTTCTCATTTTATAACCTATTATCACCATGGTTAAACTTGTTAAAACTTTATAATTTAATGAGGTATTAAATGAATTACATGTATTTAGTTGCAATGAAAAGGTCTATAAACTTAGACCTATTTCATTCCATGTCATCATAAACCTCTCCTTACTATGGTGACTCAATTTATAAACCTCTTCAAATTTTATAAACCTTTTCATAAACCTCTTATAGTGAATGCCCTAAGCAGCTCTCACAAAGCCCAAAAGTCAAAACCCAATTGATTTTATACTTGCACTAGTTTTATATTCGATATAGTTTTATGATGTTATACCGGTTGTTACGCACGAAAGGTGCTCAATCCACACACATGAGGTTTAAGTTAGACATATATGTGTGTCTATCGTATATTATCGAAAGCCGCGGTGGTTGTGGGTTTACCATCTAATAGAGTTACTCGAAGCTCTTTTTTCCAAAAGTGAGTGATCATGTATATAAGGAATGTGCATGGTGCTTGTACTTCACGAGTTGATTATTGAATGGTTGAAGACTTGGAGTTATGTGTTATGTTGGTCGTTGAGAGGACTTGAAGGCGCTGCTTCCTGGGTTTACTTATCCATGTTTGTGTGGCAACGGGTGGTCGTGGTACGTAGCTAAGGTGTGTATGCTTAAGGTGCGTTTAAGTTTGCAGGTGTTGGTAATAATGATGTTCAACTTGGTGATTTGTTTATGTTGTGAACTAACGATGGGATTGATCCTGAATTCGTGATACATGATGACAAATGAACATATGTGACTATTTTTGTTGCTTCATAGCTACTAATCTTTGTATTTTGTAGGCTTCACAAGTGTTGTTGAGAGGAGATTGGCTCGTTGGGACGGAACGGGAAGCTGGTTTGGTCTCTTGCACCCACAATCCTTTTCGCAAGTGGTTTACAAGCAAGTGCAAGACGTCGAGCTGGGAAAGCAAAGTAGACTTGCTAAGTGGAGAAACATGGTGTCAAACAATGAGCAAAATTCCCTATATACGAACTTATAAATTCCCTGTTTGACATGCTTATCTGAATTGTATCCTTGCCTTCCCAAAGCGATGTGGGATGCTCAAAAGTCAACATTTGATGCGTATTTGACATTCAAGACAATGACTTTGCTTATGTTTTAGACTAACTAGCCGGTTGATGCGGACCATTAGATAAGTATGGAGGGGATTGGCCAGTTGGGACAACGCAGGTACGGAGTGGGAAGTCGGGTTGATTTGTCTCTCTCGTGGATTAAACATCTGTGAATTGAACATCCGCAAATTTTTGGAGTAAAGAACAGATTACATCCTTTGATGACGTAAGTCACATCACGTTTCCTGTCAATTGGAATTACAGGCAACAAATTTGTTTCGAACTACAACCATCAAGAGAAGCACTATAAAATTTGTCTCTCTCTTGGAATTATAATATAAGTAAACATTTATAAAAGCAATGTTATAAAACCAATGGGATCTCAAATCGAACCTCTTCTTACGATCGGCGTTTAGTATTGTATACTTGTCAAATATTATAAAAGCAATGTTAAAAATTTATGGTGTGTTAAAGTTAGGGGTGTTCAAAAAATCCGAGAAACCGACGAACCGAGCCGATCCGATCAATCCGAAACCGAAAAAAACCGATAACCGAAGAAACCGAAACCGAGAAAACCCGAAACCAAAAAAACCCGCTTATCACGATTCGGTTTCGGTTTTTACTTTTAGTTATCCGCGGTTACCCGAACCGAACCGTGTATAATATACATGTAGCTTTTAACAAACCATTCATAAAGATGTACAAGTATTAACTATATTATTGCACTACTTTTATCATATAACGCATTTTTCCTAATCTAATGTGATCATTTACCAACGTCCATGGATTACATATAATTAATGTGATCGTAATCAATAAACGTCAAATAATTAATATTAGTTCTTCTGTTACATATGGTAATTTGAATGTTTTTATTGCGACGGAACATCATTACTATTACTCTAATCTTTTCGATGTTATTTAATTTTACGAAAATGACATATTACGTTCTAATTTATGTTATTGTTTGCCGATTCAATTCGACTAATTTTTAAAATGGTTAACCGTGACCGAACATGGGTAACCCGCTCATTCGGTACCCGCATGTCCGTTACCGCCTAATCTTATTCGGTTTAGGATAGTAAAATGAACTACCCGCCCGCGATGGATAGTTAAAATCTCTAACCGAACCGAGCCGAACCGCCCCGCAAACACCCCTAGTTAAAGTAAAGATAACTTTATATAACTATAATTAGTTAAAATAAGATTAATAAATATATAATTAAGAGCTTGTCAAATATTATAAAACCCCTTCACAACAATCGGGCTTGCAAGCTTATATAATTCAAATTTTCAGCTGGCAAGCACCAAATGTTGCTCATGGAGGTTAAGACATTTGACATGCTTATCTTTAATTAAGTCTTCCCTCCTTATTTATAACCAGCTCCCACAAGCTACTTTCCCTCACAGGCCGATGTGGGATGTTCAGAAATCAAAACCCAAATGATATAAGTAACTTGTAGTTAGTTAACTCATGTACTTGAATTTATCTAACCCATTACGAGTTCATGTCTACATAAACACTAACTAATGTATGTTATGATGTTATACTTGCACTAGTTTTATTTCCCATAATTAAATGATGTTATACTCGCTCTTATAAATGAAAGGTGCTCGATCCGCACCCATGAGGTTTAAGTTACACATATATGCGTGCCTAACACAAATTATCAAGTTGGTTGTGGGTTTACCAACCGATAGAGTTACTTGAAGCTCTTTTTTTCCTTGAAAAATGAGTGATCAGGTATAAGGAATGCAGTGTGCTTTTACATCATGAGATGACTAGAAACGCCCTTTTTAAAACTTTATTTTATGAATTAGAAAAAAGAACACAACCATATTATATTAACCATATTATATTAACTTTATTTTAGTTCTCTTAAAACTCCATTATTCCGTATATATTCAAAAGAGTAGTTTTAACAAAGTATAAGCTTGATACAACTACTTAAAACATGAGGTGGAGTGTCCTAATAAAAAGTATAGTTGTGCAAATCAGCATATACTCTGATGATGTAACTCTAACCACGTTTCTGGTCATATGAAATTATAGACATCGAGTATGTTTCGACCTACAACCGCTAAAGAGAGACACTCTATATGGCTAGATAAAATTTGTCTCACTCTTTCTAACTACCGAATTTATAAGTGAAGTGGGTTTATGATAGAAGTGAACATTCTCGTCCTCAATGGATCAATTGGATCCCAAAATTGAATCTCTACTTACGGCTCGCGTTTAACGTTTGTGAGCTTGTCAAATATTATAAAAAAGCTATGGATACCTGAGATTCTTCTGGAGATTGGGGGAGGCTTTACCTAATGTTCCAGTCTCGCAAGAGATTAAAAATTCAGGTTTTCTTCCTAGTGCGAAGCCATGAATGCTAAAGGTTTCTATTTACAAGTCTCTCCTAGTGGTTCGGGTCCCGAGACCTGCACATTTGAATGGTTTATTTCGGGAGGGTCGGATTTTAAAATATGATGTCGTTGAAAAAAAAAACTATGGGCAAAAAAGATTTATTATTATATAATTATGAGCTTGTCAAATATAATAAAAGAGATGGTCCACATTGGTACAAGCTTATAAAACTTGTATCATAAGCTTGCAAGCAATGTTGACCACAGGCTTTTAAAGACTTCAACACGCCTACATATAATTGAATCATTCCCTCCTTATTTATAACCACCTCCCACGCAACAACTTTATTTCACAATGTGATGTGGGATGCTTAGAAGCCAAAACCCAATTGATTTTAAGCAATTTGTAGAACATAGGTATATTCGAGAATTGCATAAAAACATATTAACCAAGTCAAAAATGATAATGGATGAACATGAATGTAAACAATCAATCTCATAGAATTACGGTCACTTTGCATCGCTTGCAAATATTGCATGAACAATGAATGTGGTGGCGACACGAGCATAAGACTACCATGCACCCACAAGTTTCACCGTACATCTACCAACAAGCTGGATGTTATGCTATAAAATGTGCTCGATCCGCACCCATGCGGTTTATGTGAGACATATAGGTGATTCTAATTCAAATTATCGAAGGCCGTCGCGTTGGTTATGGGTTTACGGATCATGGAGTTAACAAAGCTCTTTTTTCAAAAGTGGTGATCGGGAGTATGTATGAGGAATGGTTGGTACTTGTACTTGATAGAGTTGATCATGTAATGGATGGAGTTATGCTAGTCGTGTATGAAGGCACAACTTTGAGGATTTCCTTTTCAAGGGTTGTGTGGCATGGTGGTAGCGGGTTGCTAAGGTGTGTATGTTGTTTAAAAATGTGTTTGAGTTTGCACATACGTGTTGGTGAGAATTGCTTAATATGAATGTGAAAGGAGGTATGTTGATTTTTATTGTTCATTTTCTAGCAATGCAATAAGTATATTAACGATGTTCAAGACAATGACTTAGTTTATGTTTTAGACTAACTACCCGGTTGATGCTGATACATAACGTTAAAGGTAGTAATGTAACACCCCGACCCGACAAGGGTAAAGATATCACAAATACAGTTTCATATCAGAACTTTAAGTACTATACAAAAACAAAAGTCTTTACGAAATTCTAAAAGAAAACATAAATAACTAAATAACCAAAATAATTCTAAGATCTCTATGGTCAAATCTTGCTCGTCTCTACTCTCAACCCGGATCACCTATCCCAAGAGCTCATCTTGAATGCTTAAAATACCGCCGCAGAAAAGAAAATGCGGTGAGCTTACAAAGCCCAAAGGAATGATATAACGAAACAAAACTAAACAAAACATAAATACGAATGAACAAAGAAACGAATAACAAAATCGTAGCGAACGAGAATAATGAATCATTGAGGATTCATGGAAACACAATTGCACCGAAATCCGGAAAAACAATTAGCAATCAAGGACAAACACATAGCATATTGATGACTCCAACGCAAACACATCAAAATAACCAGACACTTAACATATCAAGAAGAAATAGATTACATATAAACCAAACGAAAAGTCTAAGGCTAACGGAAACACTTTCTAGAAAATAAACATGGCATTCAACAAATTAATTAACCTTCACTTAAAACAATTAATTCAATACTGCAAAGAATGAAATAGCAATCAAATCATGGCGCCTCACAAGCAAATAGAAACATAGTAGACAACTATAACTAAATAAGCGAAAGACATAGCATAGCAATTATCAAGTTAACAGACCAGGCATCATAAATTTAATCATTTCCCAGATCAAATATTAGCATAAGCAGAACTTAACATGGCAGGTCAAACATAAGCAGATAAAACACTAACGTATAGGCAAAGTTCACAAAATTAATTGAACAAATTATGCATAACAAACTTATAGAATACTCACTTTCACACTATCACATACATCTCACCGATCAACGAATTCACATAACGATAAACTAACATGACATCAGATGACAGCATATGAATCATATTTAAACATTTTAATCATAACCTAGCATAGTAGCGGTAGTCACATACACATGCAAAAGCATAAACATATATAATAACGTATAATAGGCCTAGCACATAATTATTAACACTTGAACATACCGAATCATAATCGAATACTTAACATAGAAATAACAAATAAAGATTTAGTTAACTACCACGAGCCCGGACATATCATATCGAAACATCATACATATCTGAGGAATAATCTTAGAAAATAATTTGGAGTAGCTAGCTCCCGAAGTTATGAAGACGCGTATTGCACACGACACCATTCACCTAAACAAATCATATCGGATAACGGATCGGATCTAGGATGCATCCATACGCCCACGACATATATTGATAATATAATATAACTTGAGCTCATAACATATAACGAGATAAGGGACGTGGCGTAACTTCACTCATCGCCTAGAGTCATGTCGAGGTGCATCAACGACACGGACATGGAACCCCATGACTAGGTATTATTTGGCTCGGGTGTCAAACTAACTTAGGTCAAATCGAATGTCATAACCGACATAGATCATGTTTTATCAAATGTTTAATCATGTTTTCAAAATCAAAGTCTTCATATCATATAGTTCAAAACCAATGTTTTATGATTCAAAATCAAAGTTCGGATAAGCAACGACTCAAAAGACACATTAGTGTTCATAGCAAATAACATATCGATAACTCATATCATAAGGTTCATATTCAAATATAACAAGGTTCAACAAATATGCACATCAAAGTCTTCCTAACATAAAGTTCAAATCGGATATCGCATGGTTCAATAAAACATAGGTTCGGATAAGCAACAGTCAAACAATCGTGAAAGGGTTCATAGCAATGGCATAGGAATCCTAATAAGTAAAATAGGAAAGCGAACGAAAAGAACATCATAAGGAACCTTTACTAAAAGGTCGAATATCTCAGACGATAGCATAAGTGTCTTAAGGTAAGACAGAATATCCGTACCTTAAAGAAAATGAGAGGGAAAACAAACGAGCAGTGAATCACGAAGATGTAACGTCGCGTCTTCTTCAACGAATCTACACGGATTATGATTTATTTAATACTTATTAGCATCATTAAAGTTATAACGGATTCCTCGCATTAACATTATTAGAGTTATAAGTATATTCTCATTTTATAAGCTTCTTATGCATTTGTAAGTGTGTTACCTATTGATAACATATTTTATCTTTCGGTTTATAAACTCATATTCGGACCAGACTTTAGTGATTTTTATAAAATACTTACTTAGCTCAAATGAAATCAAGCAAAATTTCAGAGGTTCCCATATGAGTTAAAAGACTCTACAAAATTGGTGGGTTCTATATCTATGCCAAATGGCCTATGGAAAATCACAAGTCTAGACTGTCCGTAAAGTAATCGAAAATACACCTTAAAAGTTTACGCTTATTGGACCTATTTAGATACCTTGGAAAATCCCGAACTCCCGAAATTCATTTATGTCATAAATATCACTCCTGTAAAAGGAGAGCTCCCAATTCCTTATGGTTTGAAAATGAAAATCAAACAATCCAACTAAATTTCGAGACCCGTTTTCTCAGCTTTGACACTTGATCTTGTAAAATTCAAAAATACGACTTAGACAACTCCAAATTCGACCAAACCACTTGGAAAACTTAACTAAGACATAAAATAAACTTTCCCCACAAAAACTCAGATTATTGCACTTGTAAATTGGATCTATGACACGCACAAGTTCGACATATGATGCTGTCAGGTTTAGGGTTTATCAAAACCAATATAAGCACATGTTTAACCTACCCAAACGCACCCATGACCCATGAAAACCTTATGAACTGTTTTAATAGTATCTTAACATGCCCTTACTCACCCAATCCGATTCAAAAGAGCCCCCAATTAATTACCTAGGGTTTTCTACACCTTGATTTTATGCGACCGCATTACTATTTTATGTGATAGTTTTATTTGATATATGCATGTATTCTTATGGTGTACTCACGACAGAAACAAAAGAAACAAGGAAGAAAACATGGAAACGAGTTGAGGTTTACAAACCCTTGTGCTTGTCGAATGGAAAAAGCCACGAACAAGACGAGAACGAGCCAAGACTCATGACCACATCTCTCCTTTGATTCATACCCACGACCACATCGCCCATCAAACCCACGATCACCCACACCTTCTGACTTGCTTTGTCGAATGGAGAAAAGGGAGGAAAAGAATGAGCCGTGACTTAATAAAACTAGGGTTCCAAATTTGGTGTATTGTGTTTGTATTTATATGTGGTACCGATTGGTATAAGGGTTTGTGATGGGCTTCTCGGCTTGAACCCAACCGAACAAAATACACACCCAAGCTGGGCTCTCGGCTTGGATCCTCGGCTCAAACAAACGCGGCCCATCGGATTACAACAAACGAAAAGTGAGGCCCAAACTTATGTTGCGTAACTTATTTTCTTAGTCGACAATGTCGATTACATAAATATATATGTTAAGTTTTAATTATTCGTAAGTTAGATTGTAAATTTCGTTAAATGAATACAAATGTATTTTACGTATTTTATAATTTCGACTTGAGGGCATTTTAGTCTCTTCACACGTTTCGTATTTTTAGGGTTTTACAACTCTCCCCTTCTAAAAAGAAAATTTCGTCCTCGAAATTGAACAAGACGGAACAGAACAAGAAACAAAGGCGGATTTTAGAGTTTCGAAGAATTAAAACGAACACGTAACGCATCTCAGAACAAACGAATCAAAACAATAATCAAATACTTACAACAGACTATCCTATATACATCAAGTAATGGCAGATAACGGATGAGATGCAGAAAATCAAACGACAATCCTAACTTATCGGATATCTAATGACGAGATCAATCATATGCATAGGTAACGAATCCTAACGGTCTTACTAATCATAGATAATCAAACTAAAAGGATCTAATGTTCCTCAAACACTTCACGAAAATCCTAGGACCGCAATAAGGGTACACGGAGACGCATACATTTAAGAGCAAACATAGCAGTTCATAGTTCACACAAATCATAACAATTTCGGTCCAAAACGCACAAAACTTACACGTAACAGATATCGACGAAATCTCACAAATAGGTACAAAATTTCCAATCGAACATAAGGAGTGACAAATAACAGATACAAGTCAAAGTCCATTCACGTATAAACCACAGGCATCTCCCCAGACGTCATATGATTTCAATAAGTTCAAATTATATGATCTCGGATTATTACGTTGATCAAAGCGCCATAATACTTGCATCATATAACAAGTTCTTATTGTCATCATATCTCGTCCCGGTCATGGCAAACCACATAACTAATATCGAACAAAATATATCACATACGAGATAACATACTGACTAGCAAGTAACATACTATAATGACCGGATCACATACATACAAAGATATACGACATCAAAACAACTTACCATACCACAAAAGAAAAGAAGGCCACCAATGCACAAAACAGTTCCTCATGACTCATTACTGACGATCCAGAAAGAAAAGATGAGTTATACCAGAATGCTAAACGATAAAACTTCACGATTCAAACCGAGTTCTGAACGAATCAAAGAAAAGTAATGCCGATCAAAATCGCGTAGCAAGACATCAAACCGCTTCAAAACGCGTGACAAACGAATCAGAGTAACACACGTCGCGCCCAAATCATATGAAGTAGATGAACCTTCCCAGCCACCTGTTGAATCATGTCTTCATCGTTACGTCTTTGGTTGATTCGTCCAGCTCCCTCCAAAGAAGATCCCGATGTCTCCAAGAGTACAGCAGGCGAGTGTGGCTTCGCTTCCGAACCTCTCCAAAGACAGAACTGCTGTAAGAACGCAGGTCGGCACCATCTTTTTCGGCTCCACGGGTAGTCTCCATCTAACGATCGACAAACGGACGAGCGAAAACAAAATAACAAAATTCGATGCGAAAAGAGGAGGGCCAATTCAGTGAAGACGAAAGATTATCGAAGTCAAATCTGAATGACAATCCAAAAGGAATCGAAAGATATATGAACAAACGGAACCTAAGATCTACCAAATCCTCACAGGTCATAGCCTAAGCTCTAAGGGTCCTAAAACCTAGAGCTCTGATACCATAATTGTAACACCCCGACCCGACAAGGGTAAAGATATTACAAATACAGTTTCATATCAGAACTTTAAGTACTATACAAAAACGAAAGTCTTTACGAAATTTTAAAAGAAAACATAAATAACTAAATAACCAAAATAATTCTAAGATCTCTATGGTCAAATCTTGCTCTCGTCTCTACTCTCAACCCGGATCGCCTATCCCAAGAGCTCATCTTGAATGCTTAAAATACCGCCGCAGAAAAGAAAAGTGCGGTGAGCTTACAAAGCCAGTGAGAATGATATAACGAAACAAAACTAAACAAAACATAAATACGAATGAACAAAGAAACGAATAACAAAATCGTAGCGGAACGAGAATAATGAATCATTGAGGATTCTGCGGAAACACAATTGCACCGAAATCCGAAAAAAAAACAATTAGCAATCAAGGACAAACACATAGCATATTGATGACTCCAACGCAAACACATCAAAATAACCAGACACTTAACATATCAAGAAGAAATAGATTACATATAAACCAAACGAAAAGTCTAAGGCTAACGGAAACACTTTCTAGAAAATAAACATGGCATTCAACAAATTAATTAACCTTCACTTAACACAATTAATTCAATATTGCAAAGAATGAAATAGCGGTCAAATCATGGCGCCTCACAAGCAAATAGAAACATAGTAGACAACTATAACTAAATAAGCGAAAGACATAGCATAGCAATTATCAAGTTAATGAGACTGCATCATAAATTTAATAATTTCCCGGATCAAATATTAGCATAAGCGTAACTTAACATGGCGGGTCAAACATAGCGGATAAAACACTAACGTATAGGCAAAGTTCACAAAATTAATTGAACAAATTATGCATAACAAACTTATAGAATACTCACTTTCACACTATCACATACATCTCACCGATCAACGAATTCACATAACGATAAACTAACATGACATCAGATGACAGCATATGAATCATATTTAAACATTTTAATCATAACCTAGCATAGTAGACGGTAGTCACATACACATGCAAAAGCATAAACATATATAATAACGTATAATAGGCCTAGCACATAATTATTAACACTTGAACATACCGAATCATAATCGAATACTTAACATAGAAATAACAAATAAAGATTTAGTTAACTACCACGAGCCCGGACATATCATATCGTAAACATCATACATATCTGGGAATAATCTTAGAAAATAATTTGGAGTAGCTAGCTCTCGAAGTTGTGAAGACGCAGACGCATACACGACATCATTCACCTAAACAAATCATATCGGATAATGATCGATCTAGGATGCATCCATACGCCCACGGACATATATTGATAATATAATATAACTTGAGCTCATAACATATAATGAGATAAGGGACGTGGCGTAACTTCACTCATCGCCTAGAGTCATGTCGAGGTGCATCATCGACACGGACATGGAACCCCATGACTAGGTATTATTTGGCTCGGTGTCAAACTAACTTAGGTCAAATCGAATGTCATAACCGACATAGATCATGTTTTATCAAATGTTTAATCATGTTTTCAAAATCAAAGTCTTCATATCATATAGTTCAAAACCAATGTTTTATGATTCAAAATCAAAGTTCGGATAAGCAACACTCAAAAGACACACTAGTGTTCATAGCAAATAACATATCGATAACTCATATCATAAGGTTCATATTCAAATATAACAAGGTTCAACAAATATGCACATCAAAGTCTTCCTAACATAAAGTTCAAATCGATATCGCATGGTTCAATAAAACATAGGTTCGATAAGCAACAGTCAAACAATCGTGAAAGGGTTCATAGCAATGGCATAGGAATCCTAATAAGTAAAATAGGAAAGCGAACGAAAAGAACATCATAAGGAACCTTTACTAAAAGGTCGTAATATCTCAGACGATAGCATAAGTGTCTTAAGGTAAGATGAATATCCGCACCTTAAAGCAAATGAGAGGGAAAAACAAACGAACGAGTGAATCATGAAGATGTAACGTCGCGTCTTCTTCAACGAATCTACACGGATTATGATTTATTTAATACTTATTAGCATCATTAAAGTTATAACGGATTCCTCGCATTAACATTATTAGAGTTATAAGTATATTCTCATTTTATAAGCTTTTATGCATTTGTAAGTGTGTTACCTATTGATAACATATTTTATCTTTCAGCTTTTATAAACTCATATTCGGACCAGACTTTAGTGATTTTTATAAAATACTTACTTAGCTCAAATGAAATCAAGCAAAATCCCAGAGGTTCCCATATGAGTTAAAAGACTCTACAAAAATTGGTGGGTTCTATATCTATGCCAAATGGCCTATGGAAAATCACAAGTCCGCACTGCCCGTAAAGTAATCGAAAATACACCTTAAAAGTTTACGCTTATTGGACCTATTTAGACACCTTGGAAAAATCCCTTAACTCCCGTAAATTCATTTATGTCATAAATATCACTCCTGTAAAAGGAGAGCTCCCAATTCCTTATGGTTTGAAAATGAAAAATCAAACAATCCAACTAAATTTCGGATCTGTTTTCTCAACTTTGACACTTGATCTTGTAAAATTTAAAATACGACTTAGACAACTCCAAATTCGACCAAACCACTTGGAAAACTTAACTAAGACATAAAATAAACTTTCCCACAAAACCCAGATTATTGCACTTGTAAAATTGGATCTATGACACGCACAAGTTCGACATATGATGCTGTCCAGTTTAGGGTTTATCAAAACCAATATAAGCACATGTTTAACCTACCCAAACGCACCCATGACCCATGAAAACCTTATGAACTGTTTTAATAGTATCTTAACATGCCCTTACTCACCCAATCCGATTCAAAACAGCCCCCAATTAATTACCTAGGGTTTTCTACACCTTGATTTTATGCGACCACATTACTATTTTATGTGATAGTTTTATTTGATATATGCATGTATTCTTATGGTATACTCACGACAGGAAACAAAAGAAACAAGGAAGAAAACATGGAAACGAGTTGAGGTTTACAAACCCTTGTGCTTGTCGAATGGAAAAAGCCACGAACACGACGAGAACGAGCCAAGACTCATGACCACGCCTCCTTTGATTCATACCCACGACCACATCGACTTCCATCAAAACCCACGATCACCCACACCTTCTTGACTTGCTTTGTCGAATGGAGAAAAGGAGGAAAAGAATGAGACGTGACTTAATAAAACTAGGGTTCCAAATTTGGTGTATTGTGTTTGTATTTATATGTGGTACCGATTGGTATAAGGGTTTGTGATGGGCTTCTCGGCTTGAACCCAACCGAACAAAATACACACCCAAGTTGGGCTCTCGGCTTGGATCCTCGGCTCAAACAAACGCGGCCCATCGGATTACAACAAACGAAAAGTGAGGCCCAAACTTATGTTGCGTAACTTATTTTCTTCGTCGTACAATGTCAATTACATAAATATATATGTTAAGTTTTAATTATTCGTAAGTTAGATTGTAAATTTCGTTAAATGAATACAAATGTATTTTACGTATTTTATAATTTCGACTTCGAGGGCATTTTAGTCTCTTCACACGTTTCGTATTTTTAGGGTTTTACAAGTAAAGCCCCTTGTGAGTAACCCAGTAATCTAACCATACTGATCTTCTGTAGGTGTCGTAATTGTTTTTTATAGAGGACTAGTTGGGTGTGGAATTGGCTGGCTAAGTGAAGTGTCATAAAAAATTAAAACTCACGGTTTTAAAAAAGACTTGAACATCCTCAAATTTTTTTACTAAAGAACAGAACAAATCCTTTTTACTAAAATTAGTACTCGTAATTAACAAGAAAAATACAAAAGTAGGTTTTATGTCATTTTTGTTCCTTCCCAAGTGAAATGAATAAACAAAAACACAACCACCTAAAACTATACCAATCAACTGTATCTCCATCGTATCAAATAAAATTAAAAAATACTTCATCATGTTCAATTCTTTATTCCAACTAACAAGCATAGAGTCGTGTAAGTTACGCGTCAAGAATACCGATAAAATTAAGACTCCAAAGAATGCCAAACTAAAGCCACATTCTTATTTATCCCCCTTTAAAGTCAACCATGTACATTCAGAGTTCATAATTTGGATTGAACTCAAAGAGTACATATAAATCACGTTGATAGATACTTTCACAGGAATGAACTCAAAGAGTACATGTAAATCGCGTTGATAGATACTTTCACAACTTAAAGTCGATATGAATGACAAAAATAAAAAAGGAATCACTTTGACAATACAACTTAAACTTAACAACCAACTGCCAAAAAAACTTTGATGGCCTCATTTGTTGGAAAATTTTAGTGAAAGAAATGAGTTTTCACTAGCTTTGGACATAGATTACTATAAGTAAATATAGTTTTATGGTTAAAGTCTTATATGGTACGTTGTCTGTCATGAGAGCTTCGTAACAAGACTTTATATGTCCAAAACGGAGTTAGTGTGAATGGGATATCGAGTCTCAAAGTAGGGTATTTGGAATGAAGCTTAAGGAAAATAAATGGGTTCATGTTTATCCCCATTGATGGGTAAATAACTGTTATCAGCAATGAGTGAAAGTTTGACCCATTTTAATTCCTTTAAGTTGCCAATTATTGAGAACCATAACAAGAATCTGAAGTTCTGTGTTTCTTTTTAAACTCAGAATGACCCATTAAATGGGATTTAACAGGTTAAATGTGAATTGATTTACCTGTTATGTTTTTTGCTGTATATATTCAAGAATTATCAACCATTCTAAGACCTACAACTTCACAGCTTCTCTTCATAATAGCATACTCACAATAATTCACGAAAGTCTTCAGGCAATTTGTCAATTTCGGCAGTACTCCTGCTCCGGCCGTTGTACCCTGGGAAACAACCGTGTTGTTGTACACGGAATTGTTTTAAGGGAATCGTGTTCAACACGAGCCTCGGTTACTTGTGCTTCATTCGGCTTTCTTTGGTTCTTGTTCTGTAAAACTTGGTGATTCTTACTTTTAATTTGGTTGCCCATCATAGTTTCTATTCTTCTTATTATAGTTATTTTGAATTCCTTATAAACGGTATTACTTTCTCCTACAATCTTAAAACAAATCCGTGTACAAGTTTATAAGGAATAAAACGATTTGGATTCAAACCAGTTTCAATTTGGATCTATTCTTAAAAACGTGTATCTGATCATGTTTGTTACAATCCAGTTCTGTTTGATTTAGTTCTGTGAAATACATATCATTAATCTAGTTTTATCACTTATTTTTGGCACTTGCTGCTGTCCAAACAGCCCTAAACTATTTTTTCATTAAGGTTTAACTGCAATTTTCTTGCTGTCCAAACAGCCCCTCAAAACGTTTGTTCAAACGACTCCAAACTTGTTTTTAACTTTTTCTGCACCTACTTGTCATCCAAAATGCCCCTAAAAAGGTCCATCCAAACAGCCCCTAAAACATAATTTTGAACCTTTTTCTACACTTATTTGGTATCCAAACAACCCTTTTAAAAGAGTGTGTCCAAACAGCCCCAAACCGAAGTTTAGAATGGTTTTTCGCAACTTTACGTGTTCAAACAAACGAAACTTAATTTCTGCACTTTTTTAATAGTTGAATTTTTTGCACATAGTTATATACCGTTTACACTTTCCGTTACTGTTTTATTCTTTATTTTTTGCAAGTGTATGCCGGAACTTTTGCACATTATAGCAATTTGTTTGCTACGTTAAAAGCTAATTATATAGCTATAACTGAACTTTGTTTGCTATCATATTGGTGCAAATAATTCCTTGTACATTGGATAAGTTGGAGTGTGTTTCCTGATAACTTACTTGTGCAAGATTAATCACTTTGTGTACAACCTCGAGTTACAACCTAGTGTCAAATTTTACGTGTGAAAGTTTCAGAATGGTTCATGATTTCGTTGCAATGATTTCAGAAGTAAACCAAGCGTGTTCAAACACAAACGAGTGGTGGATTGACACGAGTGCTACCCGTCATGTATGCTTAAACAAGAGTCTCTTTAGTTCGTTTAAAGAGGTTAACAATGGTGGAAAAATTTTCATGGGAAATTCCATCACCACGACATTAAAGGTGAGGTGATGTGATTTTGAAATGGACATCCGGAAAAGAGTTAAAACTCAAAAACGTTTTGTGCGTTCCGAGATTGAAAGAATCTTGTGTCCGGGTGGTTGCTCAACAAGTATGGGTTTTGCCTTGCATTTGAGTGTAACACATTTGAATTAACCAAGAATAAAATGGTTGTAGGTACGGGCTACGCTCGTGATGGAATGTTCAAATTGGATTTAATTGTTAAGGAAAACAATCTTTCTAAAATGAACACTAATTCAACTTGTGTAGTTGAGACCTCGAATGTGTGGCATGGCCGACTTGGTCATGTCAATTATAATTCCATCCGACGACTAATGAAATTAAATTGTATACCTACATTCCATATTGACTCAAATCACAAGTGCGAAACTTGTGTTGAAGCGAAAATGACAAGATCGTCTTTTCATTCGGTTGAAAGAAAAACCGACCCTCTTGATCTAATTCACACAGATGTGTGTGATTTAAAATCGGTGCCAACAAGAGGAGATAATAAGTACTTCATTACTTTCATTGATGATAGTACGAAATATTGCTATGTGTATTTACTTAAAAGTAAAGATGAAGCAATAGATAAGTTCATTCTATACAAGAATGAAGTTGAGAATCAACTAAATAAAAAGATCAAGGTAGTAAGGAGTGATAGGGGAGGTGAATATGTATCTCCATTTGTTGAATTTTGTTCACAACATGGAATTAGACATGAGTTCACCGCACCCTATTCACCTCAATGAGAATGGGATTCTTGAAAGAAAAATCGTACCTTGAAAGAAATGGCAAATGCCATGTTAATAAGTTCGGTTTAAATCGAACATGTGGGGAAGCCATTTTATCGGCTACTTATCTTTTGAATAAGATACCTCGTAAGGAAAAGAAGAGACCCCTATGAGCTATGGATGGACGAAAACCATCTTATAAATACTTACGAGTGTGGGGTGCCTAGCTAAAGTGGCAATTCCGGCACCTAAAGCTCAAAAGATAGGACCCAAAACCGTTGATTGTGTATTCATTGGGTATGCTCATAATAGCAGCGCTTATCGATTCCTTGTGCACGAGTCAAAAAAATCCCGAGATACACAAGAATACGATAATGGAATCAAGGAATGCTTCATTCTTTGAAACCGTGTTCCCTTGTTTGACCAAGGAGAATGAAAAGTCATCTAGACGAAATGACGTAGTTGTCCACGAAAAGAGACAGCGGAATGATAACATCGTTCACGATGAGAGACAACATCAATCTGAGGAAGAAGATGTTGAACCTAGAAGAAGCAAAAGGCCAAGAATCGAGAAATCGTTTGGACCCGATTATGTTTCTTTTATGGTAGAAAGTGAACCAAACTCTTACCGAGAAGCGGTTACGTCCTCAGAAGGGCCTCAATGGAAAGAAGCCATTAAGAGTGAGATAGATTCTATTTTGCATAACCATACATTTGAGCTTGTAGATCTACCTCCGGGTTGCAAAACATTAGGCTATCGATGGATCTTCAAGAAGAAGATGAAAGCTAATGGCACCATAGATAAGTACAAAGCAAGATTGGTGATCAAAGGTTACAGACAACGAGAAGGTCTGGACTACTTTGACACTTATTCGCCCGTAACGCGAATAACATCCATAAGGATGGTACTTGCTATTGCAGCCATAAGAAATCTGGAAGTTCATCAAATGGATGTAAAAACTGCTTTTCTAAATGGAGATTTAGATGAAGAGATTTACATGGAACAACCTGAGGGATTCATTGCCCCGGGACAAGAGGGAAAAGTATGTAAACTTGTCAAGTCACTGTATGGATTGAAACAAGCTCCTAGCGGTGGCATCAAAAGTTTGACCACGTCATGATCGAATGTGGATTCAAAATTAATGAATGTGACAAGTGTGTCACGTAAAAGACACAAACAATGGATATGTCATCTTATGTCTATATGTAGACGATATGCTAATCGTTGGAAGCAACGATAAGATGATACGATCTACTAAAGACATGTTGAAATCAAGGTTTGACATGAAAGACATGGGTTTGGCAGATGTGATACTTGGAATCAAAATCATACGAACCCAAAATGGACTTATGTTGAGTCAAACACACTTTGTGGATAAAATTCTTGAGAAATATAATCCAGATGACTCCAACATTGCGAGGACTCCTATTGATACGACTAAACATCTATCTAAAAACAGAGGTCAAGGAGTTAACCAGGTGGGATACTCAAGCATTATTGGTAGTTTGATGTATCTAATGAATTGTACGAGACCCGACTTAGCATCTGTTGTGAGTAGGCTAAGTAGGTATCTGAACAACCCAGTTACAAACACCGGGAAAGTATAACAAGGGTTCGGGGTACATAAGGTACACTCGAGAATATGGATTGCATTATACTAGATATCCATTTGTTATCGAAGGATACAAGTGATGCAACCGGATATCGATATAAAGACTCTAGATCAACAAGTGGATATGTATTTACACTTGAGGTGGAGCCGTATCATGGAAATCTTCCAAGCAGACGGTTATTTCCAGATCCACAATGGAGTCAGAATTTATCGCCTTAGATAAATGTGCCGAAGAGGCAGAATGGTTACGTCAATTTGTAGAGGACATACCAAGGTGGCCTAAGCCGGTAACGGCCATATGTATACATTGTGATAGTCAATCGGCGATTGGCAGAGCTCATAGCATAATGTATAACGGTAAGTCAAGACATATTAGACGTAGACACAATACTATACGACAACTACTCTCTACAGGAGTTATCACTATTGATTATGTGAAATCAAAGGATAACATAGCGGATCCGCTTACGAAAGGCTTAAGTAGAGAGTTAGTTAACAAGTCGTCAAAAGGAATGGGACTAAAGCCCGTAAATGAATGAGTTTATACGAAGGAAAACCTAACCCAGCTGACTGGAGATCCCAAGATCTGGGTTCAATAGGACAACCTACTTGTATAAACTGTGGGGGAGTCACTGTGGGGGGTTAACCTCCCAAAACACATGAGGGTGTTAATAAACATCCTGGTCCATTCCTGTTACATTCAGTGATATACGAGGTTAAGCCTAGAGCTTTTAATGATTTACTGAAAAATCACCTATGTGAGAGAGAAGTGGGGTCGCTTCAAAGGGAAATGTAGGGGCGCATTTCCTAAGAGCTCTTGCAGAACCAGGCTAGTGTTCATGACCATAACGAACACGACTATGAGGAGTTGACAGTGTCAGGAAGAGTCTTGTGTGAACATATATTGTCGTCTACACAAATAGCAGATCAGTTCAAAGACATCGCGTTCTACTGGCAGCTAGGAGGCTAAGTATATGTCACAAGGGAAGGTTCAAAGGGTAACACCTACCTATCCTATGCAAGACTCAACCGCTAAGTTTTTCTCAGAATTATGTGAGTTTCCATTCAATATCCATTCATGTGGGGGATTGTTGGAAAATTTTAGTGAAAGAAATGAGTTTTCACTAGCTTTGGACATAGATTACTATAAGTAAATATAGTTTTATGGTTAAAGTCTTATATGGTACGTTGTCATGAGAGCTTCGTAACAAGACTTTATATGTCCAAAACGGAGTTAGTGTGAATGGGATATCGAGTCTCAAAGTAGGGTATTTGGAATGAAGCTTAAGGAAAATAAATGGGTTCATGTTTATCCCCATTGATGGGTAAATAACTGTTATCAGCAATGAGTGAAAGTTTGACCCATTTTAATTCCTTTAAGTTGCCAATTATTGAGAACCATAACAAAAGAACTGAAGTTCTGGGTTTCTTTTAAACTCAGAATGACCCATTAAATGGGATTTAACAGTTAAATGTGAATTGATTTACTGTTATGTTTTTGTCAGTATATATTCAAGAATTATCAACCATTCTAAGACCTACAACTTCACAGCTTCTCTTCATAATAGCATACTCACAATAATTCACGAAAGTCTTCAGGCAATTTGTCAATTCCGGCAGTACTCCTGCTCCGGCCGTTGTACCCTGGGAAACAACCGTGTTGTTGTACACGGAATTGTTTTAAGGGAATCGTGTTCAACACGAGCCTCGGTTACTTGTGCTTCATTCGGCTTTCTTTGGTTACTGTTCCTGTGTAAAACTTCAGGTGATTCTTACTTTTAATTTGGTTGCACTGTCATAGTTTCTATTCTTCTTATTATAGTTATTTTGAATTCCTTATAAACGGTATTACTTTCTCCTACATTTAGTTTTCATAAAACATCAATCTTCCACCAGTAACAAAAAGGAGATGATTTGTACATTTTTTTTATTGATTTGCACACTTCACTCTACAATCTGTTTTTAGCAAAGTATAAACTAGATAAAACTACTTGAAACATGAGGTGTAGTGTCTCGATAAAAAGTATGTGTACAAATCAACACATGCTCTCATGAGGTAACTCAAACCACGTTTATGGGCATTTGGAATTACATACAACGAGTTTGTTTAGACCTACAACCACCAAGGAGAGACACTCGACTAGATAAAATCTTTGTCTCACTCCCATATCAATGTTTTTATATGTATAACGGTGATAGTTACCTGCACAAGAATCTTCAAGTACCGCCATTGCATGTCTTTGCGTCTTCAAATATACGTTTCATATAAGTTCTTATAACTATTGCCACCTTAACTATACATTTAATAGTCTGTAGAAAAATAAATCACCTAAGCAAAAACAAAAAGTAAATTACAAAATTGAAAAAGTTAGACATCTGTTTATAATTTAGGACATTAACTATTTATATTCATGACATGTCAAGGTTTGTCTAACTTTACGCTTGTCAAAACTTTATGCTTAATATTGTAAGCTTGTCAAACAAACTAAAAGACTACGATAACATCTAATGCATGCAAACTTTTAAATTACAAATCATAAGGTTGCATGCGCAAAATATTTCTGTAGGCTTTTTGAAGGAGTTCAACATGTCTAATTGAGTCATTCCCTCCTTATTTTATAACCACCTCTCAAAAAGCTACTTTCCTTGACAACGCGATGTGGGATGCTCAAAAGTTAAAACCCAATTGATTGTAAGCAATTTGTAGTACAAAATTTAACATAATAAAAACTAGAACTTTGAATATTACGAAAAGCTTGAGATGTAAAAGAGGGGTTGGTTAATAGTTGAAGGACTCATATTGGAACATTGAAATAGTGTAGGGTTTGTTTTGTAACTTTTCTGTTATTCTTTTTCTCCTTCCTCCCATCTGTTTTTTCTGCTGTATAAAACCTTTGTATCTTTCATTTTGAAGTAATAAGGAGAATCATTTTCACCGTGTGAATCTGTGTGTTTCTCACTCATTCATCACAACATGGTATCGAGCTCGAGAATGAGTTCTTGATCGCCATAACCGACTCAACCGTAACCACCATAACTAACTTTTCCGATCACCATAAACCACCGTAACTAACTTTTTCCGATCATCATTTCTCCATCATTCCTATCATTCTATTCACAATTCTTTCATCATTTCTATCATTCTTTCATCTACGTTCTTTCAAGATTGAGTTCGTGTATTGTTCAAGGTCGAGTTTGTTGAGTCATTTGGTTGTTGTAACGGTTCTTTCAAGATTGTTGAAGCTTGCAACGTGTTAACAATGGCGTGATCATCTTCTTCAACCGATGCTACTAGCCAAAACAATCAATCTCTTTTGTTTCAAAATCCATCAGATTTGCATCCTTCGATGGCCCCGTACTCTTGTGGTGAATGAGAAATTGTTAGAGCACAAAACTATCGTTCTTGGAGACGATCGGTTGAAATTGCTCTTTCTACCAAAAGAAAGTTAGGTTTCATCGAGGAACAGCCCAAGATCACAAGATGATGTGAATTTACAAGAACAATGGGATACATGTAATAATCGGTGATTAGTTGGTTAATGAACTCGATGGTTCGAATCCATTGCAAAATCCATTATGTTCATTGGCACCGCTTATGTAATTTGGATTCAACTTGAGAAAAGATTTGCTCAAAGAATGGGTCACATAAGTACAAGTTGAACAGAGAGACTTATGAGACCATGCAATCGTGAAGATCGTGAGTGAGTACTATACAAGTATGAAGTGTGTTTGGGAAGAATTGATTCAATGAATGAATTGCCAAGAATAGTCAATATCACCCCGTAAATTGTCGTTTTCTAACTGCTTTTGAGTACTCGTAAAGAAGAGCAAAGATTGTTTCAGTTCTTGAATGGTTTGATGACAAATTTTCTCATCAAAGGAGTCGCTTGTTGTTAAATTCTCCTTTGCCAAGTGTTGAGATCGCTTGTGCTTTGCTTCAACAAGAAGAGTCTCAAAGTGGGGTATTTGGATCAGACAATCATTTGTTGAATCTACTCTCTATAGCAAAGGTGAGGTCAAAGAGAAGTGTAACATATGTGGCTACAAGTGGCATCCACCGGACAAGTGTTGGGAGAAAGTTGGTTACCCACATGGCATTACAAGTATAAGCAACAGTAAAGGTAAAGCTCCTCGTAAGGTCGGTTCGTGGAATGTGAAAAAGACAAATGCATTGGTTGAAACCGGTGGTCATGTGGTCTTTACTTCAAAGCGTTTGAACAACTCATGAAGAGTATTCCTCATTTCAATCGGACCACCGATGAGACTAATACATTGGAACATCCTTTTGGAGAAGGTACACTCTAACGTTTTTCTTGTGTTAATGGGGTTATAGAAGGATGGATAATTGATACAGGGCAAGTGATCATATGTCACCAGATAGCATCGATTTGAATAATGTTGAGGCTCTTAAGTGTAAACAGTTATTAATTTGCCAAATGGACATACTTCATCATTTCCAAAGTAGGCAATGTTGCTTTACAAAATGGACTTAAGTCGAACAATGTTCTCATAGTTCCTTCCTTCAAATTCAAGCTTTTGTCGGCCTCTAAACTAATAAAAGATTCTCATTGCTTTGTTACATTTTATGAGAAATTTTGTGTTATCCAGACTTGAAAACCGTGAAGGTGTTGGGCTTGGGTAAAAAGCAAGTCGGCCTCTATCATCTACTCAATCTTCCTCTCGATCAAATTCATTCTCAACTTTCTTCAATGGTTGTGTCTCGCTCTTGAAGATTGTAGTCTATTTTCATTTTTCTCAAACTGCTCTGCTCCAACAAACTATGCTTTTAGTGTTTTCAATAATTCTTACAGTTTGTGGCATCATAGACTTGGTCACATTTCGATTCTACTTTCAAACATATTACTTTTGTTCTCGAAAGTGTCTCTCATTCTAATGAGAATTTTGTTTGACTTGTCCAATGGCAAAATTCACAAAACTTCCATATTCTCGCTAGTAAATCTCATTCCAAAGTTCCATTTCACTCATTCATATAGACATTTGGGGACCCTATAAAGTTCCAAACATAGGGAATCATAAGTATTTTCTCACTATAGTTGATGATTGTAGTAGAGTTGTTTGGACATATTTACTAGTCGAAAGTCGATGCCTTTGCCACTTTCAAGTCATTTGTTACTTTTGTGAAGAAGCGGTTTGAAAAGATATAAAAGTGGTGAGATCGACAATGCCTTAGAATTTCTCAAAGGATCTATAGGCCCTTTTATGGACTCATCGAATAGAGCATCAAACTTCATGTGTTGATAGACCTCAAAGAAATGGGAGGGTAGAAAGGAAACATAGAAACATATTGGAGATAGCTAGAGCCCTAAGATTGCATGCTCATTTGCTCGTACATTATTGGGGTGACTGTGTTATCACCGCAACATATCTCATTAATGATTTCCCATCGCTGTGTTGAAATTTAAGACACCTTATGAAGTTTTGTTGCAATCTAAACACGAGTATAGTCATCTAAGGGTGTTTGGTTGTTTAGCAATGGCTAGTAATCCTTCCGAGTTGTCGACAAATTTGATTCCGAGGTGTACCTTGTTTATTTTCGGGTTATCCACAACATCAAAAGGGTACAAACTTCAATTTGTTGAATCATACAAGGTTTGTGTCAAGAGATGTTGTCTTCTATGAACATATATTTCCTACTCTAAAACAAGTATGTTGCAAGTTCTTCAACCCGCTCGCACCCATTTCTTCACCATTGTGGTATGAAGATTTTGTATCCACAACACAACCTGCTCATGAGCCCTTTGTTATCGCCAAGTTGTTCATGATTCTCGCAAGTTGTTCATGAATCACCGATGTTGTTCATGATTCTCTGAAGTTGTTCATGAATCCGATGTTGTTCACACCGCACCATCTTTCATTCCAACCACTAGTGTTCAAGATGCGAGAATCAAGATCCACTAGAGTGTCAAGTGCTCCAAGTCAAGCTAAAAGATTATGTAACACCAATTCATCAACCAAAGGCTAATCAAGTGTCGATTACTCTCTTCGCCTCAATTTCATGCTTTTCTATGTGCTTTGGTGGCTCACCAAGACCTACTTACTTCAAAGAAGCGATTAAAGAAGAAGATTGGTGTAATGCAATGAATTTGGAGCTAAGAGCATTAGAGGAGAATGATACATGGAAGCGACTGTTCTACCTAAAGGGAAGAAAGCTATTGCTTGTCATTGGATCTACAAAATCAAACTCAAAGTCGATGGTACACTTGACAAGAAGAAAGCTAGACTTGTAGTGAATGGGAATAGCAAAGAAAAGGTGTTGACTATGAAGAAACTTTTGCTCCAAAGGGCAAAAATGGTGACTGTTAGAGCTTTACTTGCAAAGGGCAACAATGAAAGGTTGGGAAATTTGTCAAATGGATGTGTCTAATGCCTTTCTCCATGGTGATCTCTTTGAAGAAGTGTATATGCAAATGCCTCAAGGGTATATTGGAAAGGGGAGAGTGTGCAAAATGTTCCTGCCGATTCAAGTTTAGTATGCAAACTCAAGAAGTCCTTGTATGGCCTCAAACAAGCACCTAGACAGTGGTTTGCCAAACTCTCTTCAAAGATTGTTTTCCTTTGGCTATACTCAATCTAAGGTCGATTACTCATTGTTCATCAAGACAGATGTTGAATCCTTTACATTAGTCCTTGTTTATGTTGATGATCTTCTAATCACCGGTTCTAGCAACACTCGATTCAAGCTCTTAAAACACAATTAAGTACTCATTTTCACATGAAGGATTTGGGTCGATGAATTATTTCTTAGGATTTGGAGGTGTGCAAAAGTGACCAAGGCATTTTCATCTCTCAAAAGAAGTACACCATCGATTTACTTCAAGAAGTCGGTTTGACTAATGCAATACCATACAAGTTGCCTATGGATTCTCATATCAAGTTGCAAGCGGACATGGAACTTCTTTACCGATCCAAGTATCTGAAGATACATAGGCAAACTCATATATCTCACAATAACAAGACCGATATTTGCTATACGTGCGGTTGTTGAGCCGCTTTATGCAAAATCCTACATCGCATGCATATGCAAGCAAAGTGAAACATTTGATGAGATATTTGTTGAATTCACCAGTCAAGGTATATTATTAGCTAATGATTCATTGCTCATTTGATCGCCTATTGTGACAATGATTGGGCTAGTTGTCCTATGACAAGAAGGTCCACCACCGGCTATTGTATTTTGTCGGGTCAATCACCTATTTCATGGAAATCTAAGCAACAAGTGGTGTCTAGATCATCACCGGTCGAATACGAGCTATGGCCCTAACATGTTGTGAAGTTACTGGTGGTGACATTGTTGAAAGATTTGGGGCTCAAAGATCTTGGTCCTGTAGATTTGAAATGTGATAATCAAGTCGCCATTTATATAGCGCCAATCCGGTCTTCCATGCCGTAACAAAGCATATAGAAGTGGATTGCCAATATGTGTGGATCAAGTCAAGAATGGGGAAGTCCTACCTTCTCATGTTTCCACTAAAGACCAGCTGGCTGATGTGTTTACTAAAGTTCTTCCAGCAGATCAGCATTCTAAATTAATGTCCAAGTTGGGAGCTTGCAGTCCTTCCACCTCTCAACTTGAGGGGGAGTGTAAAAGAGGGTTGGTTAATAGTTGAAGGACTCATATTGGAACATTGAAATAGTGTAGGTTTGTTTTGTAACTTTTCATTATTCTTTTCTCCTTCCTCCCATCTGCTTTTTTTCGTCAGATAAAACCTTTGTATCTTTCATTTTGAAGTAATAAGGAGAATCATTTTCACCGTGTGTGTGTTTCTCTACTCATTATCACAACAAGAGAAGATGCTATGAAGTATAATAAGCGCAATCAATTTCTATAAGATTTTATGCTTATTATAACTAGTTTCCATTTCTTTTTTACACGTGTGTAAATTTATCAATTATATGCTAGGTTGTTCGGTTTTTGAGACTCGTAGATCCAACATGTCGGATCGGTTGAACCACCGACCCGATAAGATGGCTAATCTGATTCCTTGACCGACTATTAAAACCATAGCTTGAAAAAGAATGAAATATGAAAAATTCTTTAGTTGCAGATAGGAATACAACTTGGTGATCAACACTAAAGTTGTACAGTTTATCCCTTCTTAATAGTTGCAGAAGGCAAGCTTTTAAAGAATTCAACATGCCTACTTGTAGCTGAATCTATCCCTTCTTATTTATAACCACCGCCCACAAAGCTACTTCCCTCACAAGGCAATGTGGGATGCCCAAAAGTCATTACGAGTTCAAGTAATTGTGACATTTTAAGACATAAGGTACTGATAAAAGTCGATGGCTCTTTTTTATGAGTTATTAAATTTTACATTATAAATACAAGAGCCATGGAAAGTCGAAAAGCGAGAAGATGCTATGAAGTTTACAATAAGCTCAATCAATTTTTATAAGATTTTAGGTTTCCTAAAACTCGTTTCCATTTCTTTTTTACACATGTCGGACGGCTTTAACCACCGACCCGATAGACCGGCTACTCTGATTCCTGGACCGACTATTAAAACCATAGTTAGCGTATATTGCAATTTGTTTTCTTCTTTCTGTGCTTTAGTTGCAAATAGGAATACAACTTGGTGATCAACACTAAAGCTGTACAGGTTTGTGAAAACTAACATACTCAAAATTCGGAACACCTTTGTTGCTGCCAAAATGACTGAAAAGAAGTATTACTTCCAAGAAGACCATAAGAATCTTGTAACTGGAGGAAAGGTTCGGTTTCAACTTGTTCTTTAAAATAGAAGCTGCATTCACAGGTTAACTATAGTTTGCAAGACATAGTGATAAGAGTCCCTTTCTAACAAGTTGTGTTTGTGTGCTCATTAAGAACCTTTGAACTATAACATAAGCTGTATTAAGCCACTTAAGCTCTATACTATGCAAAAGTTGCAAGAAAATTTCTGCAATAGATTTCTCCAAAATCATTCCATGTTCATGTGTTGTTCATGTAAGTTCCAAGCAACGTTAAGCTTGTGTTCATTAAGTGCATTTTGTAATTTCGTTAAGGTTAGAATTGCTTAATATAATTGTTTTTATACATGTAAAATGAGATATGTTTACTTTATATTTTTCATTTTCTAGCAAAGTATATTGATGATGTTTAAGACAATGACTTTGCTTATGTTTTGGACTATGTGTGCTGCTTGATAGGGACTGAATGATTGGATCTTAATATAAGTAAACATTCTCGTACTCGATGGATCGATTGGATCTTAGATCCAATCGGTGTTTAATTCGTGAGTTTGTCAAATATTATAAAAGCAATGGTCAAAATTAAGGTATAACCATCTCCGACAAGCTACTTTCGTTCCCAAAGCGATGTGGGATGCTCAAAAGTCAAAACCCAGTTTTAAACAAATTGTAGTACACTCATATATTTGAAACTTTGTGAGTGCAGAAGCATTATAAATTTATAAAAATTAATCACCTAAGCAAAAACAAAAAGTAAATTACTAAGTTTAAAATTTGAGACTTTGTCAAGGTTTCTAAAACTTTATGTTTAAAATTAAAAGCTTGTCAAAAAATATAAAAGCCAACCTCAACCTCTTTACTTGCAAACTTATAAATATCAAACCATAAGCTTGAAAGCAAACGAAGTCGCATTGGGCTTTTAAAGGTATTCAACATGCCTATTTATAATGGTATCCTTCCCTCCTTATTTATAATCAACTCCCCACAAGCTACTTTTCTTCAAAATGCGATGTGGGATGCCAAAAGTTGAAACCCAAATGATTTTAAGCATTTTATAGTACACCGGTGGTGTATTAATTTAATCTTAACAATTTAGATTACATGTTTAGATGGACATTAATTAATGTATGTTATACTGGCACTAGTTTTATAAATGTTTTTTTTAAGTAATTGTAACATTAGTCGATAGCTCGGTTTTTATGAGTTATAAAATTCTACATTATAAATACAAGAACTTTAAAAAGTACAAAAGCTAGAGAAGAGCTATGAAGTATAATAAGCACAATAAATCTTTTTTATAAGATTTTATGTTTCTTATAAGTGGGTTCCATTTCACTTTTACACATATGTAAATTTCTCAAATATATGCTAGGTCATTTGGCTCTTGAGACTCGTAGATCCAACATGTCGGACGCGTTATCCGACTATTAAAACCATAGTTAACTTATAATAGAAGCTGCATTCGCAGGTTAAATGTATCTCGCAAGACATAGTGATAACCGATAAATAAGAGTGTCCTTTTCTAACAAGTTGTGTTTGTGCTCATTAAGAGCCTATTGCACTATATCATAAGCTGTATTAAGCCGCTTAAGCTCTAGACTTTGTGCAAAAGTTGCAAGAAAATTGATCGCAATGGATTTCGCCGAAAACCCTTCCATGTTCATATGATGTTCATGTAAGTTCCAAGCACCGTACGCGTTAAGCTTTTGTTCATTAAGCGCATTTTGTAATTCCTTACTTAGTTTGTAATTCCTCACTTAGCTTATCTGGATCCCTAGCTTGCACAAGGATCGCACTAGCCACAAGATTTCCATTTACGGACTTCAACCCTCCTCCGATGAAATGCCACGTTGCGACAATAATGACGTCTTGAAATATGAAAAAGACAATACTCTTAAGCGTTTTTGTTTAAAGTTTTAAATGAAGCAAAAGACATATGAGTAGGGCTGAGACTCGGTCCAAAACCGAACCAACCGACCCGAACCGATAAAACCGAAAACCATTAAAAACCTAAACCGAAACCGAACCGAATATGGTCGGGTCGGTTCGGTTTAGTGTCGGGTCCGTCGGTTTGGTTTACGTGTGTTTGTGCATGTTTTTGTCGGTTTTGGGTAGGACCGAACCGAACCGAACCGAAACCGAAAATCAAAAAAACCAAAACCGAACCGAAAGGTTGTCGGTTCGGTTCGGTTTTCGTCGGTTCGGTCGGTTTTGTCGGTCCGGTTCGGTTTTGAACCTTCCATGCTCAGCCCTACATATGAGTGTTGACTTGTCATAATTTATACATAGCCCATCGTAAGTATATGTAAAAGCCATACTGACTCTTTGAAATCATTCGAAAGCATCTTCATACAGCCTAGAGGTGGTCATTTAAGCCCCGTCAAGTTTGGTAAATATTTACTAGGTAACGAGTTTGATTGGTCCTCCCTGTATGTCAAAATTAAGGTTCATTTTTAATGGAGCTACAGATCCTCACAAGTCAAAAGTGATCAACACTGTGCTCTCAACAAATTATCTTCATCACCACAAGTTTTTATCTGACTGTAGTTTCTTATAGTAGTATGCTTTGTAATCAGTCTATGCAGTTTTAGTATAGTCAGTATAGTTAGTTGACTTTTATAGTCAAAGTATTGTAAGTATAAATACTGCTTGTATTGGTTCATTTCATTTTCAATAACAGATTTACAATCTTGTTTCCCTCTTAAGGTCGTTTAAGGATCACATCATATAACAAAACTAGTTCTTCATCTTTGTTCAAAACTAAGGTTCGTTTTCTTTTTTTTAGCGCGTCTTAGGATCACATCAGATAACAAAATTAGTTCTTCATATTTGTTCTAATACGTGTCTTCAATATATTCATTATTAAAAGAGTAGGATGATGTTTGGGTTGGAGAAGGTAACCTTATGAGGTAACTTAAACCAAGTTTCTCGTAATTTGGATTTATAGACATCAATGAGGTAACTCAAACCACGTTTCTGGTCATTTAGAATTTTATACATCGAGTTTGTTTCGACTTACAACCATCAACGAGAGACACCATAGATGGCGGTAAAATCTGTCTCACTCCTGGATTTATAATAGAAGTAAAAATTCTCGTCCTCATCGACTGGATCTCACCTACGTTTAATATTGTGAGCTTGTCAATTATTCTAAAATCAACGGTCAAAATTTATGGTGTGTTAAGATTTATATAACTTTATATATATCCAATAATTTATAAATCATTGGTTAAAAGTTTATGTTTGCAAGTTTATAAAACTCAAATCTTAAGCTTGCAATCAACAAAAAGTTGACCAAAATTCAAAATGCCTACCTCTAATTGAGTTCTTCCCTTTTATGATTTTATACTTGGCAGTTAGCACTTGTTTTATTTCCCATTGTTGTATGATTGTTATATGATTACCTTAAGTGTGACATTTTAAAACATAAGTTACTGATACCAATGTTTTATACATATAGTTACCCATATCCATGTTTTATATGCATAAATGAAAGTGATAGTTACCCGACCAAGAATCCTCAAGTTCCGCCATTGTCTTTGTGTCTTTAAATATATGTTTCATATAAAAGATTTTGCAAGAAATCAAATATATGAATAATAAAACTTATAAATTCACAAATACTCGTAGTTTGAAACATGTGAGTGCATAAGCGATATAATTAATTAACTATAATACATTTCACAATGATGAAGAAAGGGGGTTCCGGAAAAAAAGAACAAAGACCATACGACATTGATGAAGTTGAACAAGTTCTAAAATTAACACATGATGATCTCCTCCTTACTGTTAGTACCCACCACATATCAAAACCCATTTCCAAATACTCATCGTCTTCATTAAGGCTTAGCTTAGCTCAAGTGTGTACTTTCTTTAAGTTGTTGTTTATAAGATTTATGATATATGATGTGAAAGTGTGAATTATAAGGAAGAAATTTAGTTTTGGTACATCGTTGTAGTCCCACCAAGTTTTATGTTAAGATTGTTATTAATTTTAGAAAGAAAAGAAATGGTATAAAAATTTATATTTTATTTAGTTTTGGCCAAAAATGTGATGAGTATATATAGGATTTAATATAATAAAATGTTACTAGAAAAAGATTAAGTAAAGCAAAAGATATATGATCATGGTTCATTGGGAACCACGCCTTCCGAAGGCGGACCTTCAAACGGACCCTTTGCCGAAAAAGCTATGAAAGTGTCGTATTTAGGTTCTTTGCAATTGAAGGCAAAGCCGCGACGATTTTGTTTTTGCATAAAACTCATGGATTTTTTCCTTTATACGATGGATTAATTAAAGGGCTAATGGCCTCTAAATGTATCATATTTGTCATGATTTTCTTTTATATATATCGAACAAAGTTTTTACTATTATGTGCACTAAATTTGATTTTTTTTGGGCATTTTTGTGTACTTTATGACCATTTTGCCCCTCCCAAATTTATAAAATGGGGGTCAAATGGTAATAAAATACACAAAAATGCTCAAAAAATCAAGTTTAGTACACATAATAGCAAAAAAATTGTTCGATAAGGACTCACGGTGAAAAACAAAACATGAAATAAGGACTCACGGTGAAAGAATCCAAAGTACAAACTAAAATAATATTTTTAGACAAGTTTAGGGACATGTATATTACTCCAAAGTAAATTAATAAATTGAAAATATTAAAAACATATGTTATTAAATTTATATTTGTGACATGTCAATCAACTTTTAGTTTAAAATTGCAGACTTGTCAATAAATATAAAAGCAAGCAATAACTTTTCTTTCTTGCAAACTCACAAATTTCAAATAATAAGTTTGCAAAAAAAAAAAAGTTAATGATGGCTTTTGAAGCAAATCAACATGCCTGTCCTAAATTCTATCCTTCCCTCTTTATTTATAACCAACTCTCACCACCTACTTTTCCTCACAAAGCGATGTGGGATGTTGAGAAATCAAAACCCATATGATGATCAACACTAAACTCTGTTCGTGGGTTTATCTTTTGGAGTGAAAGGGAAAGGTTTGGGATGGTGATAAAAAATTTGTGTTTCTGAGATTTTATACGAGATGAGAAGAAAGTAAATGATGGTGAATTACACCAATATTACTTTTGTAATATTCTTTCTAAATTGAGATGAAATAGAGTGAAGTTGATTTTAAATCTTTTTTTTTTTCTTACATCCTCCTCTTTTCTTTCCAACTCGGGAACACAAGATAAAAATTCATTTCTTGTTCATCTCCTCTTTACTTCCCTCTTTTTTTTTTCCCTCCTCATCTCTCTTCTTTCAGTTTTATACTCGAAAGAGGGTGTAAAGTTGTACGGTTTGTAAAGATTAACATACTCAAAATTTGGTAACTGAAGGAATGACTGAAAAGATAAAAATTCATTTCTTGGTTGCTGCCGAAATGACTGAAAAGAAGTATTACTTCCAAAAAGACCATAAGAATCTGGTAATGGAAGGAAACGGTTCGGTTTCAACTTGTTTCTTTATAACAGAATATGCATTCACAGGTTAACTATAGTTTGAAAATAATTCAATAGTTCATTCTACTTCGGTGTCCTTTCTGTAAGCTTATTCAAGATTTGCATGAACACCTCTTTTTCGAGTGTCCCTACTCGTTTAAAGTGTGGCACATGGTGGTACAGAAGGCAAATATACATAACGCTCCTCCTAAGTTAAATGACATTGTGGCTTGGCTGCTCCCGAGTTCGGATAGAAACTCTTTCACAAGCGTGGTAACTCGTTTAGTATTTGCTGCTTCGACTTATTTTTTGTGGCAAGAACGTAATAATCACATTCATTCGGAAGATGCACGGAAGGAACAGAAGGTAAGTGACCTTATTATTGAAATGGTGCGTTTAAAGATTACCTCTTTACATTTGAAGAAAACATCCAATGTGGTGAAGGCATTAGGTCATTGGCTTATTCCTACTGAAGTGACGTAGCTGCTAGATAATTTTTTCACTTGGTAGTTTTGTTACGTAGTGTTTTATTTTAACCCAAGTGATATGTTGTTTATTGTTTGGTAGGTGTGATTCGAGTTTGTTCGAATCATGGTAGAGGTTTGTGTGATGCAATAGGGATAAAGTGGTTTCATCGCCAATTTCTCATGTAACAAACATTATTATTTCTTGAGTAAATTACACCGTTCGTCCTTGTGGTTTGCGTTGACCGCAGGAGTTCGTCCTTTGACCAAAAAAGTTGCACCGTCCATCCTTAAGTGGCAAACGTTATGCGCCATTAGTCCCTCCCTCTAACGGAGCCCACTAACGGTCGTTAAGTCTTGTTAACCTGAGGGTATAATCGTGATTTCAACACCATAAGGACGAACGGTGTAGTTTACACTTTTTGTCCGCTTTTTACTTTTTGTCCGTTTTTCACGTTTCGTCCGCTTTCACGTTTTGTCCGCTTTCTTACATTTTCTTCCTTTAACTCCGTTTTTTACGTTTCGTCCGCTTTCTTACGTTTATTTACGTTTCGTCCATTTTTATGTTTTCATTAGTTTTTACGCTTTACTCCATTTTTACGCCGTCCGTTTTCACGTTTTCATCCGTTTTTATCCGTTTTCATCCGCTTTCTTCCGTTTTCTTACGCTTTACCGCTTTTTCGCCACGCCATCCATTTCTTACGTTTCGTCCATTTTCTTCGTTTTGTCCGTTTTTTCACGATTTACTTTGTTTTTACATTTTTACATTTCTCACGTTTTGTCTATTTTTACCTTTTCGTCATTTTCTTACGTTTTCGCTACTTTTTTACGTTGTCGTCGTTTCTTCGTTTTCCTCTGTTTTACGTTTTCGTCCGTTTTCTTCGTTTACGCCGTCCGCCTTTACGTTTTTCCTTTTTCTTCCTTTCTTATGTTTTACTATATTTTTACGTTTTGCCTGCATTTTTACGCTTTGTAAGAAAAGCATTTAAAACGTAAATAAACGTAAGAAAACGGACGAAAACGTAAAAAAAGGGAGTTAAAAGTAAGAAAACGGATGAAAACATAAGAAAACGGACGAAAACGTAAGAAAACGGACGAAAACGTAAAAAACCGATGAAAATGTAAATAAACAGAGTAAAACGTAAGAAAACAGACGAAAACGTAAGAAAACGTAAGAAAACGGACGAAAACGTAAAAAAAAAAGACAAAAACGTAAGAAAACGGACGAAAACGTAAAAAATAGACGAAAACGTAAGAAAATGAACGAAAATGTAAAAACTGACGAAAACGTAAAAAAATAGAGTAAATCGTAAGAAAAACCGACAAAAACGTAAGAAATGGACGAAAACGAAAAAATTTAAAAAGACGAAACGTAAAAACAGAGTAAAACGTAAGAAAACATAAGAAACCGTATTAAAACGGACAAAACGATAAAAACGGATGAAAAACGGATGAAAACGTAAGAAAACGGATGAAAACGGACGAAAACGTAAAAAAACGGAGTAAAGCGTAAAAAAACGGATGAAAACATAAAAAAATGGACGAAAACGTAAGAAAACAGACGAAAACGTAAGAAAAAGGACGAAAACGTAAAAAACGGAGTTAAAGGTAAGAAAACGTAAGAAAACGGACAAAAACGTAAGAAAACGGACGAAAAAGTAAAAAAAGGGACAAAAAGTGTAAACTACACCGTTCGTCCTTGCACCATTCGTCCTTATGGTGTTGAAATGACGATTATACCCTCAGGTTAACAAGACTTAACGACCGTTAGTGGGCTTCGTTAGAGGGAGGGAATAATGGCGCATAACGTTTGCCACATAAGGATGGAAGGTGCAACTTTTTTGGTCAAAGGACGAACTCCTGCGGTCAACGCAAACCACAAGGACGAACGGTGTAATTTACTCTTATTTCTTTTATTCTATTCACCGGGTATAGAAACCCTTTACCCAAAAAAAAAAAAAAGTAAACACGAATCTAACAAAGAACATTGTTTTTTTTAGCATGTGTTTCTCGTAAATCTTTTCCTTTTCATGCATAGATACGTATTGTTTTGAATATTTACAAAAACTTACAATCGAATTAAATTATCATTTACTTTGTCTGCTTCTTACTGTGCTTTAGTTGTAAGTAAGGAATATTGGGAGTTGCTAATGATCATCACCAAAGTTAAAGTCTTGTCGAGTTAACAGTTGTAACATTATTGAAATTTTAAAAGGCTAATACTCTTAAGAGTTTTTATACAAGCTCATCTTGTCATAATTTATACATGCCCATCTTGTATCTGTCATTTCCTCTGTATTTACAAACATCTTTCCTTCAGAGTGCGATGTGGGATCATCAAGATTCAGTTGATTTTACGCAATTTGCTACACTTCTAAGATTATAAGTTTAGGTAAACACTTATTAATGTGTGACATAACCTGCTTATTACTATAAGTAATGATGTTGCCCCCAACTTAAGTATATGTAAAAGCCATATATAGTGAATGTAAGAACAGAAAAGTGACTATTTGAAATCATTCAAAAGCGTCGCTTCATACAGTCTAGAGGTGGCAATTTGAGACCCGTCAAGTTGGGTAAATATTCATGATGGGATCCCCTAAATATTTCTAGATGGCTCCAATTGGGTATTTATTAATAACAATAATGTACTCTCAGTTTTTACTGCTCCCTATATGTCAAACTAAGGTTCATTTTTTAGCTCGTTTTTGGATCACATCGGATAACAAAACTTTTTTTTTGGGTAAAGGGTATTCCACCCGGTAAAATATATTACTCCAAAAAAACGTTTAAGTACAATGGAATGCGGATAACAAAACTAGTTCTGTTCTAATATGTATTTTTAACACATTCAATCATTCATTAATAAAAGAGTGGAAGAGTTATGTGGGCCCAAAAATAAGTTGTGTGAGTGATTTAAATTGTTTATGCAGGGTATATTTGAGGAAAAGGGATTCTCTCAAGTTGTATAACAAAACTTGACTCAAGTTAGACAATTTTGAGTTATCGGATTTAATCTAATGGTTCAAATCAAAAAATGTTCTTTTAATTTGAGTCATTTGATCAAATCAAATGACTCATAATTCCCTAACTTGAGTTAAGTTGTGTTCACAACTTGAGAGGATGACCCTCCATATTTAAGTAATGAAGTTGGTTGTTTTTATAAGACTTAGTTAATTGTAGAGAAAGATAACTGAGGTGGCGTTGAAGTAGTAGCGGTGAATGCGGTATTCGATCACTCTATTATATACCAAGTCATACCAAAATTTCTTCTCAAAAATTTTGGTCAACTAAGGATATTTTTCGTATTATTTTATTGGCGCATGTGGAAGGGAATATATATGTCAATATTTAATGCTTAACGCTAACCATTACTTAAACACCTCTATATTTTGCTTCAAACTTCACCATAGTACAGAAAAATATGTTAGAAGAATATGATCTCAGGATTCATCCAAGTTTTTTTGGGATCATACACACTTAAATTAACATTCTACAATTAACTAAGTGTTATAAAAACAATCAACTTCATCACTCAAATAATATGACCAAAAAGAATACGACGTTCTACCATGTATTAAATGAATACAACTTATAAAGGAATTTAGGTATATAAACGAGGCCATCCAAGTTTTTTGGGGAGTCGGTTGTTAAGTTCAAGTTGTATTGTCAATGTTATTTCATTTTCTTTATCATATACATCGAATTTAAGTCATGATAGTATTTTCCATCGCGATTTACATGTACTCTTTGAGTTCAATACAAATTATAAAATTTGACTGTACATGGTTGACTTTTGAGGGGGATAAATAAGGATGGGGCTTTAGTTAGCGTTTATATATAAAGGTGTTTAAGTAATGGTTAGTTTACGCCATAAGTAAAAGGAATGCATTTTAATTGTCATATTTGAAAAACATATTTTTCACCTTAAAATCATGAATATAACCAAGACATATAAACAAAGGGAGGTGATTTTCACACTTGACATCGAGTTTGTTTCGACCTACAACCATCAAGAGAGACACTATAAAATCTTTGTGTCACTCCTGGATTTATAATAGAAATTAACATTCCCACATGTAAACAAATGGATCCATTGGATAACTCTTTTTGCAACCCACGTTTTATAATAGCAATGCTCAAATTTATTGTGTGTTAAGATTTGGATAACTTCATATATTTAGTTCAACAATAACTTATATTTATACATATAACTAGCTACAGCCTGTCACTGGCGGAAGCTTCAAGAAATCTTCAACATAGTGTATGGTAGAATAGTTTTTAAGTTATCATTCAACCGTAACAAAACACAACATGTTCGGAGTTTAGAAGTATGAAAGACCATAACACAATTTACAATATTGCTGGTTTATATCTAAAGAAATGCACATTTTGTATATTTACATACAAAAAATGAAAGAAAGAAAATATTGTTTACTAATGATATGATGGATGCAAAAATATGTAAGAATAAATGCAAACCAATAACACTCTAGATGGTATAAAAAATGCCGCAAACTAAGAATTAGTGTACAATAACAACAACTTTTAAACTTAATAGTTATTAAAAGTTAAAAAAAAAATCTATATACAAAACCATAATAACCTTGAGAATATTCATAATCTATGTAGAACTTCTTTGTACACGACATTTGTTGTAGTATTTGTGTAGTTACCATCCTTGTCACAACACAATACCTTAAGACCTTTTTTGCTTTTAACTCTTGAAACGACCACATAAAGTTGTCCGTGTGAGAAAACCGGTTGTTCCAAATAAAGACCCACCTTTGCCAACGTTTGTCCTTGACTCTTGTTTATTGTCATGGCAAATGAAACAGAAATTGGGAACTGTTTTCTTTAGAGTTGAAAAGGCATTTTTTTATCAGACGGAGATATTATCATCCGAGGTATAGCACAAACTTGTCCCAATTTACCTTCTGATATTACTTTAGCCTCGATGTTAGTAATTCCCATTCTCAAAATTTGCAACCTTGTTCCATTACACAAGCCACCTCTTTGATCAATATTGCGCATGCACATTACAGGAGCACCGACCTTCAAAGTTAACTTATGATTTGGAATTCCGGAACACTTGATTGAATTTAGAAATTCAGTTGAGTAAAACGACTCCTTGTAGTTAAAATCAACGTCAATATCAGAAACAGTATCCGAACTATAATAAACCTTCTCTGTTCCATGTAGTTTGGACATCATTGAAGAGTTTATTTTTTCGACCTCTTCATGTTTTGGTGCGAGGATAGCTCTATCTTGTAAATACGTCGGATCCCACAAGTGTTCCTGCCAATTTTCATATTCATTTATAATAGCTTCTACATGATCGTGTGTATTTGGTATGAGCATTTCTTCGGAAATTGAATTTCAACATGATGATCATTCTTCCCACCAATTTTCCCGCCACCAATACTCAAAATCCAACTGCAAACTCCTTAATTGTTTCAGATATCGAGGGATTGCAACCAACACGAAGCCTCATGTTTTCTCGAAGTTTAAGTACTTTGCAATGATCCCATAAATAAGACTTGTTTAGAGACGCGTGTACAACATCTTGTCTGCTGCCACATGGAATCACAGGTAAAACTTGACGAAAGTCTCCACCAAAAACAATGACTTTCCCACCAAATACCTTATCAGAAATGTTTGTGTGCAATCCTGTGGCTATATTGCGTAAACTCCTATCAAAGGATTTAAAACAATGTCTATGAACCATAGGTGCTTCGTCCCATATTATTAGCTTTGTTTTGCGAATCAAATCAGCCAGAGGACTATATGCAGTAATTGTACACATGGAATCCTCATCAATGTTTATCGGAACAACAAACCGAGAATGGGCAGTTCTACCCCCATCAAGCAAAAGAGCAGCAATACCGCTAGACATTTAGTTTTCTAATCAAATGAAAAAAAATAAACTTTCACCCTTTTTTAAAAACTAAATATCTCGCAAACCGTTAACCGTTACACGAAAAAAAATCATACCATCGCGACGAGAATTAAATTATCTTTCTATAAATATAAATATGCATTTCTATATATTTTTAACGATTTTTTTTTTCAAAATTTCGGCCTAGAAAAATCATATGTGATTTGTGAAAACTGCATGTGATTCGATTTTTACAAATCAAATATGATTATATATGATTTTGCAAATCATATGTGATTTGTAAAAATCATCTATGATTTGATTTTTAAAAATCACATGTGATTTTTGAAAATCATATATGATTTTACAAATCATATGTGATTTATCTGGTTAAAATTTTTGAAAAAAAAAATTATCGAAAATATAGAGAAGTGCATATCTATAGAAATATAATTTAATTCTCGTCGCGATGATTACCGTTTGCAATATATGTTATTAAAAAAAAAAAAAAAAAAAAAAAAAGGTGGAAAATAGTTTTTTTTATTAATTTTGATAAACAATGAATGACTAAGATTGATTTATTGGATCTATCATAAATATAAGATATATATTGATCTCAACTCATCAACACATACTTTGATAAGGTAACTCAAAACACGTTTTTTATAATTTGAAATTATAGACATCGAATTTGTTTCAACCTTCAAGTACCGAAGAGATACACTCTAAAAGAGGTGCAAGTTTAAACCGGTTTTCAAAAAAACCGGACGACAAACCGGAACCGGTTTTCAACAAAACCGTTTTACAAACCGAAACCGGTTTAGTAAACCGAACCGGTTGTACCGGTTTAAGTTTTTCCAATGGACCGGTTTTTACCGGTTCTAAACCGGTAAAACTGTTTTGAAAAACCGTTAAAACCGATTTTTTTTTTTTTTTTTTGGCGAAAACTCGCTAAAATCGGTTTAAACCGGTTTTAAAAACCGTCAACGAAAGTCAAACTAGCCGCTGCATTTGAATATCGCTAATAACCGGTTTAAACGGTTAAACCGGTTTTAAAACCGTCAACGTAAAGTCAAACTATCCGTTGATTTGAATACCGCGAAAACGGTTTAAAACCGGTTTAAAAACGGTTTTAACCGGTTTTGACCGTTTCCACGGTTTTAAAACCGGTCGGTTGGAAAATGGTACTGTAGTACAAGAGGCTTATGACATGTTTTTACCGCTTTTTCTTGTCTTTTTTTGATTTTTGAGTACTTTGAAGCTAGAACTTGTAGTATAAATATGTGTTTTGGGTCGAGGCTTAAAACACATCAAATCTCTTTAATCTCTATTATCTCTAATATCTTTATAATGGAAAACACACAATCACAACAAGCTTCCACTAATCCTCCTCCGCTGGTCTTCCCGTCACGAAAACATTACACACAAGATGATGTTGCTCATGTTAAACCAACCGCACGAAATCCCGAGGTTTTTAATCATATGGATTTGTGTGTTATGAAGGATGGGACGGAAAAGGCGCGTTGCAAAAATGTTTGAACTTTTATGCTTCCGGCTAACACTACACTAAGGGTCATATAACCAAATGTTCCGCGGTACCTCAAAATGCCGACGGTACTATTGGTGAGGATGGTCAAATTTGTGTATATGATAATGATGCGCTTCAAAGAGATTTTGCGGGTGGGTCATTCAATATACTTATCCATTCAACCTCTTCGACAACGCCAAGCTTACGCCATCATCAAAAGAGGCTACACGGCGGTATAAACAAGTAAGTCGTACTAAACTTAGAAGTGATGCTTTTAAATTATGGGAAACGGCTAAAATGATATTATTAATGGTTTTCATGATTATAAATATGGTGTTTCTATAACTACGGATGTTTGGACCGCACCACATGGTTCGGCAAATTCTTATCTCGCCGTTACGGCTCATTGGTTTAATCCCGATTCTTGGTTATTAATGAAACGGACAATTGCTTTTAAACTATTTGGTTATCCACATACGGATCTAATTTAAGAAAAAGTTTACATGACACTTTAATTGAATATAATTTAGATGATAAAGTTTTACGATTTCACTAGATAATGCATCTAATAATACTAGAGCTATGGATTTGTTAAAATTACGATAAAACCCATTTTAGATGGTGCTTTTTTCATTCCCGTTGTGTTGCTCATGTTATAAATTTATCCGCTCAAGCGGCATTAAAAATATGTGAGAGATTACGTTTGGTATTTAGGGTATGTTAACAAATATATATCGCTTCGAGTAATGAACGACAAATGAACTATAAACGTTTTGTAAACAATGTGGTGAACCATGGCTAGGACCGAAATTAGATACACCTACTAGGTGGAATTCTACTTGCATTATGTTTGAAAATATATTACGACAACGTTCTACTTTAGATGCTTTTAATGAATTACTTGTTGATAAAACCGTTCTACTGATAGATGAGCAAGATTGGGATCGACTAAATGATTTAACTAATTTTTACAAGTTTTAAAGAGGCAACAACTATAGTATCGGTGTTTATTACCCAACTAGCCCATTAGTTTTAAATCAAGTTTATGCTATGACGGAAAAATTAGACTAATTAAAAGACTCACCTACTCAAATGTTTAGAAAAATGGTTAAAGTTATAAAAAGAGATTTATAAAATATTTTGCTAGTTTACCTTTGGTTTATACTTGTTCCGCCACACTTAATCCATGTTTAAATGTTGAGGCGAGAATTTTAATAAGAAGAATAATGGAAAATTTAGAATTATCTTTTGGGTTGGACGGTGAAGATCCCAACTATATAGAATCTCAAGTTTTAAATTTAATGATTATTTTAAAAATTGTTTGAAATTTATGCAACAAAATATGGTCAACAACCAAACCCAATTCTCGACCAATGCGGGCGGTTCGTCCCGAATGACAAGGGACATTAACATAAACCTTTATAATACTTTACGTGAAGACGCTACAAAGCGTCAACGATCATCGGCCCCGACAAGCGAGTTGGGACAATATATGGCTACAAACTTTTAACAACTTTAAGTCCCGATGAGTTTGCAAACTTTGACATTTTGGCTTGGTGGAAAGAAAGGAAATCCAATTTCAATTTTAGCCGCTATGGCTCGTGACTTATTAGCGGTCCAAGCTTCGACGGTAGCTTCCGAATCGGCCTTTTCTCATAGTGGTCGAATTATATCGGATAGAAGGACAAAACTTAGCCCCGAATCCGTGGAAGTATGTGTATGTTTGAAAGATTATATGGACGGAGTAGATAGGGTACAACATCAAACATCGTTGGAAGGTTCGATTGAAGAAGTTGAAGAAACTATAGCACAAGAAGAAGATGACATGGGGATAAAACCTCCGCCACCGAATTAGATGAAGGTGAATTTGAACCATTTGATGTTGAAGAGTTAGATGTAGAAGAATTTTGGATGATTTAATTTCTTGAGTATACACGGTGATGGCAATGCCAAGCTCGATATACTTGAGTATACTAATATGTTTTGGGTGATGGCCATGCCAAGCTCGAAATGTATTAGTATTTATTTATTTTTAGTTCTATAATTGTATTGTTTAAATAAAAGTTATGATTGTATTCAAATGTATTAGTATTTTATAGTTTTAGTTGTATGATTGTATTGTTTAAATAAAAGTTATGATTGTATTCGAATGTATTAAATGTTTTAAATTCGAAAAAACCGAACCGGTAAAATACCGATAAAAACGGATCCGAACATTTAAAACCGAAAACCGAACCGTAAAACCGATAAAAACCGATTCGAACATTTGAAACCGAAAAACCGATTCGAACATTTAAAACCGAAAAAACCGATTCCGAAAACCGAAAAATCGAATCGATTTTTGGCAAAACCGGTTTTTAAAACCGGTTTAAAACCAAAACCGTAAAACCGGTTTTTGTGCACCTATATCTAAATGACTAAACATATTCTTTCTAACTCTTGAATTTGGATTTATAACAGAAACAAACACTCTCGTCCTCTACGGATCCATTGGATCTCAAATCCGATCTCCTCTTAGAAGCTGCATTTATTATTGTAAGCTAGTCAAATATAATAAGCAACAATCAAAATTTAAATATTTAGTTTAAAAAAACTTATACATATAATTATAAGCTTGTCAAATATTATAAAAGCTACAGACACCAACTTGGCAAGCTTATAAAATAATATCATAAACTTGCTAATTGAGTACCGTAGGCCTTTAAGGAATTCAACATGCCTAGTTCAAACCATATCCTTCCCTACTTATTTATAACCACCTTCCACAAAGCTACATTCCCTCACAATGAGATGTGGGATGCCCAACACCCACAAGCATTTATTTTTTAATGTATGTTATAGCTACACTAGTTCCATTTCTTTTTTACACATATGTATATTTCTCAATAATATCCCATGTCATTCGGTTCTTGAGACTCGTAGATCCAACATGTCGGACCGGTTAAATCACTAACCCGATAGGACGGCTAGTCTAATGCCTGGACCGACTATTAAAACCATAGTTACTGTATATTGTAATTTGTTTTCTTCTTACTACCGCTTTAGTTTCAAATAGGAATACAACCATAGTGTTTAGTTGTCTTAAAACCATAGTGTTTTTTTTATAGAGGATTAGTTGGGTGTGGAATTGGCCGGTTGGGACAGAGTGGGAAGCCAGGTTCTTCTTACAAGTGGTTTCAGGGGGGGAAACATCGAGTAGACCGGCTAGGTGAAGTGTCATGCCGCCATAAAAGACTTGAACATCCTCAATTTTTTAACTAAAGAACAGTGAGATCCTTTTACTAAAATTAGTACTGTAATTAACAAGAAAATACAAAAGAAAACAGGTTTGCGAGATACTATTGTTGCATTCAAGTAATTTAAATAAGTAGGTTTTGTATGATAAAAATACTTCATCGTGATCTTTATCCTAACTAACCAAGAAAGAGTCGTGTAAGTTACGTGTCAAAAATACCGATAAAATAGACTAGAAAATGCCAAAGTAAGGCCCCGTTCTTATTTGTCCCCTTAGAAGTCAACCATGTACATTCAGATATCATAATTTGGATTGAACTCAAAGAGTACAAGTAAATCACGATGAAAAATGCTATCATGGCTTAAGGTCGATGTTAATTACAAACAAATTGATTAACTTTGACTATGCAATTTGAACTTAACAATTGACAACCCAAAAAATTTGGAAGGCCTGGTTTAGTTGTCTTAAAACTTCAGTCTTCCACCTATGTCCAGTAATCGAGTGTGTTTCAAGCTACAACCATCAAAGAAAGACACTCTAAATATTGAGATAATTTTTTATCTCACCCTGGATCACATCCAATCTCTTCAAGTAACATTTTATTATTTATACAATCGCGTGTTTAATAACATGAATGCACACGGGTTAAACAATTAATCGCCTAAACGATACAAAAAACAATTTTAGCTACTAAATTTAATAAACCGTAAGGGTTTGTTGTTATTCCATGAAATTAACTATTTAATTTTATGACATGTACCTAACTTATTATAAAGAAATATAAGCTTGTCGAATATTATATAAACCAATGATCGAAGTTGCGGCTTGCAATTTAAAATGCCTACTTATGGTTTAAAATTTTGAAACATCTATTATTAATTTATGACATAGCATTTATCCTTATGACATGTCAAGGTTTTCTAACTTTATGTTTAAATTTGGAAGCTTGTCAAAAATATAAAACCAATGTTAACCTGATCCGCTTGCAAACTTAAAAATTTCAAATAATAAGCTTGTAGGCAAAAAAAGGTTAACATAGGTTTTTAAAGGAATTTAACATGCCTACATCTAAATGAATCCTTCCCTTCTTATTTATTACCACCTCCCACAAAGCTACTTCCCTTCACAAGGCGATGTGGGATGATTAAAAGTCAAAACCCAATTGAATTTAAGCATTTTTTGGTAGAATGGTGGTGTATTTGAGTTTTTCTTAACCATCAAGAGTACATGTTTAGATAAACATAATGATTGTAGGTAGGGGTGTCATAAAACCCGACGCGATCTGAGTAAGGTTGGTAGTTGTACTTGATGAGCTCATTATGGAACGGATGGAGCTATGCTAGTCGTGGGAGTTGAAGGCACGACTTCATAGGTTTCCTTTTCAAGGGTTGTGGCAACGGATGGACGCGGGTTGCCAAGGTGTGTATGTTGTTTGCAAGTGTGGCCGATGTGTGTTTGATTAGCAGGTGTAGGTCAGAGTTCATATAAGTTTTGATTATATACATGTAAGGTGCAATATGTTTATTTATAAATTTCATATTCTAGCAATGCAAAAATCATATTATGATGTTCAAGACAATGACTTTGCTTATGTTTTAGACTAACTAGCGGTTGATTCAACCACTAGATTAGCGAGGAGGGATTGTCCCGTGGGACTGAGGACGGTGGGAAGTCGGGTTGGCCTACAACCAAAATCCTTCTTACAAGTGTTTTACGAGCAGAACAAGAAATTGAGCATGAAAGAATTGAACATCCGTAAATTTTTGGAGTAAAGAACAAATTAGATCCTTTTATACATAAGATTAGTAAAATCCTTCATCATGTAAAATCAATAAAGCGTAACTCTCCATCGATCAAAATAAAAATTAACAAAATCCTTCAAGATGTTCTTTATCCTAACTAACCAACATAGGGTCGTGTAAGTTACGCATCAAAAATACCAGAAAAATACCAATAAAAAGAATCAAAAGACAACCAAACTAAGACCCGTCCATATAGAGTCGATTTCATAATTTGTATTGAACTCAAAGAGTACACGTAAATCGCGTTGGAAATTACTATCATGACATAAAGTCGATGTAAATGACAAAGAAAATGAAATAACATTGACAATGCAACTTAAAACTTAGCAACCAACTACCCAAAAAACTTAGATGGCCTGGTTTTGCTGTCATAAAAATCACTTTTCGGCGTATATACAAAAGGAGGCGATTTTCACACTGTATTTATTGGTTGGCATACTTCACTATACAAGTAGATATACCAAAGCATGAGTCTGGTAAATCAATACATACTTTGACGACGTAACTCAAATCACGTTTCCGGTCAATTTGAATTATAGACAACGAGTTTGTTTCGAACAACAACCATCGAGAGAAGCACTATAAAATTAAACATTCTTGTCCTCAACCAATGGGATCTCAAATCCAACCTCTTCTTACAATCGGCGTTTAGTATGATATGCTTGTCAAATACTATAAAAGCAATGATAAAAATTTATGGCCTGTAAATTATAGACAACATTATAGTTATAATTAGACCCAAAAAAAACATTTATATTTATTATTAAGAGCTTGTCAAATATTATAAAAGCCCTGCGCAACGTTCATACTTGCAAGCTTATATAACTCAACTCTTAAGCTTGCAAGCACAAAATGTTGCCCATGGCTTTTAAGAAATTTAACATGCCTATCTTTAATTAAGTCCTTCCTTTCTTATTTATAACCAGCTCCCACAAGCTACTTTCCCTCACAAGGCGATGTGGGATGTTCAGAAATCAAAACCCAGTTGATATAAGTAACTTGTAGTTAGTTCAATGGTATATTGAATTTATCTAACCCATTACGAGTTCATGTCTACAAACACTAATTAATATATGTTATGATGTTATACTTGCACTAGTTTTATTTTCCATAATTATATGATAATATACTCGCTTTTATAAAATGAAAGGTGCTCAATCCGCACCCATGAGGTTTAAGTTACACATATATGCGTGCCTAACGCAAATTATCAAAGGTCGCGTTGGTTGTGGGTTAGAGTTACTCGAAGCTCTTTTTTTCTCCAAAAGTGAGTGATCAGGTATAAGGAATGGAATGTGCTTTTACCTCATAAGTTGATTATCGAATGGTTGAAGACTTGGACTTATGAGTTATGTTGGTCATGGAGAGGTGTTGAAGGTGCGGCTTCATGGATTTTCAATTCAAAGTTTGTGTGGCAACGGTGGTCGCGATAGCTAAGGTAAGATGTGTTTAATTTTGCGGTGTCGATGAGAATCGATTAATATGAAGTTTTATTTTACATGTATGTGTGTTTATTTATGATGTTTAAGTTAGTGATTAGTTTATTTTTAGACTAACGATGGGATTGATGGTCATTCATGATGATAAATGAGCATATATGACCAAGAGTTGAGATCAATATAACTCATATTTGTCATGAAACAAATGAACCAATCATAGTCCTCCATTTTTATCTAAATTAATAAAAATCATTTTCACTTTTTTAAAACAACATATCTTACAAACGGTTAATCTTCAAACTAAAAAAAAACATTATCGCGACGAGAATTAAATTATCTTTTATAATATGCACTTTTATATATTTTCGACAAATATTTTTTTTCAAAAATTCCGTCCGAAAAAATTATATATGATTTTTACAAATCATATATGATTTTCAAAAATCATGTATGATTCGATTTTTACGAATCATATTCGATTTTTACGAATCATATATGATTTGTGAAACTCATATATGATTCGTAAAAATCGAATCATATATGATTTCCACAAATCATATATGATTTTTGTTGACCGAAATTTTGAAAAAAAAAATTGTTAAAAATATATAGTAGTGCATATCTATAGAAAAATAATTTAATTCTCGTCATGATGGTATAATTTTTAGCATAACGATTAACGGTTTGCGAGATATTTAATTTTTTAAAAGATGAAAGTTTATTATAATAAAAAACGAATGGTATTATTGGCTCATTGTATCTACAGAATTGAGATCTATATGAACTTTCGCCATATGACCATAAGTGTTGAGAGGAGATTTGGCTGGTTGGGACGGAATTGGAAGCCTAGTTGGCCTTGTTCACCCACAATCCTTTTCGCAACTGGTTTACAAGCAAGAACAACGTCGAGCTGGGAAAATTAAGTAGACTGGCTGAGTGCAATGGTGAGACATGGCGTCATAAAAGTCTTGAACATAAGATTATAAATTAACAAGAAAAATACGTAAGAGATAAGGTTTGCAGTTACTTTTTCTCCATTCAAGTAATTTGAATAAGTGTTTTTTTATGATTAAACTCAAAGAGTACATGTACATCACGTTACCTTCACAACCTAAAAAAAAAAAAAAAAAAAAAAAAAGGTTAATGAACTTTAAAAGCACTATACTTGTCAATAATTACGCTTACGTGTGGCGAATTAAAAAATAACTCTTTTAGACATTAGTTTTGACATCTTTGTCTTTCTTTAAGTATTATGATCATATTATGACAATTTTACCCTTTTCGAATTTTTTCCAAAATACTTTTTTTTCCAATTTTTTTCAAAATATTTTAATTTTTTTCGAATACTTTTTTCAAATTTTGTTCCAATTTTTTTTTCTTAATTTTTTTTTGAAATTCTTTTTTTAAATAATTTTTAGAATTTTTTTTCAAATAATTTTTTAGAAAATTTTTTCGAATTTTTTAAAAATATTTTTTCCAATTTTTTTGAAATAATTTTTTGTGACATGCGATTTTTATTTTATTTTTAGATAAAAAAATTTTGAATTTTTTTCGAATTTCTTTTTTTTTTAATATTTTCGAATGGTAAAATGGTCACAATCTTAAAGAAAGACAAAATGTCAACATTAATGTCTAAAAGAGTTCTTTTTAGTTCATTGCAGAATCATTATTATCGACAAGTATAAGGCTTTAATAAGTTATTAGCCAAAAAAAAAAAAAATGAATTCCTTTGACAATACAACTTAAACTTAACAGCCAACTATCCAAAAAAAAAAAAACAAAAACAAAAAACAACAACCTTTGATGGCCTGGTTTGGTTGTCTTAGAACACCACTCTTCCACCTATATCTAAAAGAAGATGATTGATACGACTACTTAAAATGTGAGGTGGAATATTACAATAAAAAGCATGTGTGCAAATCAACACAAACTCGATGACCATTTGAAATTATAGACGAGTTTGAATCTACCTACAACCACCGAGGAGAGAACACTTTGGCTATGTTTGGTGACGAGCTTTTTGAAGTTTTTTGGGGCGATGAGCGGTGAGCAATAAGCTTTTTGATTTTTATTGTTCGTTTGACAAATAAGCGGCGATAAAAATTCTCCAAACACACCCATAAAAAAAGTAAAAATTCTCCAATCTTTTCCTACAACCCACGTTTAATATTGTGAGCTTGTCAAAATAATATAAAAGCAATGATTAAATTTATGACATGCTGAGGTTTAGATGACTATACATGTTTAGTAAAAAAAAATTATAATATATAATTACGAGCTTGTCAAATATTATAAAAATAAATGACCCAGCAATTTATCTTTGCAAACTTATAAATTCATAAGCTTGTAAAAGATAAAAAGTTGAGCATTTGTCTTTATTGAATTCAACATGCCTACCTTTGATTTTATCATTCCCTTCTTATTTATAGCAACTTTCCACAAAGCTACTTTTCCTCACAAGAAGATGTGGGATGCCCAAAAAGTCAAAACCAAGTTAATGTTAAGCAATATCTGGTACTGTGGTGTATGCAAATTTATCTTAACCATTACGAGTTCATATGTTTAAATAAACATTAATTAGTGTATGTTATGACGTTATACTTTCACTAGTTATTTCCATAGATTTATAGCAACTATTTCTTAATTGTCTTTAAGTAATTGTTACACTTAAAAACATAAGACCATAAGTTATTGATATAAGTCGATATTCTACAAGAACCTTCAAAATTACGAAAAGCTAGAGAAATGCTTTAAAGTATAATAAGCACAATCAATTTCTATAAGATTTTATGTTTCTTACTAGTGCTTTAGTTGCAAGTATATAGGAATACAACTTGGTGATCAACGCTAAAGTTGTACAGTTTGTAAAGATTAACGTACTCAAAAGAAGTATTACTTCAATAGAACCATAAGAATCTTGTAACTAGAGGAAACAGTTCGGTTTCAACTTGTTTCTTTATAAGTGATAAATATATACGAGTGTCCCTTTGTAACGAGTTGTGTTTGTGCTCATTAACAACCTTTTGCTCGCAAAGGATTTCGCTTTGTAACGAGTTGTGTTTATTGCTCGCATAAGGATTTCACGAAAACCCTTCCATGTTCATGTGTTCTTCATGTAAGTTCCAAGCATCATTAAGCTTGTGTTAGTTAAGCACGTTTTGTAATTCCTCACTTAGCTTATCGGATCCCTAGCTCGCACAAGGATTGTACTTGCCAAAGATTTCCATTGATGGACTTCAACCTTCCGATGAAATGCCACGTTGTAACAATAATGACGTCTTAGTAAATTGATCTATGTAAATAGTCAGCCAATTGAAATTTGAAAAAACTCAAATCCTATAACCAATAAGAGCTTACGAACTTTTTAAAGAAAAGCTTAAAGAAAGCTCAACACCCTCTCTTTAACAATTTATCTTTAACAATTTATTAACATGTGGGTTAACCAAAACCCAAATGATTTTTAACAATTAATTAACAGGTGTGTTAATTGTTATTGTACTTATCTAACTACATTACACTTTGAGATAGATAAAAAATTTGGTCAAAGAAGGAAATTATTTGGAACATGTTACTTGCGTTTATGGAAGGTAATATCTATGTCAATATATAAAATAAATACACGTTATAAACCACAACTACCAACACCTTTGATTCACTTAGTTAAGGATGCTACTGGTCAAGAACAAGCCCAATTATATATACTAATTTAAAGTTGTACTAATCAAACTTAAGTTTTCACTAAATTTTATAGTTAAGGACAATGGATAAAATTAATATAACGACATATTAAAGATTTGTAAAAAATTACCATCTCATAGCATCACCGAGATAAGATCGTGTATAGTTAAGGACAATGGATAAAATTAATATAACGACATATTAAAGATTTGTAAAAATTACCATCTCATAGCATCACCGAGATAAGATCGTGTATAGACAAAGGAAAGATTTGCAACATTTTTCTTTTGAGTCTACACAACCTCATCATGATGAATTGTAAAGACAGCTAATATAAGGCACCACATTCTTGTGCTATGAACACATCAAAAGTTTGCTCACTAACCAATGTGGGACAAAACTTTTGTACGCAATCTTTATCAAAGTGACGTATATTATCCGGTAAGCCAAACTATTCCTGGGTCAACCAATGATATAAAACATCGATTTTGTCACCCTTGTTACGGCACTCTTGCTAGTGCTTGACTAAACTTAATCTTATTTTATTGCATAGATTAGAAATAAGCAAACTCTAGTTTATTAAGTCGAACAATTGCTACATACAATGTGCCGGGTTATGTTGTTCTTAGAAATTGATGTCCACAGGTTTCACCATACATCAACCAACAACTAGCGGTTACGCATCAAACGGTGTTCAATCCGCACCCATGCGGTTTATGTGAGACATATACGCCTTTCTAATACATATTATCAAAGGCCACATTGGTTGTGGGTTTACCAGCTGATGGAATTATTCAAAGCTCTGATTTTCAAAAGTGAGTTATCGATCGAGCATGTATGAGGAATGGTTGGTACTTGTACTTGATGAGCTAGTCGTGGGAGTTGAAGGCACGGCTTTGTCTGTTTGCTTATCAATACAAGTTTTGATTATATAGATGTAAGGTGAAGTATGTCTATTTATAAATTTCATATACTGGAAATGCAAAAACCATATTATGATGTTTCAAGACTAGCTATGCGGTTGATACTGATACATGGTGTTAAAGGTAGTAAAGCCCCTTGTGAGTAATTGAATATATGACTATTGTGTAGGTGTCATAAGTACTCTTAAAAAGAAGATTAACATTGTGGACCATTAGATATTGGTCGGTCGATCGGGACACAGCGACGGAGTGGGAAGTCGGGTTGGCCTAAAACCAAAAATCCTTCTTACAAGTGGTTTCCAAGCAGAAACAAGACATCGAGCATGAAAGACTTGAACATCCGCGGATTTTATAAGTGAAATACCGATTAGATCCTTCTAAGCTTGTCAAATTCCATGCTTGCAAATTTATAAAACTCAAATCATAAGCTTGCAAGCATGAAGCATTGGCAATTGGATTTTAAGGAATTCAACATGCCTACTTCTAATTGTATTCTTTCCTCATTATTTATAACCACCTCTCACATAGCAACTTTCACTCACAAGGTGATGTGGCATGCTCAAAAGTCAAAAGTCACCCAATTGATCTTTATAATTTTGTAGTACACTGGTGGTGCATTTGAATTTATCTTGACCATCACGAGTACATGTTTAGATAAACACTAACGTATGTTATGATGTTTTAAGTGCACTAGTTTTATGATGTTATACTCGCTCTTATGCAAATGAAAGGTGCTCAATCCGCACCCATGAGGCGCCATGAGGTGTAAGTAGACATATACGCGTGTCTAGCGCATATTATCGGAGCTTTGTTGGTTGGGGGTTTACGAGCTGATTGAGTTACTCGAAGCTCTTTATTACAAAAGTGAGTGATCATGTATAAGGAACGGATGGTGCTTGTACTTCACGAGTTGATTACCGATTAGTTGAAGACTTTAAGTTACGAGTTATTTTGGTTGTGGAGATATGTCGAAAACGCTGCTTCATCGGTTTTCTTTCCAAGCTTTATGTGGCAACGGGTTGCCGAGGTACTTAACTAAGGTGTGTTTAATTTTGCAGGTGCCGGTGATAATTGATTAATATGAGGTTTTATTTTTACATGTATGTGTGTTTATTTATGATGTTCAAGTTAGTGATTTTGTTTATGTTGTAGACTAACAATGGGATTGATGTTGATACATGATGATAAGTGAGCATATATGACTATTTTTGTTGCTTCATAGCTACTAATCTTGGTGTTGTGTAGGTGCCATAAGTGTTGAGAGGAGATTGGCTAGTTAGGACGGAATGGGAAGCCGGGTTGGTCTCGTACACCCACAATCTTTTACGCAAGTGGTATCCAAACAAGAACAAGTGTTCGAGCTGGGAAGATTAGGTAATTAACAAGAACTAATGTGGCATGCCATCATAAAAGACTTGAACATCCTCAAAGTTCTAAAGTAAAAGAAACGCTAGTTTTTTACATAAGATTGGTAATTAACAAGAAAATACTTCAGAAAAAAAAGGTTACTGGGAAAAAATTGCATTAGTAGTTTTTATATAAATATCTTCTAACCAAAGTTTTAAAATGACATTTAGAGGTCCATATTGGGTTTAAATACCATTTTCTTGTAAGCAGTTGACAATACCATAATAATCAATCAACTGTATCTCCGTCATTTCAAAATATGATTCTAAAAATATTATTAGGACTTGCTAATGATCATCACCAAAGTTATAGTCCTGTTGAGTTTGTAGCATTTTTGTAACTTTTAAAAGGTCCATTTTGCATCTATCATTTCCTCTGTATTTACAAACATCTTTCCTTCTGTTCCAAGTGCGATGTGGGATGGACAAGATCAGTTGATTATAAGCAATTTGGTACACTTCTAAGATTATAAGTTTAGGTAAACACTAACTAATTAATGTGTGATATAACCTGCTTATTATAAGCAATGACGTTGCCCCCAACTTTAGTATATGTAAATGGCATAGTGACTATAAGAGCAAAAAAAAAAGTGACTTCCTACAGCCTAGAGGCGGTAATTTGAGACCCGTTGATATGAACATATCCCATACTAGGCTCGTATCGGCTCATAAGTCCAATTGTAGAACGATCAAAAGAAAGCTAAACTAAGGCCCCGTCCTTATATTATCCCCATTAAAAGACAACCATGTATAGTCAAATTTCGTAATTTGGATTTAACTCAAAGAGTAGTTGTAAATCGTGTTGAAAATACTTTCGCAACTTGAGGTCGATGTAGATGCCAAAAATAAAAATGAATTACTTTAACAATGCAACTTCAAATTAACAACCGATTACTTAAACAATAGACATGAGTTTGTTTCGACCTACGACTACCAAGGAGAAACACTCTAAATGGCTAGATAAAATCTGTTTAACCTATGGATTTATAATAGAAGTAAACATTCTCGTCCTTAACAGATCCTTTGGATCTCAAGGATCTCAAATCCAATCTCTTCTTACAACCCGTGTCTAATACTGTGAGTTTGTCAATAATTAGAAAAGCAATGATCAATGGTCAAAATATATGTCGTGTTAAAGTTTAAATAACCTTATACAATTGATTCAAAAAATATATATATAAAATTATGAGCTTGTCAGATATTATTAAAGGACGACGATTAGAAACTACTGCCAAAGTTCTTTACGAAAATTAACACTACATAACATAATTTCATCATGTTCCGTGACACCCTGGGACACCTCAAACTCGTTTTATAGAATGATACTTGATATAACCCCTACGAGAATTCAAACTACAAAATATCTATATTTCAAAGAAGTGAGAATGTAACTTTTAATAGAACTCTGGAAGGTTATGATTAAGTTGGACATGATTAACCATTTATAATTGTGACATGTCAATGATTTACTAACTTTATGTCTAAAATTGCAAGCTTGTCAAAAAAAATAAAAAACCTACGGTGTCACTAACTACATGCAAACTTACAAATTTTAAATCATAAGCTTGCATGAAATCAAAGTTACCGTAGGCTTTTAAAAGAATTAAACACGCCTACTTCAAATGGTATCCTTCCCTTCTTATTTATAACCAACTCCCACAAAGCTACTTTTCTTTACAAAGCGATGTGGGATGCCAAAGTCAAAACCCAATTTATTTGAGCTTGGAAAATTAAGTAAACTGACTAGATGAAGTTGCATGCCGTCATAAAAGACTTGAACATCCTCAAATCTTCAAAATTTAGATTTAATGTATATTCTAAATTAACTTTTGGGTAATGATTGTATGACACAAATGAACCTTCTACATCGATTGAAGTTGAAGGACCTTTACAAGCAAGAAAAAGCCATTGTAGCTTTTTAGACTTGGTGATACTTTGCATCTTCGAGTAGGCCCACTTAGCAAAAAGGTATAATGGTGCTCATTTGCGACAAGGCCGGAAAACCAACAAATCGAACAAGAAATGTGGTCTACAAAAGATGTCTTGATCAGATTACCTGAGACTTTCTTACAAGGTAAATACTCGTTAAGTTATTAATATACACTTAAGTAGTTTTCAATAAAAATGTCCTTTATGCACATGTTCTGCAATTGAAACATGTAACGTTCTATTCTCCAAAATCCAAATGGTCACTAACGATGAATTAGCGACTTATGATTCTGAATTTTAGTGTGCTTTTATTGTAAATGATGGGGCGATTCATGGTAGTAGAACTCAACTTTATCGAATTGCACTACTATGGTTATATATCATTAAACCCATTGGACCACTTTAATTTCATTTTAGACCCATTTTACATGAAAAAACAAAATAAACTCATTTGACATACAAAACAACCTATAGCCACCCATTTTGCCTGAAACGTACGTATAAAAAATAATTATTTGTTGTTATCATTGCCCGAACCCCATGCATGCACATGTCCCTATAACCAGTAATTTAATAAAATAAACCCCGTTCTGAAAAAGTCAAAGGTGAGAAAACCCATTAACTCTAAGGGGGAGGGAGTGGTACCCTAGTACCCGAATTGCCACATCACATCTATCCAATAAAACCCTCCAACTCAAAACTACCCAATTCTACCCTAACACTACCTAAGTGGAGGGTGATACCGATCCTACCCAATTCTACCCTAACCCCATAAAAACACATACACTCACACACAACCCGATCGGCTTCAAAGCCCGAATTGTTACCAATTGCGCTACCCGATGGACAAGGAATGGTGTTACTGATCGGGTGAGGTACCGATCCCCTACCCGAGCCCCACTCCCTCATCCCTAATATTCTAAAACTTTAACAGCGACCCACGATTTTAATTTCTTTTCTAGTATTTTTTGTATTTGTGATTTGTTTAACTTTCATAAATCAAACAAGAAATGTGGTGTACAAAAGAGGTCTTGATCAGATTACCCGAGACCTCCTTACAAGGTAAATACTCATTAAATTATCGATATACACTTAAGTAGTTTTCAATGAAACCATGTAACATTCTATTCTCCCAGTGGTTAATACCAATGAATTAGCGACTTATAATTCTGAATTTTAGAGTACTTTTATTGTAGTGTATCTACCCTTAAAATAAAATAATGGGACGATTCATGGTAGTAGAACTCAACTTTATGGAATTGCACTACTATGGTTTTACATCATCAACCCATTGGACCACTTTAATTTTACTGTAGACACATTTTACATGAAAAACAAACTGAACCCATAGCCACCCATTTAGTTACAAGTATTTGGGTCGAATTTATAGAAAATTTTGCCCAATAATATGCTAATTTCATGGTTTAATAGGCCTTGCCACTCTTTTTTACATTGGACAGCAAGCTTTGATGTCATTAAAGGTGCATGCTCACAATTTTTAATGGGTAATGCCGCTCTTTGCGCGGGCACTATGCTAGTATTTATATATATAAGAGTAAATTACACCGTTCGTCCTTGTGGTTTGCGTTGACCGCAGGGTTTCGTCCTTTGACCAAAAAAGTTGCACCGTTCGTCCTTAAGTGTGAAACGTTATGCAGATTCGTCCCTCCATCCATCCGGGCCCACTAACGATCGTTAAGTCTTGTTAACCCGAGGGTATAATCGTCATTTCCACACCATAAGGACGAACGGTGCAATTTACTCTAATACTTATAAAAAAACCTACCTAATTTTATATAAGTTATATTTTATTTATTTTCTTCTCTCTTTGTCTTCCTCACACGCCGTCCCCACACAAATAGAGAAAAGAAATGCGATTTCATAAAACCTCTTCATCCCTTTTCCTTCTCTGCTAGTCTCGTTATATCGCTAAGGTCAAAAAGCCAAAATCCCAAAATGGATATATGGCATCCACCTTTCTTCTTCTCATGTTCATACTCCTAAATACATGAAACAATTTGTCTCCCACTCCTTTTATCGCCACCATACGCACGAGCCACCCAAGGTCAAGGAAGAAAGCACATCACTATCACCACCCAAGGTCAAGGCATCCCACTTATACCTCTATTTCTTGATTCAAATGGAAAGAAGCACCAATTCGGTTTTCATCACCATTTTACAAAAATTAGGGTTGAGTAAAGTTAGGGTTTTGAAAATTGAATTGGGGTTTTGCGATTAAAGGTGTGTACAAGACAATTCAAGCTTCAATTTAGTGGTATCATGAAGGAATCGTGGTCAAATTCCGGTGACGTGGTTGGGGTCCACGGCGCGTATGTCACGTCAAAAGAATCACGGGGTCACGATCTACACGATGGGGTCACAATAAACACCCAAATGAATTTTTCTCTTCTAGTTCGCTTTGATAAAACAAGTGGATAGTAACTAAATGTCTTAAAGCAAGATGTACACAAGTGAGATGTAGGTATTAGTGGGTGGTATAAGTCTTAAAGCAAGCAAGATGTACATCTTAAATACTTTCCGGCACCATCATATCTTCTCGTCACCAACCTGAAATACTAGGGTTATGGTTTTTTCATTTTTGTAAGATTGGGGGTTTGGGGTTTTTCTTTTAAGTTGAAGATAGCTGTTGATGGGTTATTGTTTGCAGGGTGTTTGGCCGGCGATTAGGTAGCAGAGATGGGGGTTAGGAAGCAGCGCTGAGGTGCGGTTGGTGTTTGATTGGTTGTGGTGTCCAGCAGCTGGGTCGAATGAAAAAAAAGAGCGTATGTGGCGTCGGAGAAGATGGCAGATGATGGTGGTGGCTGCCGGTTTAGTGAGTAAATGAAGAGTTTAATGAAAAATGAAAATAAATGAAGAGAATATATGTTTATATAAATCTGGGATGTAGATCTATTGTTCAAGGTAAAATGACGAAAATACCCCTTTAAAAACCTTAGTTAACGGACGTTAGTGGGAATTTGTGGGCCCAGATGGATGGAGGGATGAACGGTGCATAACGTTTCACACTTAAGGACGAACGGTGCAACTTTTTTGGTCAAAGGACGAAACCCTGCGGTCAACGCAAACCACAAGGACGAACGGTGTAATTTACTCTATATATAATTATAAGCAAGTCAAATATTATAAAAGAACTCATCAACACTGCGTTGAATCTTATGAATTAAACACCTCCTTTCAATTCTATCCTTCCCTCCTTATTTATAACCACCTCCAACAAAACTACTCTCCTTCACAAAGCGATGTGGGATGCTCAGAAGTCAAAACCCAATTGATTTTAAGCATTTTGTAAAACTCTGTGTATTTGAATTTATCTTGACCATCACAAATACATCTATATATATATATGGGACTAAACATGACACATGTATAATGCTTACTAGGCATTTTTATTGTGACAGTTTGTTGAATTACATGCTTTAATTGCAATTTTTTGGAGTTAATTTTTTGGGTCTTTAATCTAACCTACATGATTTGAAAATGGTGATGATGTTAATTTTAGAGAGAGAATGGTGAGGGTGTTTGATTGAGATTATGTTTTTTTGTGGAGGAGTTTATAAGATTTGAGAATAGTGATGGTGTTAATTTTAGAGAGAGAAGCATAAATTTAGAGAGAGAGGCAGGATGAAGAGATAAAGGGAGGGTGGTGGTAGTGATGGTATAATTTTATTGATTAAATACACCGTTAGTCCCTAAGGTTGTACCAGTCTTACTACCAAAATAATTAACCAAAACAATGAAATGACCATTTTGCCCTCATGTGCAAGGCGCATGGGGAAAACAACAGACGTTGACCAACAGAAAATTGGTCAAGGGACTTGTCTAGAGTATAAAACCCAAGTTTTGGACTCCCAATGATGAAAAAGGCAAGGTTTGTCCCAATGTGATGCGCATTACAAGTTTAGGAACCAACGGTGTATTTTAGTCTAAAAGAAAGTTCTATTTATATCCTTGATGATGAAGCAAGTTATACACACGTAATACACACTCTCACATACCTTACGAACACAAACACTGAAACACACACATATAAATAGACAAACGAGTTCATACCCTCTACCACCATCACCAATCACCATGAGTGTCGTCTGCATTGATGATCTTTACGACGGTAACAAGATCACACGACTACCATGTCACCCGTACTCACCACTACTTCCACCGCGCACGTATTCAACAATGGCTTACATATAAAAACAACTGTCTAACGTGTTGCCATTCATGCTATTAAAACTCGGACAAAACCAACATTGGCATGCGTAGCACGTTAGGAAATGTACGTGTAACTCAACTATGTTATCGTAGACCAAGTTTTTTGTGGGTATACCAGCTCATGGAGCTGTTTGAATCCCTTTTTTTGCAACAATGGTCAAAACTTATGGCGTGTTAAGGTTTAGATAACTTTTTATATTTAGAATAACAATAATTTTATATTTATATATATAATTATAAGCTAGTCAAATATTATAAAAGGGCTCAGCAACACTACTTCGACGCTTATGAAGATTATAAAAAATTATGCTATAAGCTTCCAAGAAGTGTTGTCAAAGGCTTTTATGTAATTAAACATGCCTACTTTCAATTCTATCCTTCCCTCCTTATTTATAACCACCTCCAACAAAACTACTCTCCTTCACAAAGCGATGTGGGATGCTCAGAAGTCAAAACCCAAATGATTTTAAGCATCGATAAAATGAAGACTCCAAAAAATGCCAAACTAAGGCCACATCCTTATTTATCCCCCTTTAAAGTCAACCATGTATATTCAGAGTTCATAATTTGGATTGAACTTAAAGAGTACATGTAAATCACGTTGATAGATACTTACACAGGATTGAACTCAAAGAGTACATGTAAATCGCGTTGATAGATACTTTCACAACTTAAAGTCGATGAAAATGAAAAAAAAAATTAATTACTTTGACAATACAACTTAAACTTAACAACCAAGTGCCAAAAAAAATTGGATGGTCTGATTTAGTTGTCATAAAACATCACTCTTCCACCAGGATCCAAAAAGGAGATGATTTATACATTTTTTTTTATTGATTTGCGCACTTCACTCTACAATCTGTTTTAGCAAAGTATAAGCTAGATAAAACTACTTAAAACATGAGGTGGAGTGTCCCGATAAAAAGTATATGTGTGCAAATCAACACATGCTCTGATGAGGTAACTCAAATCACGTTTATGGGTATTTGAAATTACGGACATCGAGTTCGTTTAGACCTACAACCACCAAGGAGAGACACTCAGCTGGATAAAATCTTTGTCTCACTTCTCGATTTATAATAGAAGTAAATACTCTCGTCCTTATTGGATCTCAAATTTATGGTGTGTTAAGGTTTAGATAACTTTATATATAATATATTGTAAGCTTGTCCCATAATATAAAATCAAATGTCCAAACATTTTTACTTGCAAACTTATAAAACTCAAATAATAAGCTTGCAAGGAAAAAAAGTTGACCAAAGGCTTTTACAGAATTAAAAATGCCTACTTCAAACTTTGATGTGGGATGTCAAAGTGTCTTCTTCCCTCCTTATTTATTACCATCTCTCACAAAGCGATGTGGGATGTCAAAACCCTATTGATTATAAACTTTTACATTATAAATACAAGAACCTTGAAAAGTAGGAAAAGCTAGAGAGGATGCTATGAAGTACAATAAGCGAGAATCAATTTCTATAAGATTTTCTTGTATGTTTCTTATAAGCGGTTTCCTTTTCTTTTCTAAACATGTGTAAATTTCTCAATTATATACTAGGTCATTCGGTTTTGAGACTCATAGACCCAACATGTCGGACCGGTTGAACCATCGACCGATAGGTCGGCTAGTGTGATGCCTTGACCGATCGTTAAAACCATAGTTACTGCATATTGTAATTTGTTTTCTTCTTACTAGTGCTTTAGTTGCAAATAAGAACACAACTTGATGATCAAAACTAAAGTTGTACGGTTTGTAAATGTTAACATACTCAAAAATCGAAACACCTTTGTTACTGCCAAAATGTCTAAAAACAAGTATTACGCAAGACGTAGTACGTGATAAGTATATAAGACTGTCCCTTTCTAACAAGTTGTTTTTGTGATCATTAAGAACCTTTTGTACTATACAATAAGTTATATTAAGCCACTTAAGCTCTAAACTTTGTGCAAAAGATGCAAGAAAAATATGCACAATAGATTTCCCCGAAAACCCTTCCATGTTCATTAAGTGTATTTGTAATTCCTCACTTGTTATCTGGCTGATTCCTAGCTTGCTGAAGGATTGTGCTTGCCAAAAGATTTCGATTGATAGACTTCAACCCTCAGATGAAATGCCACGTTGTAACAATAATGACGTCTTAATTAGTCAGTAAATTGATCTATGTAAATAGTCAGCTCATTGAACTTTGAAAAACTCTAATCCTATCAGCTATACCAGCTTTTGAACTGTTTAAATTGAGCTTTAAATAAGCTCAAATTGAGAAGTTATCTGTTGATAAAGGTACAAGAAAGAGCTTTGGAAAATTTCACTAGCCTACTTTCAATGTCACCCTTGCCTTTCTATTTATACTCAACACTTTCGATGTGGGATAACCATTGATGGCATGTACCTCTCTATTTTTGATTGGCGAGATATTGATAATGGTTGTGTGTGCGAGGTTTAAAATCTTCTCAAGTTGGGTTTTTAAGACAATACATCATGTTTATAGATCAAATAATCAAACCGGTGGTGGCACACCACTGAAGGTTTCCCGAGATATCACTTACTATTAGATACATGTTTTTTTCTCAGGAGTAACAAAATTTGTAAAACTAACGTAAAATTTCTTCGACCTTTTACAAATGAATCGATACAAAGTTTAATTCTACAAGTCTATGTTTGCTTAGTACGTCTCTATTGTAACTCGTAAATATTTTGTGCATCTAGTGATGTTGAGTCTGATTCTCCTTGCAAACTGCCACACATACTAAAACATAAGATGTGAAATGTATATAATCTTAAAGTCTTCACTGAATGGTTAATTAACACACCTTTACAATATGTAAATGATACTACCGAATTAGCAACGCTCGAGTATTGAATTTGAACACTATTTATTTTTTACTAGAAGATGGACAATTACGAACAAAAGCACTTCACAAACGAGTGTTCATACCCCCTATCACCATCACAAACCACCATGTGTGCCGTCTGCATGGACGATCTTTACGACGGTAACAAGATCACACTACTACCGTCTCACCACTACTTCCACCGTGCATGTATTCAAAAGTGGCTTACGTATAAGAACAACTGCCCAACGTGTTGCCATGCTATTACAACTCGGACAAAACCAACGTTGGCATGCGTAGCAAGACGCCATGCAACGTTAGGAAATGTAGTGTAACTCTAGTATATTATCGTAGACCAAGTTTTTTATGGGTATACCAGCTCATGGAACTGTTTGAATCCCTTTTTTTTACCGAGATTGAAAGATGATGCGTGATGAATTGAAAATGACCGTATACAATGTTACCTAGAGTATGGTTTTGGATCGGAGTTTATTGGATAATGAAGGTGAAAATGTTAGATCAACAAGCAACCCAAAATCTTAATTTGATAATGTGAGGATGGAATCTTTTTTTTAATCTTGGATCAAATCCAATCCAAAATGATCAAAAATTATGATGCGTTATAGTTTAGATAACTTTTTATACTTAGGGTGTGTTTGTTTCATTAAGATGTTTTGGGTCTGAATCTGACTACCGCATCTTACTGGTAAGAGGTGGCTAGAAAGTCTAAATCTGAACGAAATAATGTTGTTTGTTTTTGTATAATTGTCCGAATGATTTTAAGTGCTCGTTTTTGCAATTTGTTTATTAAGCCAACGCAATGCGATAATAAGTAACTTATGTAAATATGAAATTTTTATCATAAATATAACACAGTTAATAAACAATCAAATATATTGTATAAAGTTTGCAAACGAGTAAGAGCGCAGAAGACAAGTCTCCCACCTCTTCTTGAGTAAGATGTTATATGTCTAACTGGGTCTTCCTAAAAAAAAAAAAAAAAAAAAAAAAAAAAAACGTCTGCCCACCTCTTACTGGTAAAAGTAAGAGGTCTAGTAAAAAAATTTTTTTAAAAACAAACACACCCTTAAATTATAAGCTGGTCCAACAATATAAAAATCAGACATCTAACATTGCTACTTGCAAACTTATAAAAATCAAATCATAAGCTTGCAAGTAAACAAAAAGTTGACCCCAAGGCTTTTATAGTTAAACATGCCTGCTTCTAAAAGTAACCTTCCCTCTTTATTTATAGCCAACTCCCAAAATTTACTTTCCTTCACAAGGCGATGTGGGATGAACTATAGTTAATGTATGTTATGAATGTTATACTTGCACTAGTTTTAGTTCTCATAGTTTTATGATATGGGTTTTGCTAACAAGTGCTATGCAATGAAAAGGTTCTCATAGTTTTAAGTTAGACATATTTTTGTGTCTGACGCATATTATCGAAGGCCGCGTTGGTTGCGGGTTACAAGCTCAGACTTTTACTCGAAGCTCATTTTTCCAAAGTGAGTGATCACGTATAAGGAATGGATGGATCTTGGACTTCACGAGTTGATTATCAAATGGTTGAAGACTTAGAGTTAGGGTTATGTTGGTCGTGGAGAGGTGTTGAAGGGCGGCTTCGTGGTTTTCTTTTCAAGGTTCGTGTGGCAACATGTGTTCGTGATGGCTAAGGCGTGTCTAATTTTGCCCGGTTAGTGAGAATTGAATAAGAAGTTTTATTTTTACACATACGGTGTTTCATTTATGATGTTCAAATTTGTGATTTTGTTTATGTAAAAGACACATTAATTCTTTTTTACTTAAGATTGGTAAATTAACAAGAAAAACACCCCAGAAAAGAAGCCTTAAAACTCTTCATTAACTTCCTCTTCTACATTCTATTCCTCTAGAGACTCCAGTATCGGAGCAATACCTCCAGAGCCACCTCTCAAAGTCCGTAACGGCTCATCTTCATCACATGCTTTCAATTTTATAACTTTTTGATTCGATTTTGGTGTTGGAAACAGAATCAGAATATGAATCTGAATCTAACCATATTTGTCTTGTGTAGGTCTCATAAGTGTTTTTTTGAGAGGATTAACATTGGGGACTACTAAAATAGTTGGCACGGGAATTGGCCGGTCCAGACGGAGTGGGAAGCCGAGTTGGTCACCCAAAATATTCTTCCATGTGGCTTACGAGCAGGAACAAGACATCAGGCGGGGAAATCTTAGTGGACGACTGATTGAGTGAAGTATAAAATCCGTGATAAAAGACTTGAACATTCTCAAAATTTTAAAGTAAAGATTGGTAATTAACAAGAAAAGTGCTTAAAAAGAAAAAGGTTAGTACAGTATTTTTTTTTTTTTTTTTTTTTTGCCTTTAAGTAATTTGAATAAGTATACATGAATTTGACGAGAAATCACATAAGTTGTCTCTCATGGTCAAAATTGCATATGTTTCGTCTATCCAAAGTTTAAAATGACACTTTTACATAGACTCGAGAGAAAACCAAACTAAAGTCCTAATTTATCCCCTTTAAAGTCAATCATGTACGGCCAAATTCATAAGTTAAACCGAACTCATAGTGTACAAATAAATTGTGTTGAAAAATAGTACTATCATAACTTAAAATAAATGTAAATGACAAACAAAATGAAATAACATTGACAATACAACTTGAACTTAATAACCGACTACCCAAAAAATTTGGATGGCTTGGTTTAGTTGTCCTAAAACTCACTTTTTCACTTGTATACACAGTGAGGTGATTTTCACTGTACAAGTAAATAAAGCAAAGCATGAGTTTGGTAAATCAATACATACTTTGATGAGGTAACTAAAACCATCTTTCCGGTATTTGGAATTTTAGACACCGAGTTTGTTCCGACCTACAACAATCGACGAGAGACAGTATAGATGGCTAGATAAAATCTTTGTGTCATTTGGATTTATAATAGAAGTAAACATTCTCGTCCTCAATGGACCGATTGGATCTCAAATCCAACATGCGTTTAATATTGTAAGCTTGTCAAATATAATATTATAAAAGTAATGGTCAAAATTGAAGGTATGTTAGGATAACTTTATATAGAAAATTGTAAGCTTGTCTAATAATATAAAAACCAATGACCAAATCCCATGCTCACAAACTTATAAAACTCAAATGATAAGCTTACAAGCTAGAATTTGCTGATTGGCTTTTAAAAAAACTTAACATGCCTTTCTCTAATTGAATCCATCCCTCCTTATTTATAACCACGACCCAAAGCGCTACTTTCTCTCACTAGGCGATGTGGGATGCTCTAAAGCCAAAACCCAATACATTTTAATCAATTTGTAGAAAACATGTACATTTTAGTTTATCTTAACCATTAGGAGTTCATGTTTAGATAAACACTAATTAATGTACGTTGTGATGTTATATTGGTTGTTATGCAATGAAAGGTGCTCAATCCACACCCCATGGGTGTAAGTAAACATATATGCGTGTCTAACGCATATTATCGGAGGTCACATTGGTCGTGGGTTTACTAGTTGATAGAGTTACTCAAAGCTCTTTTTAAGAAAAGTGAGTGATCATGTATAAGGAATGGATGGTGCTTGTTCTTCACGAGCTGATTATCAAATGGCTGAAGACTTGAAGTTATGAGTAATGTTGGTCGTGGAGAGGTGTTGAAGGCGCGGCTTCGTGGGTTTTCTTTTCAAGGTTTGTGTGGCGACGGGTGATGCGGTAGCTAAGGTGTGTAGATCAGATCTTTATCTCACTCCTGGATTTGTCATAAAAGTAAACATTCTCGTCCTCAACGGATCGATTTGATCTCAAATTCAATCTCTTTATGTAACATTAATATTTCTATAATGCGCGTGTAGTAACATGTGCCTATTATTAGTCATGTATATTGTCTTGTAAGTTCATTTAAATTTGTCTCATAACCACCCACCATTTTATTTCTTTCTGGCGATTTTTGTGGTTTTGATTGTTTAAATTTCACGTTTTCTTCTTCAAATTCGACTACATTGTCTCTAAAATTCTTTTATGTCGACAATTAACTTCTCAAGTACTTTAGCTTCAGTGGTTCGACTAAGTTATCATTTTTGTATCATTTTAGTGGTTATTCTTTTGCACTCCGTATTTATTTTGTAGTTGTTACCCATATCGATGTTTTATATATACAAAAGTGACAGTTTACGCTAGCATGATCTTGGCCCCCGAACAAGAATCCCCAAGTTCAACCATTACATTTGTGTCTTCAAATATATGTTTTCATATAAAAGATTTTGGAAGTAATCAAATTCATGAATAATAAAACTTATAAATTCATACCGATCTAATATATTTAGATAAGAGTATTAGTCGTACTCAGAGTTTAAACCTTGAAATGCACAAGCATTAAAACTGGTTAACTATAATACATTTAACAGTATTTAAAAAATATAATCGCCCAAGCAAAAACATAGAATGAGATTACTAAAATTAAGACATTAACCATTTATATTTGTGACTTGTTAAGGTTTTATAACTTTATGTTTGAAATTGTAGGCCATTCAAATAGTATAAAAGACTACGTAAACGTTCTTGCTTGCAAACTTATAAAACTCAAATCATAAACTTGCAAGCAACAGAAAATTCACATAGGCTTTTAATGAATTCAACATGCCTGCTTCAAACTGTGTCCTTTCCTCCTTATGTATAACCAACTCCCACAAGCTACTTTCCCTCACCAAGGCAATGTGGGATGCTCAAAAGTCAAAACCCATTTGATTTAATAAATTTATTTCCTAAAGTTTTATACGCAATGAAAGGTGCTCAATCCGGTTTAAGTTATGTGTGTCTAACGCTTATAATCGAACGCCACGTTGGTGGTGGGTTTGCCGGCTGGGAGAGTTACTCGAAGCTCTTTTTTCAAAAGTGAGTGATCATGTATATGGAATGGATGTTGCTTGTACTTCATGAGCTGATTATCGAATTGTTAAAGACTTGGAGTTATGAGTTATGTTAGTCTTGGAGAGGTTTTGAAGGCTTGGCTTCCTGGGTTTACTTATCAAGGTTTGTGTGGCAACGGGTGGTCGCGGTAGCTAAGGTTAAGTTTGCATGTGTTGGTGTCTCGACGAGAATTGATTAATACGAAGTTTTATTTTTTACATGTATGTGTGGTTATTTATGATGTTCAACTTAGCGATTTGTTTATGTTTTAAAATATGATTAACCTTAGAGATCGGCTGCCAATTACTAGTAGTTAAGATAATTGGCCGGTTGAGATGGATTTGGAAGTCAGGTTGGTCTTGTACACCCACAATCATTTTCGCAAGTGGTTTCTGAACAAGAAGAAGAGTTTGAGCTTGGAAGATTTGGTGGATGGGCTAAGCGGAGTGGCATGCCATCATAAAAGACTTCGAACATCCTCAGAGGCGGATCCATGTACTATAAAGCGGTTCTCGGGAACCACCTTGGACGACGAAAATTTTTAGAAACGACATAGAATTTCTTTTAGGAACCACCTTAAAAATTATTTGGGAACTATTTAAGATTTTTTTTTTAACAATACTTCACTTTTAGTATAGAATATTCTTAACTCAAATCCCAAATAGCCCAAACATATTAGTCCATCTAATAATTAATAATTAACTTTAAAAAAGGGCATAAAAAATCCACTAAAGGACTGTTCTCGTCCTGTGAAAGGAATTAGGGAAACAACTCGGATAATCGAATCACTTCATCCAACAATCCATCTGTAACCTATTTATCTTTTAGTTTATTTATTTATTTTAGTTTTTATGAATAATTAAAGGGTATAAAGAATGTTATGTAATGTACCACTGTATTAGTATAATTGTTAGTAGATTATTTAGATTTTAGGGTTTGTTGTTTAGGACTTTAGTCTTTAGGTTAAGATGTTATTGTAAACTTTTATGATTAAACAAGATTACCATAACCAAAACTGATTTTATTAGGATCAAACCCAACCAACCACCCTACGGTTTGATCCATTATGTGTTTATTACAAGTTACAATGAAGAGTTAGACAAAAGATAATGAGAACTAGAGAATCGGTGATTATATCAATCACAAGAATTAATCGAAAACTAGAGAACTTTTAGAGATAATCGGACTTTCTTGATCTTGAATAATGAGAGATATGGTCTTTATATATCGCCATCCAATTGACTTCCAACACTTGTGCTCTCAACCCCTCAGAGAATAAATCTTTAGCACTATCAGCCCCTCTATCTTATAAACCTGTATGAATAAGAAAAAAACACTAAAAGAAACCACTATGAATAAATATTAAAACACCCCCTTGACATAATACTTTTCCTGATTTAGTTTACACAAGAGTGCATTTTAATACACCCCCTTAAACTAAATCTGGAAAACATCAACCAAATTCAACTTCTCACACATTTTCTTATGTTCAGCAGAACATAACCCCTTAGTAAGAACATCAGCAGTATTATCCACTGAATCAACCTTACAAGTTTTAAAAATTCCTTCACTGATTTTCTCTCTTAGAAAATAAAGATCAATCTCAAAATGTTTAGTTCTTTCATGGAATCTTGGTTTGACAAATCGCATAGCGACATTCATCACGGAACATCGGTCGAGAATAGTATAATCAACTTTTAAATCAGTTAACAATTTTAAGATCCAAATGATCTCACAAGCAACATTAGACATAGCTCTGTACTCAGCCTCAGCTGAGGACTTAGCTAACACTGATTGCTTTTTACTCTTCCAGGACACAAGACAGCTGCCAAGAAAGACTGCATAGCCTGTCACAGATCTTCTGGTAGCAGTGCACTTGGCCCAATCAGAGTCAGCAAAAGCAGTCAACTCAAACTTATCATTAGCCTTATAAAACACCCCTTTACCAGGTGATCCTTTAAGATACCTAAGTACCCTAAATGCCAACTTAAGATCAGAATGCAAAGGACCATGCATAGCTTGACTCAACTTATGAACAGCATAAGATATGTCAGGCCTTGTAATGGTCAAATATATCAGCTTACCAACTAACTTTTGAAAATTCCCAAAACTAACCAAAGGATAATCATTCTTATCCAATATTTTCCCAGTTGGTTTTTTCTGATTAATTTCAATAGGAGTAGAAGTAGGTTTACAACCTAACATTCCAAATTCATTAACAAGCTCAAGACAATATTTCCTTTGAGAAAAACATAAACCATTATCATGTTTAATAACTTCTATTCCCAAAAAATATGTCAACTCACCCAGATCTTTGATCAAGAATTTAGAACTTAGCAAGGTTTTAAATTTGTTAATTTCATCATTATTATTACCAGTGATGATAATATCATCAACATACACCAGTAAAACCATAAACACATCTTTATCAGACTTAGTGAACAAAGAATGATCATTTTTGCTTTGTTTAAAACCAAACTCACATAAAGTAGTAGTTAATTTTTCATTCCACTTTCTAGGAGCCTGTTTTAGACCATATAAAGATTTTTTTAATTTGCAAACTCTTTGATCACCCTTTTCAAAATAACCCTCGGGTAAAGTCATGTAAACATCTTCAACAAGATCACCATATAAAAAAGCATTATTCACATCAAGTTGAAAAATGTTCCACTTATTTTGCACAGCCAAACTTAAAACACACCTCACAGTAACCATTTTAACTACCGGAGAGAAAGTCTCTTCATAGTCAATACCTTCTCTTTGGTTATAACCTTTAGCAACAAGCCTTGCCTTAAACCTATCAACTTCTCCATTAGCCTTATATTTGATCTTAAAGACCCACTTATGACCAATAGGAATTCTACCTTTAGGAAGAAAAGTAACTTCCCATGTCCCATTTCTATTTAAAGCAACCATTTCATCATTCATAGCTGCAACCCACCTAGGGTCAGCAGCAGCCTCTTTATAAGTCTTAGGTTCAACAGCTTTATTTAGATTAGTTACAAAAGAATAATTTTCAGCACTAAGATTTGCATAACTGACATACCTATTAAGACTGTATTTAACTTTCCCATCTAACTCATAATCTTGCAACTTACTGGGTAACCTAGTCCTTCTACTAGACCTCCTAACAGTAGCCTCATCTATTATGCTTTCAGAGTCATGATCATCTGAACCAAAAATTTGACTAAAATTCTCAAAATCTTCACCCTCAGATTCATATTCATCATCATCAGAAGTTGCATCTATCTGTTCTAAGGTATCATCTGCTATTATACTGCCAAGTGTATTTCTGTTTTTAACACTACTAGGAATAGATTCATAAACAGATTTATCACTGGTAGAGGCAGGATGATTTACAGAACCCTCTGCAACTGCAGGAGCAGGAATAGACTCTGCATTAACATCTGCAGAGCCCTCTGCAGATGCAGATTTGTCAGATTCTGCATTGACCTCAGACTCACGATTAGAGCCATCATCTACAGATGTATTATCATTCACAGCATACTCTTTATTTTTATCATCATAGGGTTCATAAGATCTTTGGTCATCAAAAAAATTTAAACTGTTTAAGTTTTGCAACTCTAAAACAAAATCTTTAGTTAAAGATTGATTTTAAAAGGATAAACAGTTTCATAAAACTGAACATCTCTGCTATATAAAACTTGTTTAGATTCTAAACTGAACAACTTGTAACCTTTTTTCTCTAAAGAATATCCAATAAAAACACATTTATCAGATCTAGCAGAGAATTTATCAGAATTATTAAGAATTGTTGCAAAACATAGACAACCAAAAGATCTTAAGTGAGATAGACTAGGTTCAGATTTGTAAACCAACTCATAAGGAATTCTACCGAAAGCACAGAGATGGTAACTGTTAATGAGATATCTGATGATCGGACACACTCACTCCACATGTTCAGAGGAATTTATCAGATCTAGCAGAGAATTTATCAGAATTATTAAGAATTGTTGCAAAACATAGACAACCAAAAGACCTTAAGTGAGATAGACTAAGTTCAGACTTGTAATCAACTCATAAGGACTCCTACCAGAAAGCACAGTAGATGGTAACCTATTAATGAGATATAACACACTCACTCCACATGTTCAGAGGAATCCCCCTGGAACATAAGAGCCCTAGCCACATTAAGCAAATGTCTATGTTTTCTCTCAGCAACCCCATTTTGCTGAGGGGTGTAGACACAAGATGTTTAATGAATTATACCATTAGACTCACAAAAGTATTAAACTGTCGCTTACAAACTCGGTCCATTATCACTTCTAAAGATTTTAACATTTTTTTCAAACTGAGTTTTAATCAGATTATAAAAAATAACAACATTGGAATAAACCTCATCTTTGCCTTTTAACATAGACACCCAAACTGCCCTACTAAAGTCATCAACAATAGTAAGGAAGTATTTAAAACCTTCCCTACTCTTAACTCTATAAGGTCCCCAAACATCAAGATGAACAATTTGACCCAACTCATTAGTTTTATGATCACTAAGAGGGAAAGGTTCCCTAGTCTGCTTAGCCTTGTGACAGACTTCACAAGGATCAGAAGACTCATTAACAAGACCAATCTTATGTTTTAAAACACTTAAAACTTGTTTAGCAGGGTGTCCTAGTCTATTATGCCACATACACTTAGATACAAGGCAAGATTTAACATGATTATTAACAAGTTTCTTACCCTGATCTAAGTAATATAGACCTCCAACCATACTACCAGTCCCCACCAGGGACTTTAGAGTTAAATCCTGAATAACACAATTGGATTCATTAAAGGTCACACTAACTTTATTAGCACTAGAAAGCTTATGCACAGACAACAAACTCACATGATATCTAGGAACAACCAACACATCATGAATTATTAAAGTTTCAGAAAATTTAAAACTCCCAATTTGATTAACCTTTTCAATTGTTCCATTAGGATGAACAACTGTAATGTTTAAGTGTGAAACATTAATAACATTGAATAAAAACATTGCTGTATAAGTCATATGTTGGCTGGCCCCAGAATCAATAATCCATCCTATATAAGTACTATATGTGCTTATATCAGGATTAAAATTAAAAAATCTACATGTAGCAAAACAAAAAACATAACTAGAATCAACATGTATACCTGTAACATTTCCCTGAATGTCACAAGCAGTACCCGAACTAGAACTGCTTAACAAACTCATCAACCTCTTATATTCATCATTAGTCAAAGTATGAGTAGCACTAGAACTAGTTCCAGTATTAGATGCAGACACATTATTCACAGAAGCTTTAGGATTATTAATTTTAGGATTCTTTTTGAAACCTGAAGGATAACCTACAAGCTCAAAGCACCTATCAATAGTATGACCAATCATATTGCAATGTTTGCAAACAAGATTGGGATTAGGTCCTCTATTAAACTTTCTATTTTGATTATTTTTATTGACAGACCAATCATTGTTGCTCCTAGCAACAAATGCAGAAGAACTAGCTTTAGTACCAGTACTATACACATTAGAATTCCTGTGAGACTCATCTCTAGAAAGAGTGGCAAAAGCAGATTTAACATCAGGTAAAGGATCAGTAACCAGAATACTGCTCCTCACACTACTATACACATCATCAAGTCCCATAAGGAACTGCATAAGCCTGATCAGTTGAGTATGATTCTTTAATTTTTCTGCAGTGTCACAAGTACACAAAGGCAGATCAACTAAGGAATCATACTGTCTCCACTGAGCATTAAACTTGTGATAATACTCAGCCAATGGCATACCAGACTGAGTAAAAGAGTGTATCTTAAAATGCATATTGAAAATCACAGAACCATCAGACTTGCTATAAGTCTCTTCTAATTCATCCCAAACAGTTTTAGCATTAGTAGAATAGATTTGACCCAAATATAAATCCTGAGTAATACAACCAAGAATCCAAGATAGAACAACAGAATTACATCTATCCCACTGTTCTTGTCTTGGGATATCATCATCAAGTGGTCTGACACATTTACCATTTATAAACCCAAGTTTATTTTTTGTGTGTAAAGCAAGCTTAATTGCAGCAGCCCAAACCTTATAGTTTTCTGTACCCTCTAGTTTAAAAGAAATTATGGGAGTACCATTAGAATCATTTGAATGTAAGAATAAAGGGTCAAAATCACTCAGTTTCAATACAGTTGAACTTGAGCCTTCTGGTCCTTTATCCCTATCTTCTTGAACCATTTCGAAAACAATTTTTCAATTTTTTTTTTAAAAAGACCACAAGAAGCAGACAACCAAGACAAAAGAAACACACAAAACAATCACCAGAAACAAAGACACTACTCCTTATAACACCACAACTTGCAATCACAAATAAACCTCCAACACAAACCAACACCAACAAGCAACAATCCCTTAATCTACTCAACCACCAACAGTCCTAAAAAAAACCTAATAAAAAACCTAAAGAAGAGAAGAGTGGTGTTACAGAGCACGCTCAGCAACAAGCAAAACACAAGATCAAGAAGATCTTAACCAATCACCAAACAATAGCAGCGGAAGAATAATCTGTAACAAAAAACAACAAGATTAGAACAACCATACATATACCAATCAAAGATCTGTAAATCAACAAAAAACCCTAATTTTGTAAGAAAAAAAAAATTCAAAGAAACACAAGAATCAAACTATACTAGTTGATAACAGATCTTTGGAAACAAAACACAAGACTAAACAACCTGAGTTAGGGTTTGATACAGTAAACCCTGACTAGAACAGACCCAATAAAAGTTCCCACAGACCAGATCTTAACCAATAATACGATTAAGACAACAAGAATCAAGATCCGTTAATCAATTTTAAAAACCCCAATTTTCCAAGAAACCCTAATTTTTTTAAAAAACACAATTAAACCGTAAATCAATAGCATAGAGCAACCAAGGCTCTGATACCATGTAAACTTTTATGATTAAACAAGATTACCATAACCAAAACTGATTTTATTAGGATCAAACCCAACCAACCACCCCTACGGTTTGATCCATTATGTGTTTATTACAAGTTACAATGAAGAGTTAGACAAAAAAGATAACAGAACTAGAGAATACAGTGATTATATCAATCACAAGAATTAACTGAAAACTAGAGAGAACTTTTAGAGATAATCAGACTTTCTTGATCTTGAATAATGAGAGATATGGTCTTTATATACTGCCATCCAATTGACTTCCAACACTTGTGCTCTCAACCCCTCAGAGAATAAATCTTTAGCACTATCAGCCCCTCTATCTTATAAACCTGTATGAATAAGAAAAAAACACTAAAAGAAACCACTATGAATAAATATTAAAACACCCCCTTGACATAATACTTTTCCTGATTTAGTTTACACAAGAGTGCATTTTAATAGTTATGCATCGTGTGATTGTTGATTAAAAGTTTGAATTTTGGTATCTGTTTTCGTTACAATATTGAAATTCTTAACCAAAAAAGGAGGATTTAGTTTAATGTTTTATTATCGCATCTTGTTAAATTGGACAACATCTAACCCGAAAACTTGACTGGTTGGTTAGTTGACACATTGCAATTTTTAACTTGACCAAATCAAGGAACCACCTTGGATTTCCGGCTAGATCTGCCACTGAACATCCTCAAAGTTTTACATAAGATTGGTAATTGACAAGAAAAATACTTCAGAAAAAAAAAGAGTTACAGGAAACTTTTTTGCATTAGTAGTTTTTATATAAATATCGTCTATCCAAAGTTTTAAAATGACATTTAGAAGTCCATACTGGGTTTAAATACCATTTTCTTGTAAACAGTTGACAATACCATAAGAATCAATCAACTGTATCTCCGTCATTTCAAAATATGATTCTATTAGGACTTGCTAATGATCATCACCAAAGTTATAGTAACATTTTTGTAACTTTGAAAAGGCCAATACTCTTGAGCGTTTTTGCTAAAGTTTTAAATGAAGCAAACGACATAAGAGTGTTGACTTGTCATAATTTACACATTCCCATCTTGTATCTATCATTTCCTCTGTATTTACAAACATAATATTTCCTTCAAAAGTATATGTGTGCAACTCAACATACTCTTATGAGGTGACTAAAACCACTTTTCTGGGCATTTGGAATTATAGACATGAGTTTGTTTCGACCTACGACCACCAAGGAGAAACACTCTAAATGGCTAGATAAAATATGTCTAACCTATGGATTTATAATAGAAGTAAACATTCTCGTCCTAAACAGATCGTTTGGATCTCAAATCCAATCTCTTCTTACAACCCGTGTCTAATACTGTGAGTTTGTCAATAATTAGAAAAGCAATGGTCAATGGTCAAAATTTATGTCGTGTTAAAGTTCAAATAACCTTATACAATTGATTCAAAAAAATTATATATAAAATTATGAGCTTGTCATATATTATTAAAGGACGACGATTAGAAACTACCAAAGTTCTTTACGAAAATTAACACTACATAACATAATTTCATCATGTTCCGTGACACCCTGGGACATCTCAAACTCGTGTTGTAGAATGATACTTGATATAACCCCAACGAGAATTCAGACTACAAAATATCTATATTTCAAAGAAGTGAGAATGTTACTTTTTTGTAGGGGCGGCAATTTTCGACACGACACAACACGACACGAAATTAAACGGGTTTGGGTTAAGGATAAATAGGTTTGGGTCAAAAACAGGTCAACCTGTCTAACCCGTTTAATAAACGGGTTGTGTTTGGGTTGAGTAAATATTAAACAGGTCAACCCGTGAACCCGTTTAAATATACAAGACTCAAAAAATAAAAAATATAACCTAGTTTTTTATGCTGGATATGGATTAAATATATTTTTTTAATGTACTTAATATGAGTGAATAAATATTATACAACAAAATCATTGAAATTGACACTTATAACTCTGAAAATTGTTGTATAGTTATTTGTATGTTCTTTTTATTATATTTTAGATCCTTATATCACTTTTTTCATTTAAGCTAGTTAAAATAACAAACCACGAACTTTATTCATTGTTTGACCTATTTAGTTAAACAGGTTAAACGGGTTACACGTATTATGCAGTTCTGGGTTAGGGTTGAGTTTTTTGGCCCACTAGAACTCTGGAAGGTTATGATTAAGTTGGACATGATTAACCATTTATATTTTTGACATGTTAAGATTTTTTTAACTTGATGTTTAAAATTGTATGCTTATCAATAAAATTAGAAAACTACCGTGACATTTCGTCCATGCAAACTTATGAATTTCAAATCATAAGCTTGCATGAAGGCCGTCACCATAGGCTTTTATAGGAATTCAACATGCCTACTTTTAAATTCTAATGGTACCCTTCACTCCTTATTTATAACCACCTCTCACAAAGCTATTTTCCCTCACAAGACGATGTGGGATGCCAAAATTCAAAACCCAATTTGAGTTTATCTTAACCAATATGAGTTCATGTTTCCATAAACACAAATTAATGTATTTTATGATGTTATATTTGCACAAGTTTTTTATCGGGTTTTAATCGTACAATAGTAATGTACTTTCAGTTTTGTACCGTTTTGATACGTTTACTTTTTTTTTATAAATGATACTACCGAATTAGAAATGCTCGAGGATTAAATTTGAACACTATATACTTTTACTAGTTTATATTAATAATAGTTTGACGATGAATTGAAACATCAAAAAAGATCTAAATCCTTGATGATGAAGCAAGGCGTACAGCAAGTTGTACACACGTAATACACACATTACGAACACACACACTGAAACATACACATATAAATAATAGACATACAACCACTTATATTAAGTCAACTAAATAGACAAACGAGTGTTTATACACTCTACCACCATCACCAACCACCATGTGTGCCGTCTGCATGGACGATCTTTAAGTTTGGACGATCTTTATGAATATACACAAGTTGGGTTTGCATTTAGAATATGAGAAATTATTAGGGAGTAGTCGAGTACATAGTGTTTTAAACCCTTTTTTTTCAAATAATTGTGTGCTAATAATTTTTTTATTTAAATAAATGAAAAAAAAAGAAAAAAAATTTCTGGGGTTTAAGAGTGTACGATGGCACCAGAAAACTGATGTTATGCTAGGGGGAGGGTTTTCATGCCATAGTCAAATGTGGTGCCATAGAATAAAGGTGCTGAGGTGGCACCACTTTTTCTCATGGCACCACCTACGGCACCACACGATACCTAGCCCTCTTAGAGATTGGAATGAACACCAATGATGAAATGCGTTTCTTACAATATGGTATCCTAGCATATGGTTAGTGTTAATCACTTAATCTTAAGTTATTTCTTTTCATTAAACATAAGGTTTTTTAAATTTATGGAAAATAAAAAGGGAAATTTCATAATGTCTTTGAAAAAGTTGATATATAAAAAGTTTATGTGGAGAGTAATTTTACATACCAAACTTTTTTCACATACCAAGGGACTCATCTCCACCATCCATTTAAAAAGAAATCAATAGCTGATATTAAAAACATTTTATTATTTCACCGATTTTTTATAATTTAAATATCTTTTAAACCGTTGATCGTTAAGCGAAAATATTTACACCGTCGCGACGAGCATTTAATTATCTTTCTATAGACGACACTTTTATATACTTTCGAAAAAAGAAAAAAAATCGTTTTTTTCACTTCGTATTTTTTACGTTACTGAAATTTGCATGAAAAAAATCATATATGATAAAACACTAAGTTGAATATCGCATGTGATAATAGTATATGATATGTAATATCATATGTGATATTACACTAATATCACATGTGATATTACATATCATATATGATATTACACTAATATCACATATCATATTACATATCATATATGATTTAACACTAATATCACATGTAATATCCAAATTAGTGTTTTATCATATATGATTTGTTAATGCAAATTTCAGTAACGTAAAAAAACGAAAAAACTTAAAAAGAACGTGAAAAATACGATTTTTTTTTTGTCAAAAGTATATCAAAGTGCCTATCTATAGAAAGATAATTAATTGCTCGTCGCAATGATATATTTTTTTTCGCTTAACGATTAACGGTTTGAAAGTTATTAATATTTGAAAAAAAGTGATGAAAGTGGGTTTTTTAAATTGTTAGGATTAATCTCATCCATTAGATCAAATGAAAATGGAATGTGAAGATTGATCCCTTAGTATGTAAAGATTCTTTTGTCCTCAAATGATCTTAAATCAAAGTTTATACTTTAGAGTACGAATATTTTTTAAGTGAAAAAAATATATACTACTAAAAAACAAAGGATAATGACAAAAAAAAAATCATCGAACTTGACCACTTCTGTGATTGTGTGTAGCTAACTCTTTTTTTTTTTATTCACAAACCTTTTGGATTTGTGTTATTGTATGTACTTTTTCCAGCGTGTCCCAACACTTGGACTACCAGCGTGTCTGGGTGTTACACATCGACTGCCAACTCATTTCCCCACTATTATTTTTTAGGGATAATGACAAAAAAAAAATGCATCGAACTTGACCACTTTTGTGATTATATGTAGCCATCTGTTTTTTTTTTGTCAATGTATGCATCCAGTCAAGCTAAACTTGGCATCGTTAGTCCTTTATACTAACGGTCGTTAGTAGATAACTTAAAATTATGTTTTTTACGTTTTCATTCGTTTTGTACGTTTTCGTCCGTTTTCGTACGTTTTTACATGTTTTCATTCGTTTTCTTATGTTTTTATACATTTTTGTCCGTTTTTATATGTTTTCACCCGTTTTCGTACCTATTTATACGGGTTCGTCCTATGTATTCGTTTGTTTTTGTCTGTTTTTATATGTGTAAAAAAGTATGAAAACGCAGGAAAATGTATAAAAACGTATGAAAACGTTATAAGAACGTATGAAAATATATAAGAACGAATGAAAACATGTATGATCAAATGAAAACGTATAAAAACGAACAAAACGTATAAAAACGAACTAAACCGTGTAAAAACGGACGAAAACATATAAAAACGGATGTAAACGTATAAAAACGTAAGAAAACGTATAAAACGAATGAAAACATGTAAAAACAAACGAAAACGTATAAAAATGTAAGAAAACATCAGAAAACAGGCGAAACCGTATAAAAACCTACAAACGGATGAAAACGTATAAAAACGGACGAAAACATATAAAAACGGATGAATACGTATAAAATGGTAAGAAATTAGATGAAAACATATAAAAACGGATGAAAACGAACGAAAACGTATAAAAGAGTAAGAAAACGGAATTTTAAGTTATGTACTAACGACCTTTAGTATAAAGGACTAATTGTGCCAAGTTTAGCTTGACTGGATGCATACAATGACAAAAAAAAAAATAAAAAATAAAAAAATAGTTAGATGGCTACATACAATCACAAAAGTGATCAAGTTCAATGCATTTTTTTGTCATTATCCTTAAAAAATAACAATGGGGAAATGAGTTGATAGTCGATGTGTAACACCTGGATGATTTGGTAATCCAAGTGTTGGGACATGCTGAAAAGAATACATAAAATAACATAAATTCAAAAGGTTTGTGTTATAATGAAAAAAAAATAGTTGGCTATATACAATCACAAAAGTGATCAAGTTTGATTGATTTTGTTGTCATTATCCCAAAAAACAATCATAAGGAATTTATATTTAGTTTTTTTGGCAAATGGTTGTTAAAAAAATTTAATTCATTAGATTTATAATCAACCCCCACGATAAACATTTTTGAAAGCATAATACCATTCCCGACATGCACAATTATCAAGCATTATTGTAACACCCCAACCCGACAAGGGTAAAGATATCGCAAATACGGTTTCATATCAGAACTTTAACTAATGTACAAAAGCGGAAGCCTTTACAAAATATTCAAAAAGAAAACATAAATAGCTAAACTTCAAAATAAATCTAAGATCTCTAAAGGTCAAGTCTTGCTCTCAGCTCTATTCTTAACCCAGATCAGCCATCCCACAAGCTCATCTTGAATGCTTAAAATACCTGCCGCAGGAAAAGAAAATGCGGCTGAGCTTACAAAGCCCGGTGAACAGATATAACGAAACAAAAGCTAAAACAAAATAAATATACAAATAACGAAATCAAAATAAAATGATGATGAGGGATCTTTTAGGATTCTGCGGAAGCACAAATATACAGAAATCCAAACACTTAACATAACAGTATAAAACACCTCATAGCACATTAATGACACAAAAACAAACACATCAGAACAACCAAACACATAACATATCAAATAACAGATTACGTATAAGCCAAACGGAAAGTCTCAAAACTAACGGAAACAGTTTCTAGTAAATAAACATGGCATTCATACAAATCAATTAATCAACATTTAATACACTTAATGCAATATTGTAGCAGCGGAAATGGCAGACAAGTCATGGCAGACATAATAGCTAAACCAGTTCTCGGATCAAATCCTAACCTTAGCAGAGTTTAAACATGGCAGGTCACATATACAAACAGATAATTAACCTTCAAAACACTCAATTGTGCACTAGCACATTCATCTCGCAGATCAACGCATTCACGTAACGATAACAAATCATAATATCGGATATACGAATCGGTTTTAACGTATTAATCTTATCCTAGCATGGCAACTAATAATCACTTAAACAAATACGTCATCGACATTCACTAACATATCATATCGAATACATAATATAAACACTCGAAATACCAAATCATACGAATACTTAACACGAAGTAACAGATAAAGATTTAGTCAACTACCACGAGCCCGAAACATATCGGATCATAACATATCATAAGTAACCATTGTATTCGGAGGGTGACCTCGGAATACCTTACATAATATGAGGGAGACCTCAAGTAACCAATGGAGTAGCTAGCTCCCGAATTTTGTGAAGACGCGTATTGCACGACATCATTCACCGAAAAATATCGATAACGGATCGGATCTAGGATGCATCCATACGCCCCTTCCTACATATTCACAAATATGCTTCACCATCCGAGCGTGGCGAACATCACTCATCGCCTAGAGTCATATCGAGGTGCATCATCGATACGGACATGGAACCCCATGACTAGTGAAATATTTGGCTCGGGTGTCAAACTAACTCAGTCAAACAGTTGTCATAAATGACACGGATCATAATTCATCATAAAGGTCACAGATAACATCATATCATAAGGTTCATATTCAGATATTCAGAAGTCAGAAGTCATATCACAGTGGCATATCTTACATTCATAAGCAGAAGTTTATAATCAGAAGTTCATAATCAACCATAGCAAAGTTCAACGAGTGTGCATATCAAAATCTTCCTAACATAAGTTCACATCAGATATCGCATAGTTCACTAGAACATAAGTTCATATAAGCAACAGATCAAACATTCAGGAAAAAGGGTTCATAGCAATGGCATCGGAAATCCTAATAAGTAAAATAGAAAAGCGAACGAAAAGAACATCATACGGAACCTTTACTGAAAAGGTCAGAATATCTGTACCTTAGAGCAAATGAGAAGAAAGCAAACGAATGTAGGAATACGAAGATGTAACGTCGCGTCTCCTCCAACGAATCTACACGGATTATGATTTATTTAATACTTATTAGCATCATTAATGTCATAACGGATTAATCTCATTAATACTTTTAGAGTTGTCGATTATTCTCATTTTAGTGATGGACGAATTCCAACGTTTTAGGGTATTAATCATTAATTAGTCAAACTTATGGGTTGCAAATGACAAGCGGTAAACTTAAGGGTTTAATATGATAATTATCTTATTTTGAGGACTTATATGATCATTATTCATAGCATAGGGTTTACAAATGTCAAAAACGGACTTTAGGACTCTCTTTCAAATTAGTTTACATAATCTTTTATAACTTACATGATTAACCAAAACTCACACGTGACATTGTTCGAATGCAAACCCTAATGAGACCATGCATGCAATACTTTATTCATTATAACTCACGCATGTTCACGACACACTTAGTACTAGCTCATTTACTCTAAATCAAAAGCCATTAATGATTTCAAGACTTACCACTTCACATGAAATAACGAATCTACACACTTAGCTTTTAACCTAATCAACTTACTATTTAAGTTCTAGGGTTTCCATACTTTTAATATTACTTAATACGTATATAAATCACATGTTACTTCTTTAAATGATTTCTACTTTGACCTAGAACGTATATGCAAAACAAACCCAAGTTACCCCAAACTCATGCATGTCCTTACGTAATTCATTTACACATGTTGACCCATAATTACTCAGAATTACATATTACACCCTTAACATCTTTAATTATACGACCTAACCTTATATTATCAGATTTTACACTTTTAGCCCAAAGATTTTAGAATTTACAAAACATACCCTTTAAGTTAAATACAATTCGAATGGCCCTCTAAATATCCAAAATTACACGTTTAACCCCCATACTTATTTTTATACGTTTAGTACCATTATTTTACTGTTTACAAAAATAACCTTTAAGTTTCATAATTTACAAAACCAACCCAAAACTTTTATGTAAAACCGAATAATGCATAATTCAAGTACAAGCCCTAAACCTAGGTTAAACCAATCATTAATTCATCATTACTACTGTATTAATGACCCTTAATCATAACAAGCAAACCCTAATTTTTATAAACCCTAATCGTTCCTTTTTAAATCCTTTCCTTTTTCATACGCGATCTAATAATAAAACCCCAAACAAATCACACAAGCTTCGAATTCATGAACATGTATTTTATACAGGTCTTATATCATATAAGAGTCTTCAGAAAATTAATATCATGGTCCAAAAAATTATTATACGCTCATTCGTTATTTTTATACGCTTTTAGGGTTTTAATTCCAAATAATTTCATACGACTTATTAAACATGCATGGCTAATTTTTACGTGTTCTATATGACTTTTAGGACTGAAAATAATATTAGGAACATACCCTTGATGAGCTTTGGTCGTTAGAACAAAAGAAACCAAAAAGCTCCTATCGCCGAAACCCTAATTGACCCAAAAACTAATTACGATCGAGACAACACCTTAGAGCCTCGAACCAGATTTTTATCACCTTCTTTACCTTCAAACTCGTCTAAGAAAAATGGCTTTAAGCCCTGGAAACTGATTGTCGAATTTTGGAGGGTTTTGGGAGTCGGTTTGGGTAAAATCGCTAGTTAGGGTTTTGAATGAACCGTATAATGTGTTTTTATATGATTTACAATTTTTCTTGTGGGCTTTATAATGTGTTGGACTTAAAATAAATGGACTCTAAATTTTATAAATTTATATTGGGCTTTTATTAATTAAATTCTTTTATAAAACAAATTTAATGTATGCGGCTAAATATATAAAATACAAAACGAATTTTATAAAATCATAAACTATAAAAATTACCTTTTACAAAGTCTTTAATATTTATTTGGATCATGTGTGATATTTTTTAATAATTTCCTGAATTTACATAGCTTATTTGGTACTCTTTAAATTAATTATTCATACTTTTTGATTATAGGGGTATTTTGGTCTTTTGTGAATTTTAGAAATTCGGTAGTACAATTCTTCCTCTAAAAGAAAATTTAGTCCTCGAAATTGGACAAGACGGAATAGAGCAGAAAGCGAATCAATTTCGAACTTCTAGGAAGATAACGAACGTTAATCTTATCTCGAAACAAATGAATTTCTTATCAGAATATTTGAACTCATACTTATTCAGAAATTAAATCAATAGTCAAATACTTATAATAGATAATTATATACTTATCAAGTAATGGCGGAGAACAGATGAGACGCAGAAAATCAAACGACAAATTCTAACTTATTCAGATATCTAATGATGAGGACATCATATGCATAGACGGAATAAATCCTACCGGCCTCACTAGTCGCAGAAATACGTAGAGACGTATAGGCTTAAGGCGGTCATAGCAATCTATAGGTTCGTACAGATCATAACATCTTCGGATTCCAAGCGTACAAAACTTATATGAAACAGATATCGACGAAAATCTCACAATTAGGTACGGAATTCAAACGAACATGAGAAGCACCAAATAACAGATACAAGTCAAAGTCCTATCACACATCAACTACAGGCATTTCCCAGACGTCGTATACCTTCAATAAGTTCAGATTATGTGATCTCGGTATTATTACGTTGATCAGGCATCATAATACTTGCATCACATAACCAGTTCTTATTGTCATCATATTCTGTCCCGGGTCATGGTAAACCACATAACCAGAATCACAACAAACATATCACATACAGATAACATACAGCTAGCAAGTAACATACTATAACAGACCAGATACACATTCATGCAGCATATAACACATCAAAACAACTTACCATACCACAAAAGAAAAGAAGGCCACCAATGCACAAAACAGTTCCTCATGACTCATTACTGACGATCCAAAAAGAAAACTAAAATATACCAGGATGCTAAACGATAAAACCTCACGATTCAAACCGAGTTCTGAACGAATCAAAGAAAAGTAATGCCGATCAAAATCGCGTAGCAAGATATCAAACCGCCTCAAAACGCGTGACAAACGAATCGAGTAACACGTCGCGCCCAAATCATATGAAGTAGATGAACCTTCGACCACGGTTGAATCTTATCTCCGTCTTTTGCGCTTTGGTTGGTCCGTCCGGCTTCCTCTAGCAAGACATCACGAAGTCTCCAACAAAGAAGGCGTTGGGTGCTTCGCTTCACGAACCTCTCCAAGACGGGGACCATTGCGAACGCAGGTCGGCACCATCTTCTTTGGCTTCACGGGTAGTCTCCATCTAACGATCGACAAACGGACGGCGAAAACAAAATAACAAAATTCGATGCGAACAAAGGAGGCCAATTCGGTGAAGGCAAAAGGATACCAAGTCAAATCGAGCGACCATCAAAGGAATCGAAGATGTCGAGCAGGCGGAAACCTAATGTCTACCCAATCCTCACGGTCATAGCCTAAGCTCTAAGGGTCCTAAAACCTAGAGCTCGATACCATAATTGTAACACCCCAACCCGACAAGGGTAAAGATATCGCAAATACGGTTTCATATCAGAACTTTAACTAATGTACAAAAGCGGAAGCCTTTACAAAATATTCAAAAAGAAAACATAAATAGCTAAACTTCAAAATAAATCTAAGATCTCTAAAGGTCAAGTCTTGCTCTCAGCTCTATTCTTAACCCAGATCAGCCATCCCACAAGCTCATCGTGAATGCTTAAAATACCTGCCGCAGGAAAAGAAAATGCGGCTGAGCTTACAAAGCCCAGTGAACAGATATAACGAAACAAAAGCTAAAACAAAATAAATATACAAATAACGAAATCAAAATAAAATGATGATGAGGGATCTTTTAGGATTCTTGCAAAGCACAAATATACGTAAATCCAAACACTTAACATAACAGTATAAAACACCTCATAGCACATTAATGACACAAAAACAAACACATCAGAACAACCAAACACATAACATATCAAATAACAGATTACGTATAAGCCAAACGGAAAGTCTCAAAACTAACGGAAGCAGGTTTCTAGTAAATAAACATGGCATTCATACAAATCAATTAATCAACATTTAATACACTTAATGCAATATTGTAGCGAAAATGGCGGACAAGTCATGGCAGACATAATAGCTAAACCAGTTCTCGGATCAAATCCTAACCTTAGCAGAGTTTAAACATGGCAGGTCACATATACAAACAGATAATTAACCTTCAAAACACTCAATTGTGCACTAGCACATTCATCTCGCAGATCAACGCATTCACGTAACGATAACAAATCATAATATCAGATATACGAATCAGGTTTTAACGTATTAATCTTATCCTATCATGGCAACTAATAATCACTTAAACAAATACGTCATCAGCACATTCACTAACATATCATATCAGAATACATAATATAAACACTCGAAATACCAAATCATACGAATACTTAACACGTAATGAGATAAAGATTTAGTCAACTACCACGAGCCGAAACATATCGGATCATAACATATCATAAGTAACCATTGTATTCGGAGGGTGACCTCGGAATACCTTACATAATATGAGGGAGACCTCAGTAACCAATGGAGTAGCTAGCTCCCGAATTTTGTGAAGGCAGCGTATTACACGACATCATTCACCGGAAAAATATCGGATAACGGATCGGATCTAGGATGCATCCATACCCCTTCCTACATATTCACAAATATGCTTCACCATCCGAGGCGTGGCGAACATCACTCTCGCCCTAGAGTCATATCGAGGTGCATCATCGACACGGACATGGAACCCCATGACTAGTGAAATATTTGGCTCGGTGTCAAACTAACTCGGTCAAGCAGTTGTCATAAATGACACGGATCATAATTCATCATAAAGGTCACGGATAACTTATCGGATAACATCATATCATAAGGTTCATATTCGATATTCGAAGTCAAGTCATATCACGGTGGCATATCTTACATTCATAAGCGAAGTTTATAATCGAAGTTCATAATCAACCATAGCAAAGTTCAACGAGTGTGCATATCAAAATCTTCCTAACATAAGTTCACATCGATATCGCATAGTTCACTAGAACATAAGTTCATATAAGCAACAGATCAAACATTCAGGAAAAAGGGTTCATAGCAATGGCATCGGAAATCCTAATAAGTAAAATAGAAAAGCGAACGAAAATAACATCATACGGAACCTTTACTGAAAAGGTCAGAATATCTGTACCTTAGAGCAAATGAGAAGAAAGCAAACGAAGGTAGGAATACGAAGATGTAACGTCGCGTCTCCTCCAACGAATCTACACGGATTATGATTTATTTAATACTTATTAGCATCATTAATGTCATAACGGATTAATCTCATTAATACTTTTAGAGTTGTCAGATTATTCTCATTTTTAGTGACGGACGGAATTCCAACGTTTTAGGGTATTAATCATTAATTAGTCAAACTTATGGGTTGCAAATGACAAACGGTAAACTTAAGGGTTTAATATGATAATTATCTTATTTTGAGGACTTATATGATCATTATTCATAGCATAGGGTTTACAAATGTCAAAAACGGACTTTAGGACTCTCTTTCAAATTAGTTTACATAATCTTTTATAACTTACATGATTAACCAAAACTCACACGTGACATTGTTCGAATGCAAACCCTAATGAGACCATGCATGCAATACTTTATTCATTATAACTCACGCATGTTCACGACACACTTAGTACTAGCTCATTTACTCTAAATCAAAAGCCATTAATGATTCCAAGACTTACCACTTCTCACATGAAATAACGAATCTACACACTTAGCTTTTAACCCTAATCAACTTACTATTTAAGTTCTAGGGTTTCCATACTTTTAATATTACTTAATACGTATATAAATCACATGTTACTTCTTTAAATGATTTCTACTTTGACCTAGAACGTATATGCAAAACAAACCCAAGTTACCCCAAACTCATGCATGTCCTTACGTAATTCATTTACACATGTTGACCCATAATTACTCGTAATTACATATTACACCCTTAACATCTTTAATTATCGACCTAACCTTATATTATCGATTTTACACTTTTAGCCCAAAGGTTTTAGAATTTACAAAACATACCCTTTAAGTTAAATACAATTCGAATGGCCCTCTAAATATCCAAAATTACACGTTTAACCCCCATACTTATTTTTATACGTTTAGTACCATTATTTTACTATTCACAAAAATAACCTTTAAGTTTCATAATTTACAAAACCAACCCAAAACTTTTATGTAAAACCGAATAATGCATAATTCAAGTACAAGCCCTAAACCTAGGTTAAACCAATCATTAATTCATCATTACTATTGTATTAATGACCCTTAATCATAACAATCAAACCCTAATTTTTATAAACCCTAATCGTTCCTTTTTAAATCCTTTCCTTTTTCATACGCGATCTAATAATAAAACCCCAAACAAATCACACAAGCTTCGAATTCATGAACATGTATTTTATACAGGTCGTATATCATATAAGAGTCTTCAGAAAATTAATATCATGGTCCCAAAAATTATTATCGCTCATTCGTTATTTTTATACGCTTTTAGGGTTTTAATTCCAAATAATTCCATACGACTTATTAAACATGCATGGCTAATTTTACGTGTTCTATATGACTTGTAGGACTGAAAATAATATTAGGAACATACCCTTGATGAGCTTTGGTCGTTAGAACAAAATAAACCAAAAGCTCCTATCATGAAACCCTAATTGACCCAAAACTAATCACGATCGAGACAGCACCTTAGAGCCTCGAACCAGATTTTTATCACCTTCTTTACCTTCAAACTCGTCCAAGAAAAATGGCTTTAAGCCCTGGAAACTGATTGTCGAATTTTGGAGGGTTTTGGGAGTCGGTTTGGGTAAAATCGCTAGTTAGGGTTTTGAATGAACCGTATAATGTGTTTTATATGATTTACAATTTTTCTTGTGGGCTTTATAATGTGTTGGACTTAAAATAAATGGACTCTAAATTTTATAAATTTATATTGGGCTTTTATTAATTAAATTCTTTTATAAAACAAATTTAATGTATTGGCTAAATATATAAAATACAAAACAATTTTATAAAATCATAAACTATAAAATTACCTTTACAAAGTCTTTAATATTTGTTTGGATCATGTGTGATATTTCTTAATAATTTCACAATTTACATAGCTTATTTGGTACTCTTTAAATTAATTATTCATACTTTTTGATTAGAGGGGTATTTTGGTCTTTTTGTGAATTTTAGAAATTCAGGTATTACAATTATAATATATAACCAATGAAGATTTCACTTCTCTAACCTATGTGGGACATAAACACATAATAGTGTACATGCTTACATAGTTACATGCCGACTATTGCATTTCTAGCATTCTAATCTACACCACAGTGCCAAAGTATAGATTGTGTTATTAAGTGATGAGGGAATTTGATTCAGATATATTCTTTGGAGTACGAATCAAATTGCTGATTTCATATACGTTTACTCTCGTATTTTCGTCCTTTTTTGTTCTCGTTGTTGTCGAGGAAAATATTTCCAATAATGCAACTAGTTTTATGTTTCTTGAATTACATGCCATGAAGTTAATTAAGTATTCTACGCTGCAAATAGTTTATTCAAGCTTTTTATTTGTTAAATATATTTTTCTTAGCATATAAGAGAAGTTTTATAAATAAAATCGTTAGGCGGTCTTTGTGTGGACGACTAAGTTACCACTGCGAAATGCCAGCAGTTTGATTAGGTGAACTTGGCTCAAACTTTGTCGATTGATGAAGTGTTTTGGAGGGACTCATGAGTGCGACACATCTATCCATTTCAGATCATTCTGGTGACTCGCATTCATTAGTACCTTGTGATTGATTGCATTGTACATTGGCAGGTCAAAGTTGTGGGGTGGCTACATCTCTTAGGGGGAGGGAGTGGTACCCTAGTACCCGAATTGCCACATCACCTCTATCCAATAGAAACCCTCCAACTCAAAACTACCCAATTCTACCCTAACACTACCCTAAGTGAAGGGAGTGGTCACCTATACTACCTAAAGGAAACTATTAATATACTACCCAAAAGTAAAGGGAAAACGACAAAAAAATGCATCGAACTTGACACTTGTTATCATTGTGTGTAGCCAACTATTTTTTTTCATTGTAACACAAACTTTTGAATTTTGTCATTGTATGTAGTAGATTAGGTGAATTTGTGTTATTGTATGTACCCAGTCGGGCTTAGCGTTACATCGTTAGTCCTTTTATATTAACGGCCGTTAGTAAATAACTTAAAATTTCGTTCTCTTACGTTTTATTCGTTTTCATCCGTTATTATCGTTTTCGTCCGTTTTATACTTTTCATCCGTTTTATACATTTTGGTCCAATGCTTTCATCCGTTTTTACATTTTCGTTTGTTTACTTACGTTTTCCTACGTTTTCTTACGTTTTAGTCCGTTATTATCGTTTTCGTCCGTTTTATACTTTTCGTCCGTTTTATACATTTTAGTCCAATGCTTTCATCCGTTTTACATTTTCGTTTGTTTACTTACATTTTCGTACGTTTTCTTATGTTTTAGTCCGTTTTATCGTTTCGTCCGTTTTACATGTTTTGCTCGTTTCATCCATATTTATCGTTTCGTCTGTTTTCTTCCGTTTTCATCCGTTTTATGCGTTTTGTCCGTTTTTACGTTTTCATTCGTATTTATCGTTTTCATCCGTTTTCTTACGTTTCAATTGTTTTTATACATTTTAAATCTGTTTTTTAAAGTTTTCTGTTTTCTAACATTTTCATCTTTTTATACGCTTTCGTTGGTTTCTTACTTTTCGTTCATTTTCTTACTTTTCGGACGAAAATGTATAAAACTTAAGAATACGGATAAAAGCGTATAAAAATGGATGAAGGTGTAAGAAGCGGATGAAAACAAAAAAAAAGAGCGTATAAAACATATAAAAAGCAGGCAGCGTTAGAAAATCGGCGAAGACATTTAAAAGCGGCAACGTATAAAACGGACGAAAAATATAAAACGGATGAAAAGCGATTGAAAACGATAAAAGCAGATGAAAACGGACGAAAACATATAAAATGGATGAAAACTTATAAAAGCGGACTAAAGCGTATAAGCGAATGAAAGCGATAAAGCGGACGAAACGTAAGAAAACGGACGAGAATGTAAGAAAGCAGACAACGTAAAAAGGGAAAGGCAGCGGACGAAAAAGTATAAAGCGGACAAAACGTATAATAACGGATGAAAGCGAATAAAACGTAAAGAGCGAAATTTTAAGTTATTTACTAACGACCGTTAATATAAAAGGACTAACGATGTAACGCTAAGCTGACTGGTACATACAATAACACAAATTCACCTAAGTGGCTACATACAATGACAAAATTCAAAGGTTTGTGTTACAATGAAAAAAAAAGTTGGCTACACAATGACAACAAGTGTCAAGTTCGATGCATTTTTGTCATTTCCCAAAGTAAAAGTAAAAAGGTGAAACTAAAAGTGGAAATCTTGAAACATATATTTCAAAGGAAACTATTAATATACATCGAAAACCGGGTTGACCGGGCGCTTCAAACCAGCGGGTTGACCCGATTTAATTTGACTTGTTTCGACCCAACCGGTCGGATTGACTCGGTTTAAATCGACTTGCTTTTTTGACTAGAATGGTTCAACGGGTTGAACCACCCGAGTCGAACCGGGTTTCAAATTTGACAAAATTATATGAGAATGATGAAGTAGTTGTGGAACCTGTGACAAATTTGGAAAAATGATAGACCAAGTAATTGTAGTTTTTTGTTGTTTATTTTGCTTTGACACATGTACATTGTCATCTGTATAATGTTATTGTGAAAAATGTTGTTCTTGCACAATTTAAGGGACTAGCATATATGAATCGTCTTTTAAAAGTTAATATATATTGTATAGCCCTTTTTTCTGGTATATCAATGATGTTATGTAAGTTTATTAGAATCAAAAAAATTAAATAGTATTCTTATCTTTAGCGATAATTATTTGTACCCAAACAAATAGCTTTGAACAATGCTATTTAAATATATATGCAAATTGTTAGTACAAGATAATTTTATTATGGTGATATTAAATTTGTAATGTTACAAGTTTAAAAGCCACACAACAAATAATAAACGCTACGCATGTAAAAAAAAATTGTTATCACTGCCTAAATTACTGACAAAACAAGAAAAAGCGGTCACACATGTTGGCTATACATCTAAACTACAATATAATATTGTCAACTACATAATACCGTTGCTTTTTGTAATGCTTGAATCTATTAATACTAAAATCTTAATAACTTAAAAGTTAAAACAATCCTATTAGAAATATACTCCCACACTTAGATCGACTCCACATAATTTTCTTGAAAACTTTACATTTTTGTTGCTATGCAACCACGCATCAGAATTATACTTATTCGAAAATGATTCTTTGACGCTACAAATACAGTTTGTTGAAAGAAACTTATAGGTCGTCGGGATTTTGCAGAAAACTAGACACCGTTGTCGATAGGCGCGGGTACTCGTCTAGTTTAAAAAACAACTAATGTGAAGTGATGATCTTCGAAAATGGAAAGATAGAGAAACTTACCTATTTTACGATAGAAGTCTACAATGAATGCACCCATAGACCTTACGAGTAAGTTATACATCACTTACCAATAGACCACCTCTCAACATGTCATTCATAACTTCTTACATCTCTACTACTTATAAAGCATGCAAACTATTATTAAAAATTAAAATGCTTGAGGGTGTTTGTTTCGGCTTATATATGAGCTTATTAGCTTATATGAGTTCAGCTTATATAACATAAGCCACAATTTTGTGGCTTATTTTGATACTTATGGGTTTAAATAACATTGACATTGTTATATAAGCCCGTAAGTGTCAAAATAAGCCACAAAATTGTGCCTTATGTTATATTAGCCGAACCCGACTTATCTTATATAAGCTTAAATAAACACCCCCTATATTTGAGTAACTTTCTAAATGGAAACTTTTTAGATATGAGCCAATCTTTATGTACTTTTTAAATGCTATACACGTTTACACCTTTTCAACTTTTCTTAAAATGATAGCTAGCATTGTTCACCCAAGAATATGTTTTTAAACTATACTAATATCTTGCAGCTATCCATATTCATATGGACAATTGTTGTAAATACATAGTTAGGACAATGATTTTTTCTAAGTTAAAACATATTTAAAAAGCGTAGAGTTTATGTTCATTTTCAGTTTGTAATGTAAGACAAAGTTTCATGTTTTATACTTATCTTCATAAACAACTAAGTCTTGAAAAGATAACATTATTCTCAACATGTACGGTCCTTATATAATGTAGTATATAATTAAGAAAGATTTCACTTCTTTAGCCTATGTGGGAATGTGTTGGATTTAAGGTTGAATTGATTTTAATCAAATGACAATAATATATACACGTACGAGCTATCTTTTCATTAAGAGCATTTGTATTTTAAGGCTACTCTGATAGTTAACGCCAAAGTTTAAATTGAGATCATCTATTGAGTACAAGTTATATCACTAATCTAATTTCGGTTTACTCTCTTATTTTCGTTTTTTTGGTTAGTTGTTGTCGATAATGCAGCTCGTTTTGTGTTTTAATTTACATGATATGTCATGAAGTTAATTAAGTGTCGTTGGTAACATAAACTAATTTTTGTGTGTCTAAGTTGGTCGAGAGACTCACTTGATCTAATCGTCTGTCTTTTGTAGTTAAATTTTGTTGTAGTTTACGATGATATATTTGTGCATACTTCCTATGTTTCTATGACTATTGTAGTGTTTTGCTATGCAAGTAGCTTAATACAAGCACTATATATCTTAAATATACTTATTAACGTTCGTGTAAACTGAGTTGATATTGCAACCTTTGTTGGTTTTATGGATATAAATTAGTAGACGTGAGTTAGGATCGAACTCGAGACTATGGGATTGCACACTTTACGTATGAGAATTTAAAGTTAATAATTAAATATAAATGTTATATTTATTTATTTATTAAACAAAATAACTAATGAACGTTAAGTAATTAATGTAATGGATTAGCAGGCGTTAAAGTGTTGGTTTTATGGACATATAAATTAATAGGCGTGAGTTAGGATCGAACTCGAGACTATGGGATTGCACACTACGTATGAGAATTTAAAGTTAATAATTAAATATAAATGTTATATTTATTTATTTATTAAACGAAATAACTAACGGACGTTAAGTAATTAATGTAATGGACTAACAGGCGTTAAAGGTATTGGAAAAGGACTTAATTGCAATAGTTGGGAAGGTTCGGAATCCCTATGGGATACCATAAACCGATCGGCCATAGGGAGAAACAAGGAAAGAAAAACCAACTTGTTCACCAAGTTTGCTTGGGTATATAAACAAGGCTAGGGTTTTATTTTTCCATCTCTTGTGCTCATTAGCTAAACCCTAAAAATAGTTTTGTGTGTGTTTTCTTCTCCAAACCGGTCGAACACCTTTGTGGGTGTCGATCCATTACTTTCCACAAATCAAGTTATTTGTTTGATAAAACTAGCATTACTTTAATTCGGTTTAATGCGTGTGTACAAGAACATAGTAATAACATACTTTTGTTATTATCTTGGATTGAATTACAAAGCGGTGAGGGTAATTCTTATAATCCTATAAACCCTAATTAGGGTTCATCCTAATTGCTAGTTTGTGGATTTGATTCTTGTTCGGCTAGAATCAAGAAAAGTACATATACTTTATTCTTTAGTTAATTAATTATTCATTATATGTTCCTATACGCTTCTGCACTTACTTTGATGTTTATTGTTTATATTTATGATTTGTCATGTTATATAATTCCAACAGTGGCATCACGAGTCATTGGTTTTAATGAGTAATTAATTACTAAACACGTAAAAAACGGATATTGTATTGTGTTTGATATGATTTATTCTAGGGTTTTGGTTATGATTATATAAACCCTAATTTTAGGGTTAAGGATTTTGCCCTAATTTGGTTTTAAAAATCTATTATGGATCGAAAATTTTTTTTGGGTGGAAACCCTAAAATTTTTTAGTCGATTTCCTAAATTTTTTTTAGGGTTTATATTAATTGTTATGTTATCAATATCGAAACCTAGATTTAATATATTTGTTACGTGATAAATTCATGAATAAAGTGTTATGTGACATGGAATTGTATGCGATCTTGTGACTTAATTGAATAATTGTTATGTTATATCCATGATGATACATGCATGTTTGTCATGGATAGTTGCTTATATTATTATTTAATTGTTAAGATTGGATTAATTGTTAAGTTTTATACACATGTATATTTATGATAAATCTTGAATTGGGATGACTCAATTATATACATTAATGAATCAATTATGTGCAATTTGGTATATCATTAATTATGGGTTTACATAATCGATTAAATCGATGTATGTGGCTCACTTTCAATTGAGAGAGTGAAAGCCCTAATTAATATATCGTTAATTTAACCTAGACATTGATTATTAATAGGGTTTTATCGAATAAGTTGCATGTGGCTACTTGTTTACGTATAAATTGTTTATTATGTGCGCATTGTTTTTAGTTGTTTATATTTTTATTGGTATTACTTGTTTGTTTATTATGTGCGGCGGTTTTAAGCAAAGGGTAATTTTGAATAGAAAAATAATACGGACTAAACAATGGTGAAATTTGATTTGTTTTGGAAGAGTTAAGTTTTCAATAGTTTAATTGATTGGTGACTTTGGTACAATGGTGAGCAGCTCACCCATTCGAATGAACTATAAAGGGGTTATTTAAGAAGTGCGCTGATCTGCTGAATGGATGTCTAAGGTTATGCGTTTGCGCTTACGGTCCTCGCCCTCTGTAAGTTCGAATGGAGCTACTTAGTAAGCCATAAAAGTACAAGCTCATCTTAAGGCGAATTAGTTTTAATTCCATGCGCCACTTGGTGGTAATTATCCGAAACACTAAGTGTTTACACTTATGCAAAAGTGCGGTATAATGGATGATAATTAACACTAAATTCCTTGATTGGTGAACCCAATACCTCAATCAAAACTTTGATAATTTGATCTTTATGAATTGGTAATAAAAGGTTTTTATTAAAATTATGCTACAAGATGAATGCATGACATCTTTGTACATATTTGATTTGACCACATAAAATCAAAACTAGTACCCTTTTAAATTAAGGTATATGCCATCTAATTAAAAGGAACACTTGAAGTTGCAATTTAAGTCATGAGAGTACTTGGCTAGATTGTGATGGAGAGGTAAATCTCTATGTTAAGTGAGACCTTACATGGACATATTTGCAGTTCTTTAAGTTAGACACTTAAGTTGAGTAGGAAGTGAGATCTTGGACTCAATGGCATAAGATGGGATGAAACATGTTTATATTTGCAATAGCGTTGGAAAATATAAATCCCATAATGATCTAGGAATTGGAAATTGTTTGCCAATTATTGTTCGATGATTACCCTATTATGTGCTTTCGTTACTAGCGGATCAAGCGATGTAATGGAACTACGATAATTTGGATCCTAGTTTTCGAGAAAATTCTATGGTTATATGAATATTACCTTGGGTATTTTATTTTCTTGAAAAGTTTAATTATCGAAAATACTAAAATTGAATTTTGCTAATTCTTTAAATGTATTAATGCAACATTAAACCGTAGCGTAGGTTATTCTGTATTGGTAAAATTGATCTACACACGTAAGGGTTTTAGTAGAGTCAACGTTACTAAAAGAATAAACCTAGTCCTCTTTTCATAAGAAAGAGTGAGATTCAATCCTATTCCTTTTCATGAATGAAGAAAGGTATGATAGGACAATTAGAATTGTCTAAATTCTAAATACATAACTCGTAAGCAAATTTTAATAGTTAAGAAAATTGCATATTTACGAGTTATTAAATTAGAAGCTAGACTAATTCTTGTATAATTGGTAAAAGACAAACTAGCATATTTTATCTAGTTGTTGTGCTTTGACCATTTAAAAGTACTACTTACAATTGTTGGAATAGTAGAACTATTAAGAAAGAAATTGCATGCCCAATTTTTCAAGTTAATAGCATTGATGGATAAATTCATCATCTACATAGTAGAATACATTCTTTTAAGTACATAAGTAATTGTTATGTATGGACTTTCTCAAAGGTGTAGGAAGTAAATAGAACACTATTTTCTTTTCTTGGTTAATGAAACACTTACAATGTTGTCAAATCCGGTGGGAGTATGTTGTTCTTATTCTTGAATAAGGAATTAATGTAATGATCTCTTATTCGATGGGAGTTACAAGCTTTGTCATCTTGGTAGTAACTCAGTTATCTCTAGAATGTCTTACGATAATTACTTTCCACTTGTAGACACTTATGTTTTCAAGGATAGTCATGTACGTTTCCTTATTAGACAATGAAGTGGTTCTACATCTACTAGTTATGCTAATATCAATGACACAATCATATTAGTCACATAAACAAACATATGTCGTGTTGTTTATACGCTACATGATGTTGTTCCATGCACAAGTGGGAGAAATCTATATTGTGTGCAAGGTACAACATATAAGTATATGATTTAAAGGATTCTCTTGTTGCAAGGTAAGAGACTAACGTTCTAATATAACTTGTACATATCTAATTCAAGAAACACTTGGTGTTACAATTTCGTCATGTGAGAACTTGGCGAGATTGCAACAACAAAGTAAATCTCTATGTAAAGTGAGATCTTGCATGGACATATTTGCGGTTTCTAAATTAGACAAGTATTTAGAACATGTGTCAAAATGATATATAAGACTACTTCAAATTAGATATTTATGTATTATTAGAATGACATAAATGAAGTAATCTAATACTACTTCAAATTTGTTTATTTATGTATTTTGGAATGACATAAATGAAAAATAATGTAGTCTGCATTATTGTGAAGTAAAATAAATTAACTTGAAATTACTATTGAAACCAAGAGTTGTGTTCATAATTACTTTAGTTAAACATGTTTATGATTCATTGTAAAGACATAAACATAAAGTCTTTTAAGACTTATAATAAAGTAAGACGTTAACTTGTTATGTTTTTAATTAAGACATATACAAGAAGTCATTGAGTTGATCAATGATTTATAACGTATAATGGGATTATAACAGTTTATGTTTCTTGTTGAGACATGGATATGAAGTGACTTGGTTAAAAGGTACTTGTGTTATAAAGCATGCAATTGGCTTGGAAAGTCTATTATACCATTAAGTTGACTTAGTTGGTAAATAGGTAAGCCAAAAGGAATATGTTTATCTTATATATTGTTAGATTGTCTTACAATATTAATTCTAATGAATACCACAAGTTGATGGTATGTTCAGTTAGGAGAATCAAACTCTATTTGATTTGTTTGATTCATGATAACCATAACTTCTTTCTTAAATAGTAACAAGGTTAGAATATTGAGTATGGATTGAATATACTCAATATGACTCCAACCTAGAAGATTAATAAAACACCATTTCATTATGGAATGTGATGAATCACATTAAGTTTTAAAGTTGAAGATTCGAATTTGTTAAACTACTTATGAATAGGTTATTAACAAACTAATGTCAAGAATTATCAATGTGTATTTGTAATGTCCCAAATAGAGAACAATGTAGTTTTGCTCTAATTGCTAAGTATATATAGATAGTCTATATATTACAAAAGGCAAGTGGGAGTTTTTTATCTTGAAAGATAAAATTACAAGATACATAATCTTCTAAAACACACTAGTAAATATCATGATGAGGTTAGACATGTAAATGATAGACCTCATGATGATGGAATTTTCATTCATAGATCTGCAAGGATATCTCGGATATTTGACTTATATCTTTGAGAAATATGAGTTCTGAGGATTATAGTAAAACGATAATCATTATGATGGATTACCAAATATTGAATTGGGAAAATTACTCATACTATGAATGTTAAAGATGTTGTCCATAAAGATAATCAATTTTGGAAATTTGGTTTATCTTAATAGTTAGACTAGAGAATGGAAATGAGTTTCTTCAAAGAGATGAAAACCCTAGTGGTTTGAATTTCTATGTAGAAATCATATGGACAATATTCTACACATATTTAATGCATGTCTTATGACAAGATTATTAATCATACTTAAGCAATTAATTGTGATTGAATATTCTTTTCTAGACACATTAAATATATAAAGATGATAATTGTCATACTTGTTTTCATTAATATGAAATATGACAATGGAATATCAAAACTCTTTCTTGAGAAATTACTTGGCGAGGACGGTAAGTAATTGAAAGGTTTTTAATTCATATAATCTTTGGAAGTGTCTGAAGTGCAATAATTCATGAATGGATAAATGCATGCATCTATGAAATTATTCTTATGTTAAATTATTAAATCCATTTTCGATTTATAATTAAAATAAGATAAATTTTAAGTATTCACGAAAGCTAGTGGGAGTATTATGTTAAGGTTTTAAATCTTATATGTTGTATAACATATAGAAGTAACATTCCTTGAAAGCTAAATGTTAAGTCTTAGATTGGAATGAAACTTCACTTGTAAGATTTAAAATTAAAACATACAACCTTGGAATATATGTTTATTATTAATAAACATGTGCGATAAAATAAATGATTCTAATAAAACATGATATATCATTTGGGAAATGGATAAATATCTTTTGACAAGATAGAACGTGAATGAAGTCTAAGTTTGACTGTAGATTCATCATGTACATCATGTAGTGTATTAAAATTGTTGTATCATTCTTGAATAAGAAGTGATTTGACAACATTGATATCTAATTAAAAGTTATTAGATAACTTGTGTAATGAATATTCTAATAGAATTACATCCTTAAAACACGGAATTGCTCCTAGATTCTATGGATGAACAATATGTCAATTGTTGTGCAAATTGTCATCGACTTTAAACTTGAAAGTTAGGAAAGCATCAAACGTTACATAATAAGATATTAAAGTTTACGGAATTTTAATGAGCACATTGTTGTTTGTATACAATGATCTTGGTTTAATTGAGATGACACTCAATACTAGTCATGGTAGGATTTCATCCTTGTTAATGGCCATGTGAACTAGTTGTGCTTATCTAAGAAGCAGTTGCATTATACATTAAAAGAATAAGAATACTTTAAACTTTAAAATGTTTGAAAGTTTAAATTGTCATAAATTGGTGATAGAGGATGTCACACACTTTATGAATTATTATGTTGATTGGTGAATGCACACATACAAGGACTTCATTAATTGAATTCTTGAAATAAGTATTCTCAAAATTATGATAGATCAAGTTGGTTGATTTATGCCTTGTCAACAAGTATGATTGTCATTACTTGAGGCATAATTCATCAATGGAATTTTCATGCATTGATCTATTTGGTATTTGGATAAGGGATGTTAAACAATTGTTATAATATAAATCAAATACTTGGTATGTTTGATTTTATAATATATTGTATCCTATATTTGCATGTTTAATCCGTGAATAAATTTATTTATTCTAAATCGTCCATTGTCGATTAATGATATGGGAGTATCATTAAACTAAGACAAATCGAGAGATATGGTAGAATATACTTGAAAGTATATTGATGAGAATGCATACCAATTTCGGATGATATTCAATGAATTGAATATAGGACTTATCCCAACTACATAATTACTTTATGGATATTGTTGTTAAGTAAATTATGAATAGTTATCCTCGGACTTGAGATACCGGATAAGTGTCATGAATGTAGTGCATACGTGGGGCAACTTAACGCTATCGTAATTGGTAGTCATAAGGGTTGTTTCACGAAGTGTTGCAAAGTTTGTGGGTTATTCTTGTAGTCAAGATAGAATTTGTTCCTTCAAATTTATTTTGGAGTTTAATCTTCTTGGGCCCTCGTAGGGTTGACAAGATGTTTGCATGGCCATGCCCAAAGTTCTCCCGAATATGTTCGGAAGATTTGGTAATCTTGTTCAATCACTAATAACGAGAAAGCAGAATGGTTGAATAAAGAATGACTTAATTCCATATCTTTATTTAACATGGTATTAGAAACAAAGGATAATAATAATGAGAAATCATTAAAGGTTTTCCGGGAGCCTTGCTCGAGTTGTACTAGAGGCATCGAAGTGTTGCTAGGCGCTAACCGAATGTGATCACTCTATTAAGATATGTCCAGTGGGGCTGTTGGTTTTATGGACAATAAATTAATAGGCGTGAGTTAGGATCGAACTCGAGACTATGGGATTGCACACTTTACGTATGAGAATTTAAAGTTAATAATTAAATATAAATGTTATATTTATTTATTTATTAAACGAAATAACTAACGGACGTTAAGTAATTAATGTAATGGATTAACAGGCGTTAAATGTTTATGGAAAAGGACTAAATTGCAAAAGTTGGGAAGGTTCGGAATCCCTATGGGATATCCATAAACCGATCGGCCAGGGAGAGAAACAAGGAAAGAAAAACCAACTTGTTCACCAAGTTTGCTTGGGTATATAAACAAGGCTAGGGTTTTATTTTTCCATCTCTTGTGCTCATTAGCTAAACCCTAAAAATAGTTTTGTGTGTGTTTTCTTCTCCAAACCGGTCGAACACCTTTGTGGGTGTCGATCCATTACTTTTCCACAAATCAAGTTATTTGTTTGATAAAACTAGCATTACTTTAATTCGGTTTAATGCGTGTGTACAAGAACATAGTAATAACATACTTTTGTTATTATCTTGGATTGAATTACAAAGCGGTGAGGGTAATTCTTATAATCCTATAAACCCTAATTAGGGTTCATCCTAATTGCTAGTTTGTGGATTTGATTCTTGTTCGGCTAGAATCAAGAAAGTGCATACTTTATTCTTTAGTTAATTAATTATTCATTATATGTTCCTATCGCTTTCGCACTTACTTTGATGTTTATTGTTTATATTTATGATTTGTCATGTTATATAATTCCAACAGGTGATTGAAGGATCTGGTGATCGCCTAAAATTGTGGTTACACACAAGGGTGATGAGAAACAATTTACTACAGAGGAAATTTCAGCGATGGTTCTTATTAAGATGAAAGAAGTTGCAGAGGCTTATATTGGTGAAACTGTAAAAAATGCTGTCATCACAGTCCCTGCTTACTTCAATGACGGCCAGCGTCAAGCAACAAAGGACGCAGCTACCATTGCAGGCCTAAATGTTGTTCGTATGATCAATGAGCCAACAGCAGCTGCAATTTCTTATGGTTTAGATAATTGGTCAATGCTTATCGCAAAGAGGAATGTACTTGTATTTGATCTTGGAGGTGGCACTTTTGATGTCTCTTTGCTAACTATCGACGAAGGTGGTACTTTTGAGGTTAAGGCTGTTGCCGGCGATACTCATTTAGGAGGTCAAGATTTTGACAACACAATGGTGAATTATTGTGTTAAGGATTTTAAGAAGAAACAGAAAAAGGATGTCACTGTAAATGAAACAGCGATGGGAAGGTTAAAAGTTGCTTGTGAGAAAGCAAAGAGAGTTCTTTCCTATGCTACTCAAGCTTCAATTGAACTTGAATTGTTACATGAAGGCATTAACTTTTCTATGAAGTTTACTCGAGCCAGGTTTGAGGAGCTTAATATGGACTATTTCACAGAGTGTATCAAGAAACTGGAGACATGTTTAACTGATGCAAAAGTTGACAAAGAAAATGTGGATGATGTGATTCTTGTTGGTGGATCGACTAGGATACCAAAGGTCCAATGTATGTTGCAAGACTTCTTTCATGGCAAACAGCTATACAAGAGCATCAATCCTGATGAGGCTGTTGCATATGGAGCAGAAGTTTTGGCTGCAAAGTTATGTGGTGACACTAACAAGATGCTAAAGAATTTGGTGCTAATGGATGTTACTCCCTTGTCACTTGGTACTGAAGTACAAGGAGAAATAATGAGAGTTTTGATCCCAAGAAACACACCTATTCCTACAAAGAGGTCTGAGAATTTTACAACCACTGTAGATAACCAGCACTCTATGGACACCATGGTTTACCAAGGTGAGCGAACAAGATCCAAGGAGAATTATTTGTTAGGACAGTTCACAATTTCTGGCATTCCGCCTGCTCCCAGGGGAGTCTCAAAAGTTGAAGATTGCTTTGAAATAGATGCTAATGGCATCCTTACAGTCACATCTAAGGTACTATCTACTGGCAAGACTAAAAGTCTTACAGTTACCAATCACAGTGGAAGATTGTTGAAGCAACAGATGGAGAAAATGGTGAGCGATGCTGAGAAGTTCAGAATTGAGGACCAAGAGTACAAGAGGAAAGTTGATGCATACAACTCCTTGGAGGATTGCTTTATGCCTTAAAAACAAAATCAAAGGAAATGATCGCCCTAAAGGTCTTCAAGAACATGAAGTATGCACTTAAGGACACCAAAAATTGGCTTTCCAGTAACAAAGTCGCAGAGGTTGATGAGATTGAGGCCAAGAAGGAGTACCTGGAGTTCATATCCAAGCTTGCATTTTCAGACTAATATGTATGTGTTTTGCGCGATGGCAACTCGTGATTTTCGAGAATAGGACTATTTGTAGCGCATCATTTGTTTACTATTTTGAATGAACACTAAGAGACTATTAAATAAAATACCATACTCTTCCAGACAAAATTCAAGTTTTGTGAAGTATTGTTTTACTGGTTAAAAAAGAGCTGTAGTCTTAACAATCTTGCTGATATATAAATAGATTTTCGGCACGTAAAGTTTCACATAATATCTGCAGTGCTAATAAACTGAGGAACATTAGGTGATAATCATGAAAGGCAATAAAAAGTGTGTTAGTCATTGATCCACTGGAAAACCTATGCAACCATATATTAGTTCACGGTTGACCTATGTTAGTCATCACCAAAGTACTTGGGTAATTAAACAAGATGAGTAGCCTGCAGTGGTGGCTAAAGGGTAAAGCTACTAAAGTCATCGCTTTAGGCCGCCGAATATATAGTCGGTCACATATTTTCTTCCGCATCATCTTCAAGTCTGAATATATAAATGGTCCGTATTACTAAAACTGCTAAAATTATCAAGGATGTTTGCTTATTTATTGTTTTCTTTTTTTTAATACATGGTGCTCTAATATATGTAAATCCAATTTTAGTGGGGTAAATTGGATGCAAAATCCTGTGATTGCTATTTTTTAATGTGTTTTCCTTCTAGTTTTTTGCTAGAAGCGTTTTTATAACAGTACTATACGTCGCCGTTCAAAAAACGAGTGTTCATACCTCCTACCACCATTTGTGTCATATGCATGGACGATCTTTACGATGGTAATAAGTTCACACGACTACCATGTCACCACTACTTCCACCGTGCATGTATTCAACAATGGTTGACGTATCAAAATAAAATTATAAAATCCTTAACCAGGGATGGAATTCAGAAGGGACCGATGAAGGTTGTGGCCTCCCCAAGTATTTTGACCTCTCTACAAAAAATTTCTTCGTAGTGTATATCGCCCCCCTAAAATACATATTTTTCAAATTGGCCCCTCTACCAACAACATTCAAGTTGTGTCCCTGTCCTTAACCAGCATCAAGTCATGTAAGTTACGCGTCAAACAAACCCATGAATATACCGATAAAAAATATTCAAAAGTAAGCCAAACTAACCTTCAAAGTCAACCATATACAATCATTTTTCATAATATGGATTGAACTCAAAGAGTACATCTAAGTCGTCTTAAAAAATACTATCCCAACTTAAAGTCGATGTAAATGACGGAAAAAAATGAATTACTTTGACAATACAACTTGAACTTAACAACCGACTACCCAAAAAACTTGAATGGCCTGTTTTTGTTGTCCTAAAGCTCACTTTTCGACATATACATACAAAGGGGGTGATTTTCACACTTTATTTATTTATTTGAATACTTCACAATACAGGTGGATATAGCAAAGTATGAGTTTGGTAAATCAATATATACTTCGATGAGGTAACTCAAACCATGTTTCCGGTCATTTGAAATTATAGACATTACAACTATCAAGAGAGACACCATACAATCTATCTCACTCTTGGATTTATAATAAAAGTAAACATTCCCGTCCACGATGGATCGATTGGATCTCAAATCCAACCTCTTCTTACAACCATTGTTTAATGTGGTGTCTTAAGGTTTTGATAATTTTATATATTAAATTGTAAGCTTGTCACTTGATTCTGTTGAACGCCTGCAGAAGCAAAGTTTCTTGCCCTTAAGCAATCTTAAAAACTAATCCATTGATCTCTTACAACTTCCAATCGGTTCCAATTTGAATTGTATCCAATCTTATTCGTCACACATCATCTATCAATCTCGGTAAAAAATAGGGATTCAAACAGTTCTATCAGCTGGTATACCCACAAAAAACTTGGCGTGTGATAATTTACATGAGTTACACATACATTTCCTAACGATGTTGCATGGTGTCTTCCTACATATGCCAAAGTTGGCTTTGTTCGAATTTTAATAGCACAACGACAAGTTGGGCAGCTTTTTGTGTGTGAAAGCCATTGGTGAATACATGCACGGTGGAAGTAATGGTGACATGGTAGTCGTGTGATCTTGTTACCGTCGTAAAGATCGTCCATGCAGACGACACAAATGGTGGTTTGTGATGGTGGTAGGAGGTATGAACACTCGTTTGTTAATTGCTTTTGTTGATCATGCTTGTCCATTTTGTGGTTGACTTAATGTAAATGGATGTATGTGTATTTATATGTGTTTGTTAGGTAAAGAGTGTGTGTATTACGTGTATATAATTTGCTTCGTCATCAAGGATTTAGATTTTTATATTATTCTTATTTTAATTTAATTCATCGACGAAGTGTATAGAAGAAACTTTAGGCGAGGTCCCAATTGTTGGCCAAGTAGAAAATACAACATGGTTAATAATTAATGAATATTATTATACCATATTATTATTGTTACACCAGCTTGCGTAACAAGCTATCACAACACGAGAATAGAACTACTTTTGACTAATCAAATTAACTAATTAATTAAGGAGATGATTTAGCAAGGAGCCAGTAGGCTGACTAGCGGGTGCCTAGCCACCCCATGTTACAAAACTAGCTTTTGTATTCAGAAAGGTGTGAGAGTCCAACTAGTGTCTCGGCATCAATTTCTTGTAATTCATTTTGATTTTCTAATGAGTGATGTTTAAAAAAAAAAAAAAAACTCAATCCCGTAATATCAGGACATGTTCCATATCATCATATTATAATGAGATGAATAATATTTTGTTTAGACCACTCCTCTCCCACTCCTCCCATAGGTTGACTAAATTACATGTGCCACCTCCTCCGGGTAATGAATTGAAGGGCCAGGTAGATCAAGATTCCCTCCTCATTTCTGGTTATTAATAGTCATCTGGAGCTCAACTAAGTTACTATTTTGATATAGCAGTTCCTTCAATAATCAGTGTGGTTTTGTTCTTTATCCTCCTTCACAACTGGTGACATCTTTGCAATCTGTATTGGTAAGCAATAAAGTCTTTGTTGACATATTAACTGCAGACCTTTTACTTTCTTATTTTATAGAGCATTGTCTCAAGTCTTCAAAGACGTTTTGATATTAATTACTCACCTTTTAATTATATTCTTTCATTGCAAAGTCATTTACAAGGCATAATTACACAACGGACAAACAATTATAGTAAAGAATGAAAGAGGGAGAAAGCTTTTTGCAATAGCTTAAAGTTTATCAAATCATTTCCGGTTATTATTAATCATCTGGAGCTTAACCAACTTATTATTTTTTGCATCTTCGATATAGCAGTTCCTTCAATAATCAGTGCGGTTTTGTTCTCTATCCTCCTTAATTCACAACTGGTGACATCTTCATACGCTGTATTGGTAAGCATTTAGATCTTTGATATATAAATTCCACACTCCATTACTTTTCTATTTTACATGCTAGTTATTATGTACTAATTCGGTCTCAAACTAAATATTCACCTTGCTTTTTGGATTGATCCAGCGAGTGTTTACTTACAATTATGAACCAACAAAATTTGTTTGAAAGAAAAGATGATACTCCTACTATTTTTTCAGTTTATACTGTAATGATTGCACTTTGGTAGCACCTTTTAAAAAGGACCATTTAATTTAACTTTTTATGTTTGTGGCCCCAAAACTAAATTATACGTAGTATATATTTTCCGGATGTATTGAGAAGAGTGAGAGAGACTCTAGTTCGAGTGAGAAATTGAGGAATTTGAGAAATAATAAAAATCGTAGTCTGAAGCCTTGATTCAAGTATTTTGCATGTTTTTTAAGCTCATTAGAAACATATTTGTGATTCAAAGTTTTGAAAATTTAACCTTCTATATTAGGGTGAATTGCGTATATATTTTTCTAAAGGTTCAAAATTGCATATATATCCGACCTAAACTCATAATTACATATATATTCTTTGTAAACCTTAAAAATGACATATATATCCAAATAGTTATTTTATATATAATTAAAAGCTAAAAAATCATGATACTTTTAGTTTAAATCTGAATTGTCCATTATACCCTTATACCTAAATCTAAAATTACCAATCATTATCCTAAATCTGCACATAATGACTCTTCTAAATCTGCACAAAGTGACTCTTCCCGCTCAACATATAATCACATCTACAACATATGTTAACTCTTGCGGCTTCCCAAATACATGTTTTAGTTATTAAACTTTGATACCTTTTGTTTAATTTGTAAATTGTTTTTTATATCTTATGTTTGATTGTTAGATTTAATGATCTATGATTGTTTTTCTAATTGGTCTCGTACATTTTTTATGGCCAGAATGTTTTAGTGGGAATACTTAATTAACTTGCTCTTCCATTGCCTTTTTCATGTTTCTCTAATCTATAGTTTTAATCTAATTAAAACATGGAACCTTTGCTCTTATTTCGACCACCATTCTCGTTTGATTAAACATAAGGGATTGCATCTGCTCTTTTTTTGGTCTTTTATTTTGTTTGTATGTCTGTAGTCATCTCACGAAATTGTTTATATGTTAATGTTAACTGATAAGATGTTAGAGATAGGTAACTCAAAAACAAGGGCATTATGGACTTTTACAATTTAATTATATTCATAGACTAAGGATCAAATGAGAAAAATTCTTAAAATAAGAAGGATGAGAAATAACCATAACTACATATTAGAGATGCATCAATTTGAATTAGATGCACCCTTAATCTTTTAGATGCATTATAATATATTTTATAACTAAAAATTAGATGCATATACATATATTAGATGCGTTTCTTCAAGTTAGACGAATCATATTTATTTTTCATCCTCTACGGGTCAAATTTGTTGCTAGTACTACTTTGCATCGTTTCCACTTCAATATAACTTTCGAAACTAATTATGATGCATCTAAATGAATAAAGATGCATCTAATTCAAGTCGATGCATCTCAAATATGAGGTTATAGTTATTTCTCATTCTTCTCATTTTTAGTTTTCTTCTCATTTGATTCTTACCCTATATTCATAATGTATTTTAAGGTTTTAAATACATATATAATAATTATTTAGATATATATGTCATATACAATAATTAAGAAGGATATATACGCAATTATAGGTTTAGATAGGATATATATGCATTTACAAAGTTTTGCAAAGATATATATGCAATTCCCTTTTATATTATTTGCTAAATATCATATAAAGTCAAAGTTTTGAATCAATTTACATATTACTAAAACGGTAATTGTGAATCACTTGTTTATATTGAATCAACAAAAAAAATATTTCTTCGTATAAAAATTATGAATCAACGACACTAATGCATTTCTCACGTTTATTTCACCACTTCTCACGTTCAATGCAGAACCATTATTTTGTACAGAATTTTACAGAACCACTTTGGACCAATAAGAATTTTTATATTATTAAATATTTTTATTTAAATGAAAAGGGTATAATAGTAAAAACATATATTTATTTTCTTTTTGATTTTTTTTAATTAAAAACGTTTTATTTAACCCTGAATATTCGATTTTTTTTTTCTTTTTTTTTTTACGGCATATGCTTTATAAAAAATCTCAAGTGCATATATGTTTTTTTCAACAAACATGTTTTTTAGAAAAATCAAGTGCATGAGTGTTTTTTTAAATATAGTAAATTTACATGTGCTTTTAGCATTTAGACGTCAAACTTATTTGCTTAAAATGGTAATTGCATATATGTTTTAAGTGTACATTAGTTGATTATCGAAATTTGTGTCCAAAAACATAAAAATACACATGTAGCCTCTAACAATTTGTAACAAACCAAGAACACATATAGTATACACAAAAGTGAATATTAATTAAAATACAATTCATGTACAAGTATCTTGTTAAATATAAATGTGCACGTCGTTTAAAAACATGTATGCACTCTTCACTTTCTCGTCCAATTCTTTTGAAAATATGTGAACGTATTCCAAGAACATATGTGCACGCTGCACTTTCTCATCCAATTCATTAGATTATATGTACACGCCTCGATAACATATATGCACGACATCCAAAAACATATGTGCACGCTTCGCTTTCTCATCAAGTTCATTAGAACACATGTGCCCGTCTTTTAAAAACATGTGTGTACGTTTAAATAACATACGTGCACGCTTCACTTTCTCATCAAACTCATTAGAATATATGAGTACTTTTTCAAGAACATTTGTGCACGTTGTGCTTTCTCGTCCAATTCATTATAACATATGTGCACGCCTTCCAAACACATGTTCAATCCCTGAAGTTATAAAAAAATTATAATTATTTTTGTTATAAACAACTAACAAACAAATGCATAGTCTAAGCACATACATAAAAAATTAAACATATATGCATACGTATGTTCTTAATTTCATAACAAATTAAAAATGTATATACGCATCTTTTTCATTGATTTTTTACCAACAACAACAAGATGCTTCCTCACAAATGCTTGCTAAGGAGAAAAAAATAAAAATTAGCCCATACCTAAACATTAAAACATTCGTTCACTTATCCATTTAATTATTTTGTTATCACCTAAAATGCTAAAAGGGATAATACAGAGAGTAACATTAAAACTTCATGTGTAATAGATGTATATCTTTAAAACAAAGGAAGAAATTAAACATATATGTGTGTCAACCCAAGTGTGCTCTATAAACAAAGTTAACAACCAATTATAATTTAAGTCCATCCACATGGTTTGATTCATTTTTAAATGATTAATTATTTGTGTTTCGGCCATATAGCATAATTATTCCATCAACACACTTGCCTTCCCAACATTTTCAACCCCTACAGTATTATAAAGAAAATCACAATCAGTTTATATAAATTTGATTTCATTGTACAAACCTTAAATCAGTAAAGGTTGAATCAAGCAACGGTTCTTCTTCCTTGTATAAAAACTCTCTGCCTTCTTCGGTAGCCACCACGAGCGTTTAATTTCGAGTGATTAATAAGGCATACATGGAATTGGGATATGAGCGTCTAAGGTTTTTGTGATAGGAGCAGTTCACGAAAACTCAAAAATCAAATTAGAGGTCGGATTAATATGAGCAGTTTACAGGTTTTTGTGATTAATAAGGCATACATGGAATTGTGATAGGAGTGGCTACGGTTTTTATGATAGGAATTGTGAATATTGCGGTGGCTGAAAAAATGAATTAGGGTTTGAGTGAGAGACATGTGAGAGAAGGATACACGTAATAACTCCCCTAAAAGTCTGGCACAATATTTGAAAAATAAAAATTTCAAAATTCCTTTATTGCCCCTAAGTCATTAAAAAACAGTTTACTTATCATACCTTTTAATTACATTAATTACACTAATGGCACAATTGATCTTATCCATTGATAAAATGATCTAACGGCTTAAAATGGTTAAAATTGGTTACGTAAAGTTACGTACTTAAAATGAGTTACGCATTGAACACTACATTATATATATATATATATATATATATATATATATATATATATATATATATATATATATATATATATATATAGTAGGGATCGATGAAGTAAATTAAAATAAGAAGTGGTGAGAAGTGACCAAAACCATGCATTTGAGATGCAACGACTTGCATTAGATGCATTTCTATTCATATAGATGCAACATCTTGAGTTTGAAAGTTAATTTGATGTATAGATAGTGCAAATTGATTTTTATGATTTCGACACGTGCAGAGGAACAAAAAACAAGAGAACTCATGAATTGCATCTAATATACATGCATGCATCTGGTTAAATGCTAGAAAACACACTATGGTGCGTTATAATGCATCTAAGATTATAGGGATGCATCTAATTTAGGCCGGTGCAATCCGGATTTGCGGTTATAGTTCTTCTTATTCCTTCTTATTTTAAGTAATCTTCTTATTTGATCCCGACTATATATATATACACACACACACACACACACACACACACACACACACACACACACACACACACACACACACACACACACACACACACACATATATATATATATATATATATATATATATATATATATATATATATATATATATATATATATATATATATATATATATATATAGGGAAGGGTTCTTTTGAGCCAAGAAAAGGTCGAGAAGCTGCGATAACCGGCATCGATCAATTAAATTTTTTTGGATATTAACTTTTATTATTTAATTAATTCAAAAGGTTATAATAGTAAAAGTACTTTTTTGATTCTTTTTTTAATAAAAAACGTTTTTTATTCCTATATTTTAGGAATTTAATATTTAGAATAATATTTTTTTTCCAACATGTATATTTGGGTAAGGTGCGTGTGTGTTTTTTAGATAATTTAGATTTACATGCATTTTTAGTTTTTAATTGCTTAAACCTCTAATGTCTTTTGATCACAAATATTTTACACAAGTGCATGGAATGACATACGGAAGTATTTTACATGTATTGTATACAATTCAAAACAAAAATATTAGATACAAAATTTAAAATCATATGATATACAATTCAAATACAAATTTCTAAAGGTAAAAAATATGTTGCCGTATATGCATATGTATTTTCCCTCATCTGATACTCTCAATTTCTTTGTATGTATATATGCTTTTGAGTTAATCCATATGCCCTTATATATAAGTACTTACACGTGCACTTGTATTTATGGCATGCACTTGTGTCTTCACTCTTTAAATCTTTATCATAACTATCTTCTCGCTAGATAATATATAACAAGCACATGTACACTCTTCATATTGCTCATCATTCTCGAACCTCTAACTACAAACAATCAATAAACGAATTATTGAAACATAAAAACTAATAGAACACATATGCACAATCATTTCATACATCAAATGATGCAAATGAATTTAATCATAACAAATAGCGTCACATATGTGTATAATCTAAAAGAACACATATGCACACTTAATAGGAAAGTGCATGGGATGAACCTGTATTATTTTATATGGGATTTGTATACATTAACATTATGCATCAAAAAATGCATGTAGAGTCATTAAAGGATATTGTTTAACCATAATAAACAAACTTTTGAGAAGAAAAAAATATGTGTTTAGCTAATACATACTAAATAAGCTATAAAATTGGGGTAGTAGGGAGGACACGAAGGAGGTTTTATTAGAGCTCAAACCTAAAGAAAGCCTAGAGAACTAAAGCAGTTGTTTATTAGTATGATCTTTTTATAGGAACCACATTATTTATTGAAACTCAATAAAAGACATGTTAAGGACATTTTAAGATACATATCACTAGAGATCAACGTTGATTATAAGTTAATGCAACATAGAATAAGACTGACTCACACTGGTGTAGGCTAAAAAAAAAAAAAAAAAAAAAAAAAAAAAAAAAAAGCGACTTTTAGTGAAAATGCTCAATCACAAAAAAACTACATGTAAACTTCAAGTCACGGGTAATACAAGGCACATAATGTAATACAAGTATGTTGGGCCTCTAGGAAGAAATTAGGTCTAGTTGTACTAATAAAGAATATGGATCCTCTCATTTTCATTTGAACATGAGAGGTAATGTTATGCTTCTTGTAATTGTACTTTTAAATTACAACAAAATAAATGTGTTACAATAATGACAATGTATGATCACAAGAAGTATAACATTAACCTCAAGTACTTTTACTCAGAACATGTGCACTCTTAAAGTCCACTATGTAAAAAAACAAAACTTATGGTTAAACCCATAATGCGTTGCATATGAGAATGGCTTCTTGTCACCATTTAAAAGAGCAGAAACCTTAGTGATTTTTCTCGTATGCACATGTATTTCTGAGTTGTGCACATGTGTTATGTTGTAATCATCATTGTTCTCTATTTGACAAGTTTTCCTAGAGCGACTTCCCATTTTGCAAAATAAAGTATAGTTACAGTATGTTATTTCTACATATTTCGATAATCATAACTTTTATATAAAAATGCAAAACACCACGTAAATTAAAATTACGACATGACCTTGCTTATAAAACACGACAAAAAAGAATTTCATTATACAAATCCCATGATAGACACTTTCTAGTTGAATAAAACATTACTAATCAAAAGAAAAACAATAAATATAGTTGAATAAATCATTAAGCACTTGACAACAAACCAAACACATTATAAGCAATCATAGTAGGTTTAAACTTCTAAAACAATACCATTATTTTGACTTATCAACAAAACATTAAAAAAAAAAAAAAAAAAAATTGGTTACTCATCTTAATTCTCAATTTAGAAAATAATTCTTTCATTATTAACTACGACAATGATGAGTTACAGACTCATGACATTTGTATGCTTTTTTTTGGTAACGAAACAATAATTTTTGAAACAAAGACGATAGCTTGACTTTTTCAAATCGAATTTTTACAACAAAAAGGAAAAGGTGAAAAACTTAGATACAACCACATTTCTGCACTATCCTGATCAACAATTTTCTGAAAAAGGGTTTTATATGTTTCGTTTATTATTTAGATGAGATTACTTTGTCAAATAAGAAAACAACAGATTAAGCAAATGGTCGGAGATTCTTCATTCCATATCATCTAAACTTATGCCGCTTATGCAAAACATATCAAAAAGTATACAAATCATTAAAGTTAAAAAACGAACCTTTTGTGTGGTCATTTCTTTGATAACAGTTGATCTAATAGGAGATGAAAATGAAGATTTGAGAGTGACGACTGTGTATATATTTTTTTCATCTAGGGATAGTGAGAAAGTAATTTGTAACTGCCCCTGCATTTGTGTGGATTAAATCTAACAATATAAATGTGATACGAAATACCGACATTGCCCCTTTAGATTTTATAGAATATTACTTAAACTTTAAGTTTTTTACATTTGCGCCATTCATCATTTTAACCATTGATCAAATAATTAAGGGTCTAGATCGGTTCTCGCAGTTCTCGACTTTTTTGTTTCTAAAATAACCTTACACTATATATATATATATATATATATATATATATATATATATATATATAGGATAAAGATCAAATAAAAGACAAATATCCGTAAAAAGATAAAAAGATTTTTTTCAAAAAAGTTCACGAAAAATTCCCAAAAATCCCACAAGATCGGGTATGATGGTGCATGAAAAGTTGTGAAAACTTTTTTCTAAAAGTGGATATTTTTCCGAAAAAAATTATGAAAATATCGTTTGCGCATTAAATCTTTTTTGTGCATCAAAATTGGTTTTGCACCCAACTTCTTTTGACTTTTTCATCAAAATAACATTGCGCATCAAACTAAAACAAGTTAAAATTTTGTGCATCAAAATTTTTTTGCATCAAAATTGTTTTTGTGCATTAAAAAAAAGCGTATCAAAACTCAAAATTATAAAAATGTTTTCACAAAGTTTTATGCACCAACATACCCGATCTTGTGGGATTTTTGGGAATTTTTCGTGAACTTTTTGAAAAAAATCTTTTATTCTTTTACGGATATTTGTCTTTTATTTTAACTTCACCTATATATATATATATATATATATATATATATATATATATATATATATATATATATATATATATATATATATATATATATATATATATATATATATATATATATGTAAATGTGTGTGTGTGTGTACGATTAATTAGGTTATTAGGTTATTAAATTTTAACTAGTATCAGGCGCCACTCAATTTTTACCGAGGCCTAAAGTGAAGATTAAAAGCGGGGCTTTCTTCCGTCAAAGTTATTTGCAAAGTATTTTATATAAAATTTAATTTTCTAACATTTTCTAATGAGAAATCTTTGATTATTTTTTAAATTCAAATTGACCAAATTACATTCAAGTCATTAAATAGCTTAATCTACAATGTATAAGAAAAAATCGGTTCTCAAAGTCTCTTTACAATGTATAAAAATTTCTCATTTGATCATGATGCTATATATTATATATGTTAGAATAATTAGGTTATTAAATTTGAACTAGTATACAGATTTTAGGTGAAGAAATTGACTATAAAAGCATTATATAGGATTTTAAGTTAGAGAAAATTACTAAAATGGGCCAAAAATCCAACCTTGATCCATTATTTAGTCATTTTTAACATCTTTTTCTCATTTTAGCCATGCTCAATCGATCATTCGTTCGACTCACCAAATTTTGACACGTGTCATCCATTTGTACTTTTTCGGAAAAAGTACAAAAGAATGACACGGTCAAAATGAGTGAGTCAAAGAATAACGACAAAAGAATGACATGTGTCAAAATTTGGGTTAACTCGAGCAGTTGAGCATGGCCAAAATGGGAAAAAGATGTTAAAAATGACTAGATAATGGATCAAGGTTGGATTTTTAGCCCCTTTTGGTAATTTTCTTTTTAAGTTATCGGGTGTGCAAACCCAATCACAAGTTGTTGGGTATGTATCCCTTCTATTACAATTGGTTTCAGAATGAACCTAAATTAGGCTTATATATTGGACTTGCTTATTTTACCTGTCATATGTCAAAGAAAGATTGAATAATACAGGTTTAAAGAAAAAAACAAATGTAGTATTATTTTACCTGTCACATGTCAAAGAAAGCTCGAACAATAATACAAGTTTTAAAGAAAAACAAAGGTATTCATTTTAATTGTTATAATTTCTAAGCCCACACTCGAGAATTTGCTTTAAGCCTCTCCATACCTTGAGACTGCTATGTTTGAGTAGTATCATTAATATGATCTGTATAGAATCCAAATGGTTCATTTACAAATGGTTGAATCAAGTAGTTAACACCATTGCCTCTGGAGACAGAGGTCAATGGTTCAATCCTTACCTCTTGCAAGGTCGGAGGTCTTTTTCTACTTTTAATAAAACCGGAAGCAGTCTCTCTACCTTAGGTAGGGGTAAGGCTGTCTACGTCTCAACCTCCCCACACACTGTGGAAGACGGTATTGGTAGTTGCTTTTATAGAATCCAAATATGAAATATAGTGAAATAAATATGTTATTTTATTTATTTATTTATTTATTCATTTATAATTATTATAATAATTATTATTATTATTATTATTATTTTATTATTATTATTAAATCAATTGGGTTTTTGGTATTGCTTATATATTTTGAAGGTAAAATAAGCAAGTTTATGGTAAGCACGTAAAACAAGCAAGTTTCTGATAATCATGTAGAAGCTGCTTTTTTCAAGTGCTTATTTACGTCGTCAATATAAAATACAAACTACTTTTCTTGATTGCTTAAACGTATTTGATATTCAGATTTGTTCGAAATTTTCAATATAAGCAAATCCAAATGCTATAACCCAAAGTGCTCATTTTTAAGCAGCCTAGGGATGAGCATTTGGACCCGAATCCTGATACCGAACCAGAACCTTACCGGTACCGTACCCATTCACCGACTCCCAATACACGGTACGGTGCCGGTACCATGAATTGAGCCAAAAAAATTCGGTACCACTAATACGGTAGTACTAAAGCGGGAAGTACCGACAAAAATCCCGAAAATTGAGTAGTCATATTTTTGAATAATAACTTATCCAAACACCCATTTGGCCCGTTCCATGTCAAACAATAATCATGTAAAACATATGAAAATAAACCAAATGTTCAAAAAACTTAGTGTGACAACTATAGATCCTTCATAACCGGTCAAAAAAATTGAACCCGAACCTATTTTATATGTTTTGGAACGTTTGTATGTTACGAATATCTTGGTAGTGTATTTATTTTAGTGTTGGTTGCGTTTTGTGAGACCTCGTGGTTTGAAATCACTTGAAAATGCATGTTTTTCTTATTTTTTGTTGCATTTTCTTGAAATCCTTTTTGGTTTAACAAAAAAAGGGAAAAACCGTATAAATATCGATTTTCGGGTATCGAGTACCGGTACCGGATCTGGTACCCGAATCGTGTCCGGTACGGTACCGGTACCCACTTTCATGCCCGAGAAAAAATCGGTATCACCAATTCGGTACAGGTTCGATACCATTCTGGTACCGTGCTCATCCCTAAAGCAGCCTATAAGTACTTATTATAAGCAATCACAAACACCCCTTAATATAGAATAGTATGAATAAATATAATTATTTAACTGCAATGACATTATCATCCCTTTCTTTGGTAGTTTCGGTCGGGTTTCGGTCACAACAACCCAACCGTGTGACATAATCAGGTTACACATCACCCAAACATGACCCATGTAATCTGTTTATCTCAACAGGTTAGGCCGTTCAACCCGGTTAACTAACCTATAACCAGCACGTAAACTATTTAATTAATGGGTCAACCCAAAACCTGTTTAGACCCAATTCAAACCAATTCATTTTTGTGTTCTCTCAGGAATTTTCACCTCTAGTTATGTTTACATGATTTTTTATGTCTCAGGAAAATGGAGCTTGTATCTTCAATCGTTGGTCCTGTTGTGAATATTTTGACGGTTCATATTACGCAAAAGCTGGGATATCTCACATCCTCCACAGAACATGTTAAGCGTATGAAAAGAAGAATGGAGGTTTTGGAAAGTCAAAGCGCTGATACCGAAGAGCGCATGAAAGAAAATAATGTAAGCAATCGAAAGATACCTGCTCGTGTACCGGGCTGGTTGAAAGAAGTTAAAAAGATCAAGGAAGATGTTGACAACATTTCAAGCAACGACATCGGTTGTTTTGATGTAAAAAAGAAGTATCGAGCAGGTAGGAATGCATTGAGGCTCACTGAGGATATCGAAGGTCTTATCAAAGAGAGTTCTGATATTACTTGGAGTAATGCCCACATCGGTTTTGGAAGAGTCAATTCCAAAATCCCGGCATCAACATCAGGTGGAAATACCCAAAATGTGTTCGACTCAAGAGTAAAAACATTCAGAGATGCACTTAAGCTCCTTCAAGAAGATGATGATGGTAAGACTCGAGTGATAGCTTTGTGTGGAATGGGTGGTGTAGGGAAAACCACGCTGATGAAACAACTAAAAGAGGCTGCACATGATAATAAGATGTTTAATTGCATTGTGGATGTAGCAATTGGGAATACTCCCAACTTGCTTGCCATTCAGAAGGCCATAGCAGTGCAGACAGGCGAACCTGTAACCGAAAGTGATGAAACGATATTGGCAACTTATCTTTCAAAAAGATTTGAAGTTTTTTCAGAGCGTAAAGAAAAGATTCTGGTTATAATGGACGATGTGTGGAAGGAGAGCAAGATTAAACTTGATGATATCGGATTAGGGAGTCCTTTGCCAAATGGGGTTAAGTTGTTACTCACATCGCGGGATGTAAAAGTTTGCCAACAGATAGCAGTTGATGCTGATGCTGATTCTGTTCTTGAAGTAGTCGAAGTTGATGTCTTGGAGGAAGAGGAAGCACTGGATTTCTTTTGTCAAATCGCAGGGATTTCAGCCAAACATGACTGTGATCTCTATCGAATAGGATGTGATATTGTCAAAACTTGTGGTTTTTTGCCTCTTGCCATCAAAATTATTGCTGCGACTGTTAAATGTGAAAAGAAAAGGAGTGTATGGAAGCATACACTTAAGCGTTTGGGTAAAAATAATAATGTGCTAAATATTGTTGATATGAGTTACAAGAATTTAGAACGAGAAGAGGATAAAGCGATTTTTATGCTTTGTGGCTTGTTCCCTGAGGACTCTAATATCCCAATAGAAGATCTCACAAGATATGCATGGGGACTAAAACTTTTAGAAAAAGTTTCTACTATTGAAGATGCTAGAGAAAGCACAGAAACAAGTGTGAGCAATCTCAAAAATAAATATTTGTTGATGGATGGTGATAGTGATGATTATGAGTGTGTGAAAATGCATGATCTTGTGCTTGCATTTGCGGTAGCTACTGTTTCTAAGGGTGGTGAGGAGGGATGTTGGATCATTCACCATGATGATTTCTCCAAGTTGAGTGAAGCTAATAGTATGAGCCAGTCTTGCAAGCAACTTTCGTTAACATGCAAGGGCATGTCTGAGTTTCCTAGTGAATTTCAGTATCCAAACCTTTCACTTTTGAAACTTATGCACGGAAATGAACCTCTAAGGTTTCCTCCATGCTTTTATGAAGGAATGGAACAGCTTCAAGTTATAGCATTTCAGCAGTTGGAGTATCCACTAGTTCCCACATATGTTTCCAACCTTCGAACTCTTTGTCTCCATGAATGCTCATTGATGTTTGATTTAACTTGTATTGGAAATCTTTCGAAGCTGGAAGTGCTTAGCTTTGCTAATTCTGGCATTACAACTATACCTTCCACATTCGGAAAGTTGCAGAGGCTAAGACTACTGGATGTAACAGGTTGTTACAATCTTGTTATAGATGACGGTGTCTTGAAAAGCTTAGTGAAACTTGAAGAGCTTTATATGAGAAGTTTTGAAGGACGTGAACTCTGTTTCACAGACAACAACAGTAGTGAACTTGCAGAACATTCAGAGAACCTTCGTGCATTAGAATTTGAATTTATTGGTAACAATGCTCATATGAAGAACATGTCTTATGAGAAACTTCAAAGATTCAAGCTCTCAGTGGGGTGTTCTTTTACAGAAATTAGAAACGCGCTGCGCACAAGGCAAGTTGAAACACACTCATATGAAAACAGTTTGAAGCTGATCACCAACAGAGAAGAGCTACTGAAATCTAAGATCAACGAGCTGTTTAATATAACAGATGCACTTTATTTACGAGTGAATGATATGAATACTCTTGAAGATATTGATGTGGAATCCCCGCATCCTCCACATCCTCATCGATACTCTTCGTTCTACAATTTAAGAGTCCTTGTAGTTTCAGAATGTGCAGAGTTGAAATACCTTTTCACCATGAATCTTGCAACAAGTTTGTCAAAGCTTGAGTATCTGGATATTTCTGGATGCCCTATAATGGAAGCAGTCGTACATACCAAGAATGATGGATCAGATATAATTAAGTTTTCCAACTTAAAGTATCTCAGGTTGGCTAAGCTACCAGAGTTATTGCATTTCTGCAATAACGTTGATGTAATTGAGCTGCCACGTCTCGTGGAGTTGCATCTTGAAGGCCTTCCAAAAATTACAAGCATTTATCCTAGCAGTACAACATCTTCTGTGTCAAGTAATTGTCCCATCATGCAATATTTCTTTCACGAAGATGTAAGCATATGCTTTGTATTAATATACTGATATTAACAATCTTTGCAACTAAAAGTGCTTTAATAACAGGCGGGTATATCTAATGAATGAACATATATTTTTTTACTTTGCAGGATGCGACTCCTAAGCTGGAGAAATTGTTTGTTTACGATATAGAGAATTTGAAGGAGATATGGCCTCCTCAGTTTAGTATTAGTAATCTTTGCTCATTGAGAGAGCTTACGGTCAAGGGTTGTGGTTCCATTGAAGTCTTGTTCAACATGGATTTTGGTGAAATCGAGCAACTTAGCAGCAACTTGAGAAGCATTAAAGTGTCGCAATGTGACCGTCTTGCGAATCTTCTCCCAAGCAATCCAATGCCATTATTCAATCATCTAGAAGAGCTTGAAATCACTTGGTGTGCTTCCATTGAAGTGATATTCGACATCGACGTGGGATGTGTTGGTAAAATGGATAAAGTTAGCAGAAGCAGGTTGAGAAACATTCATTTGGTGAAATTAGAGAAGCTTAGAGAGGTGTGGAGGATAAAAGATGCTGGAAATAACTTGATTCATAGCTTTGAAGCTCTTGAAAGCATATATATTAAAGATTGTGAGAGGTTTGAAAATTTAATCACACCTGCCACAACCAATTTTGAGATGAGAGCACTCAAAGAAGTTAGAATTAGTAGGTGCGGTAGAGAAAGAGAGAGAAGCTATGAATTGGCTGAGAGTAACCAAGATCAAGAGGTGCTGCTCTCAATCCTTTTTTGTTTTTATACTTTTGTGAGATCTTTTCATTACTTGATTGTTATTTATTATTTAAAATAAATAAAAAATAATATTAGGTTATTATTTTTAAAATAAATATAAAAAATAATTAGAACTAAAATTGAAGACATTTTGATAGGACCATTAACATTGTGGCTTTCTTTTCGTGATTTTTTTTGCCTTCTCATATCTTAATAGTGTTACAGATTTTATATACCGAAAATCATCTTTATATAAGAAAAGAAAAGAAAATCCAATTATAATTTTTTTTTTAAATTTGTTGCAGTTATATACATATTTTGTCAATGGAAATTATTAGTAAATATATCATTTGTGGTTGTGATATGCAGATTAATGCTATGTCTATACTTGGGGAAGACTCAAATGATGAGGTTTCTAAAATGGCATTCTCATCCCATCTATTACCCACTTTCCATAACCTTCATAACCTTTTATTGTGGGACTATAAAGGTGTGGAGGTGGTTTTTGAGATAACGACTCCAAGTAGTAGAGAATCACATCACAATACTCAACAACCACCAATACTCCCCTATCTTGAAGAATTATACTTACAGGATATGGGGAGGATGAGTCATGTGTGGAAGTGCGATTGGAATGAATTCTTAATTCTTCAAAAACCACAGCCACAGTCCTCATTCCATAACCTCACAACCATAACAATGTACCAGTGCAACATCATCAAGTACTTGTTTTCACCTCTCATGGCGAAACTTCTTTTCAACCTAAAGAAAATTGATATATCATCTTGTGATGGTATTGAAGAGGTGGTTTCAAACACAGATGATATACCGTCTTGTGATGGTATTGAAGAGGTTGTTTCAGACAGAGATGATGAAGATGCGTCTATATATTCCCACACAACCACCATTTTTTTCCCTAATTTAGACCTTCTTTTCTTTAGGGGCCTCACAAATTTCAAGTGTATTGGTGGTGGTATCAATGGTATATCTAGTGACATTCATGACCAGCTTAAGGTATATTTCTTATATATTCAGCGACCAAAATAAAGGTTGTTAATTTTGTTAATATTATTAGCTCTTTTAATTAAACAATTAAATTCTCTTTTTTTTTCAGCTATCTCAAACTTCTTGGTCCTTATGCCAGTACTCTAGAGAGATAAGAATAGCATCTTGCCCTGTATTATCAAGTGCGATTCCATGGTATGCTGTAGGACAAATGCAAAAGCTTCATGTGCTGGAAATAAGTTATTGCAAATCGATGACAGAGGTGTTTGAAACTCAAGAGATCAACAACAAGAGTGGTATTGATACTGGAAAGTCACTTCCAAGGCTAGAATGTATTATGATGCTCAAACTTCCAAAACTAAAGATCTTGAAAATTAAAGGGTGCAACCTTTTGAAACATATATTCACATTTTCCACTCTTGAAAGCCTCACGCAACTCGAAGAGTTAGAGGTAAAGTATTGCGAAGCAATGGAAGTGATTGTTAAGAAAAATAATGGAGAGCAAACAACGGCATCTGATGTGGTGGTCTTTCGTCATTTAAAATCCCTTTCACTACTCAATCTACCAAACTTTGTGGGTTTCTTTTTAGGGAAGAATGAATTCACATGGCCAGCATTGGAAAAGGTTGTGATTGTTGACTGCCCACAAATAACGCTGTTCACTTATGGTCAATCTACATCTCCGAAGCTTAACTTCATAAATACAAACTTAGGCAAACATAGTGTTGAATGTGGCCTTAACTTTCGTGTGACCACCACCTCGCATCAGGTATTTTTTTTATTTTAAATAAAAAAGAAAAAACTTTCCCATGCCAGGTTCTTTTCTAGACTCAGGCCTTGTAATATTTGAAACAGTGCATAAACTTCTAGGATTAGAGTAAATTAGCCTTATTAATAATTGTATTCTTCATCAAAATTACAACGTAATTATTGTATCGAAAGTAATATGATTAGAAAATATCGACGGTTTGGTTATGTATGTGATCCCCAAAACTCAACGGTTGTACAATCATGTAGAGTCTTTTGGCTTATTTTACTCACATCCGAAGTTTAGTTTTTTTTTTTTTTTTTTTTTTTTAAATTATTATTATTATTATTATTATTATTTATCATTGAACCAACTTATATGTACAATTATCTCTGACATAAGCTTGTGTTTTTTTGACATTGTAGGCCCAATTACTGAGATATGAAAGTAGAAGCTCATACCGCCCTACTACTGTGGAACGGTTGCCTTGGTCTTATCATAGTTTGATCGAAGTTGATATGGTTAGCACCAGTGGTGGACAGACTCTTTTCTCATCCGATAAGTTGCTTCAACTACAAAAGCTTGAAACTGTCCATTGTAGTCAATGTTGGGACATTGAGGAGATATTTGATTCACAAACTGTTGCTGAAATTCCAAACTTGAGACAAGTGGACTTGGAGTTGTTAGAAAGTCTCAAGTATATATGGAAGAGCAAGCAGGGGACAGTATTAAAGTTTCCAAACCTAACACGACTCTCTATTTATATGTGTCACAGTTTAGAATATGTATTTACATGTTCGATGGTTGTTAGTCTATTGCAACTCCAGGAACTACATATAAGTAACAGCAGAAGTATGAAGGTAATTGTGAAGGGAGAAGAAGAAGAAGAATGTGATGCCATAGTGAATGCTATTGTGGTGCTTCCTTCTCTAAAGTCCTTAAAACTTATTGGACTTTGGAGTCTCGAGGGATTTTGCTTAGGAAAGGAAGCTTTTGAATTTCCATCATTAGATACCTTGGAAATTGGTTGGTGTTTCAAAATGACGGTTTTCACCAAGGGAGATTTGTCTGCTCCAAAGCTATATGCAATTACGGATTATAAGGGTACGAAGTATAATATACACAACAAGCAGAACTCCGTTATAGAAAACTTTACCAAACAGTAAAAGGTGAAAATATGTCTTACCATGAGAAAGAGGGACTAAATCTGTAAAAGTTATTTTCATTTTTGAAACGTTGATTCAGAACCAACTCAATCCAACGAATCTCATCTCTATTCGCCGGCTACGGGCACCGGAGATCTGTTATAGCCTGCTTGAGTTGGTGTTACCTGAATTTTTTATATAGTTTAATTAGGATATTGCAATGTGGGTTAATCTGTGTTAGTGATTCATATATTTTGAATTCTATTAGACTCATGTTCTAATGAAATGATGCTTAATGTTTTTATAAGTGCGATGTTTTTAGTTGATTGGAGCACTTTTTTTTTGGTGTTGTTCATAAGCGCTAACATGTGTTTTTATTGGCTACTTATTTACATATGCGTTTGAAAGTAGTAATTGTAAAATTTTGTTTCGATCATTAAATATCACAATTTGGTCAAGGGTGGAAAAGTGTGCCTTTACTCTTTTAGGGATAATTTCTCGCTTTTAGAGTGGGAATGGAATGACCTTTCGTTACAAGATATAGGCTTCAAACTTCACTTATGGTAATCGAACCTTTTCCTAGTACCACATACAAGATAAACGAAACAGGGGAAGGGGGGACAAAATGAATTAAGTAACTAAATGCAAAGAAAACGTGTAGTTAGCACCTGCGCTTTAGCGCCCTATATTAGGGAATGTTCTATACCAACCTCATCTACTAACTTGATTGTACTTCGTAGTGAATCAAGGTGTGATTAACAAGAGATCAACATCAAAAGGAACTGTCAACTTCCTTATCTTAGAAATATTTCAGTTATATTATTAGACTTGAAATGTTAGAGACGTATTTAAAGGTATAAATTTATGACAATGTCACAATATTAATGATAGAGATCAAATTGTAATTTTACTTGAGTTATAATCATGTGGGCAATATGACTTTGAACTAAATTGTAATTTTACTTGAGTTATAATCATGTGGGCAATATGACTTTGAACTATAGTAATTTCCCCCAAAATGTTTGTATCGTCATGAACCAAAATTAGGTATTGTAATTTCTTCCTGACGGTTACCTTTTTCTGTCTCTCATATTTACAAAATGTGTGCTTTTGCAGAAACTTCAGAAGTCTACATAGGTTGCAACTGGTGGTCTTCATAATGCTATGCTTGAATTCTTGGGAAGTATGGGCATAAAAGTTTGTTTAAGACAAGCAGATTCTATACATTCTGTCATTTCAAAGGAGTTTGAGAGAGGTATGAACGTGCCCAAATAGCAGTTATCGTCCACATTTGTCACAGTAACCAATTCAAGCGTAACAAGAAAATGGGGGCATCTGCTGAACAAGTGGGAAGAATTGCTAAAAGTATGAGATATGCGTGGTGATTTTATTTTGTGTTGGTGCAAAATGGCTGCTTGATGTTGCTATGTTTTCTCCATCATTTGTAGCTATATACGATTGTCTTTTCTTGGATACTCATAGATGCACGAATTTACAAATTTTGTTGAAGGGGTCGTTGAATTGAATACACTTTGACTATGTATTTTGCTTGATTGCTTTTACACGTGTTTGCTTAATCAAACAAGTTATGCGTGATCTTTTGAATGAGCTTATTCTGGGCTTTTAGCAGAAAAACGAAACTTCCAGACTCGATTTATAGCTCATCACAAATATTTAAACAATTAAAATAGCAATGACATTAACGGCTGTAAACGATAGATGTCTTGTAGACCAATGTTTGAAACTGATGGCTATTTTGTTAAAAAAAACATTTTTTGCAACATCCTAAAACAGAATACAGCTATTTTGATAGAAATCCCACCAAATATTCAAGCCGAGTGCTGAAAGCTATGAATTCCAAAATATTCAAATCGAGTCCTGAAAACCATAGAGAAAATGATCAACTACTGATGATCAACACCAGGATTCCATACAATCATCCTGTCCTGAGTGATCGGCTTCCTTTGAATGGCAAGCCATAGAACAAATGAATGACAAGGTACACATTGGGAATACCATACCACAGAACACCATGGAACAGTTGGCAATTGTTCCATACAAACTTGCTTAGTAACAAAATGTTTAGTTCTCCCATCATTGCATTTCCGCACAGTATAGTCTTTATCACTATTCTGTAATAAAGGAACTTGAATGCTATTTAGAACAAGAAATAATGCCATCCAATTAGTTGGCCATTTCATCTTCCACTACAAGAAAAATGGCTTTTTAGGACCCCCATAAGCGTCATAAAATGGTACTTTTTAGGACCTTTCATTTAATAGGACCAAGGATGAAAGCGTTTCATGTAAGGCGGTTGTAATAGGTCCAAAGCGTCCTAACCCTTATGAAACCAATTTTATGGTCGTAGTATATGTCTATGAACAACACAAATAGCGTCCTAATAAAACCATATTAGGACACTTTTACAATGTTTTAACATGTGATTACCTACTTTTAATCTTTTGAGACACATAAAACGTCCTTAAAAGTATTGTTAGGACGCTTATGATGTAACATCATAGCTATTTTAGCAACCAAGAAAAGGGTACTAATAACTCAAATAAGATTATGATACCAATTTTATGGTCGCATTTAGGTCTATAAACAACACAAATAACGTCCTAATAAAAACATATTAGGACACTTTTACAATGTTGTAAACGTTGTTACCTAATTTTAATCTTTTGATACACATACAAGCGTGCTTAAAAGATAATTGTTAGGATGCTTATCATATAACATTATAGCTATTTTAGCACCAAGAAAAGGGTTCTAATATCTCAAGGAAGATTATGAAACCAATTTTTTGGTCGTATAAAATGTCTATTAACAACCTAAATAACGTCCTAATAACAACATATTAGGACACTTTTACAATGTTAAGTTAATTGTTAGGACGGTTAATAAGTTTAATAGGACAATTTCAAAGTCCGGACAAGTCATATGATAGGACGCTATTTTCACCATGCACACTCTATTATTACGATATGAATAAAACATCAACTAAATATTAAATGAATAAAACGAAATTGTATTTCAAATTACCAATTGTCATAACAAAATCACTAAACATAAATAAGGTAGACAGAATCTAACATAAAGTCTCATAACATTAAACAATACATTAACGCAACAAAAGCTTAGTCCGTGGTCATCATGCATCATCTCTCTCAATCCTCACGGACCACCTACAAATAAACACCCATGTATAAGCATTAAGCTCCATGTTAGTAAAATTATTGGTATCACAAGATTAACAAAGACATACCGAGATAAAGGGACAAGGCCATGCTATGGTTGCACCAACACAGTCTTCAATTGTGGCAAATAACCCATAGGGTCTCACCAACACTTCATCTCTTTTGTTGGTACTTGAACGTTTACCTCACACCATCCTCGTCCAATCTGTACCACCAACTATATCATTTGGGTTCAAGCTCCTCACCCATCCTTTTGCTACTGGTCTCGGTTGAGTTTAGAATGCTTTTAAGGACAACTTCATCCCGACCTAGATTTCGCCAACAAACATTTATCAATTTATAGTCAAGACACATGTATTAGGTTAAGCGGATGTATCTGCGGTATGGAGGTGGGGTATACAAAGGAGGTCAAAATTGATCGATTGTAATCCGCAAGTGTGGAGGTGGTGTATACTAAATAAGTTACAAATAAGCTACAATAAGCTAAATAAGTTAAAATTGACCGATGTATATCGCAAGTGTGGAGGCGATGTAAAGCAATCACGAACACTAATGATCATCTCAAGAATTTGGTTAATGCATGATGTGAAGTAGTTTGAACAACTTGCCAAGACGACTACTGCACCATTAGGCCCACGTTACATCATTTTAGCTTCCCCAATTATCAAGATTTTTGTTTTGTTTTATTATGTAAATCATATTTATTAGTGATTTCATCGATCACAAGCTATACAAAGTACAAAACTTAAGCATTTCATTAAAGTTCCATACAAAGTCTCAAAATTAGTGAAGTCATGCCTAAAGATTCTCCTAAAACATGATATTTATCCTCTAAAATTTTTAGTACTATATAATTTCCGATAACATAAGGTAGGAAGTAGAATACTTTTGTCCATGTTAGGTAGGAATTACTATATTTACAATTATGAGTTTCTTAATTTCACCAACATGCCAAAATTAATTTCTTATTTAAAGACCCTTGTATACCTAGAGCTTATTCGAAATATAATATTTTTTGGTAAATTGTGTTTCTCTTAATGTGCTTCCATCCGGTGACATCATACCTCAAGATTTAGAAGATGAAATTGCATTCGGGTCTCTGGTGCATCTAAAATCCTCGCTCGATTTCTCGTTTGATAAACTGTCAAAAGATCAAATAAGCGTCTCGCTTAAGCAAATAATAGTAAACCAAAACTGGTAACTTGATATCCACAAGATACTTACGTCGAAAGTATCGTGACCCAAATGAGCTCAACACGGTCAACCCACAATAGTCTTTGTTCAACCGCACAACCCCATAAGTAATAATATGAGCAAATGGCCAAAGCTTCCATCCCGCCGATAACAAGTTTATAAATATTAGACCTCTAATCACTACATGAGTGGTCCCTCCACTATATTGTATGAGAAGATTAATGTTTACTTACGGTCAACATGGGCCAAAATGTTGCTTTCAGATTCATCGAAAATAGTAACGGGATTCAAACGTAAAAGTCCCACGACTACAAAGTAAATCTTTGTTCCATCTCGCTGCCCATGCGGTTTGATCAAAGGCCACCTTAATGTGCACCACCAATCTTGAAAGGGAAAAGTGCCGGATAAAACAAGAATGTTATCGCTCATTACATAAAGTTAGATTCACAAAAGTTAAAGAACTTACAAAATTGTAATACTTACCTCACGAAATAATAGTAGTAGTGAGAAAGTGATCCATGTAGAGAAGCCAACAAGGCCGGACCTAAACATTCGAAAGCGATCAAACTCCAAGAGAGGTTTTCCTTCACAAGACTACATATATCAAAACCGTTAATTATTTTTATCAATTAATGGATAATAAAGCATATTCAATGATCAAAACCATTAGTTTTGTATCAACTGTTATGGATGATAAACATTTTAAAGAAACAAACGGACTGTGCAATCCAATCTCCTATTGAATATACCACTCCACTTATCATCATTTTGCCAAAAGTGGATTTTCTTTAGAGCCTCTTCATACGCACTCAGCTTGTGTTGAGGTGCGTATCTCAATATTTCAAATATGGTCCATCCCTGTGAACAAAAAGGATGTAACGAATGAGATACATTAATCAAATGATCTAGTATGATGCTTTGTATGCTATATCCATATCCTGAGCAAGGGTTTGTTTTTAAAAACTAAAAAACGGTCCTAATACAAAAGGTAAGCAAAATTGAACATTGACACTAACACATGAACGTGAGTCTTTTAGTTGTAAACTAGCTGCATAAAGTCCGGTTCAAACTTCGAATTCGTTAACTCTAACTAGATGAAATGCTCATCTATGATAGCATTATGCTAATTACTAAATGCAAGTATGATACACAGATATAGTCCTATTTCTAATAAATTCCATTAAAATAAAACAAGTTCAGAGTGAACAATCAAATAAGGCTAAAAGGAAACAAAATTATAGGTAACAGAGATCAAGACGAAAGGTAGCGCGGATGCCAACAGGAGCATAACATATAAAAATATATGGATCTAGTTATTAGCAGTGTCTCGCTTACGCTTTCAATATATCATATTTTACTTGAAATTAAAGACAAGTTCAAGATACAAATCTAAAATCATTACCGAGATAGATCTTGGCATTGTTACTTGGGTGAAAATTGTTCTACGATCTATATATATATCTCGAACGACTTAGAATAAAAATAAAAAATAAAATAACCTCGTCATTTTCTTCCAACGATACTTTAATCGAAATTATTCATAAGCTATTTACTTTGTGAAATCCTATATTACAAGAAAACACCTCTTAAAGGCAAACAAGTAATGTCTGTCATTTATTTACCTTCTTTCCGTGCTTCACAAGTCTTAAGGAAACCTCAAAGAAGTATTGGCGGTGCAATAGCATCATTGCTCTACACCGTAATGTGTCCTCTGTTGAAGAACATGGGTGTGGCCAACCACAAGAATGAAACCGTCAATATGACACCCCATATCATCGAAATGACACCAATACTAATCATTTAATCATCAATCATTGCCACTTAAACACGCAAATCTAGTCATTCGACCAACACTCACATTTTCAAAATGTTGCCTTCTTCCAAACGCTCTCGCCACTGCAAGCGGAGAATAATGATGATCGTGTTGTTGACGAGACAAACACGTGGAAATGCAACACCTCTTTCAATCTTCTTCTTAAAATTCTTGTACAATAACATACTTGATCATATTATACGGTAATGATATCTTCCTCCACATCCTTTTGCTTAGCTGCAGATTGAGTAGCCTAATTGTGTCGATTGCCATTATATGATAGTCTTGAGCCAAACCAACACCACTATAGGTGGTTTTCTCTTGAATATGAGACAACCAAACACCCCTTGTGGGTCGTCTCGTTGGACCGAAACAACCAAACACACCCTATTGTTATCTTTTTAATCCCAGATTAACAAACAAAATAAATAAGCTTATATAAGCAAGTAATAACAAATCCAAACACAAACCTCAGAATCATGGTTTTGACTCGAACCGAATCGGGTTTACCCTCCGACCCGAGACCAAATTGATCAAACAAACACCTCTTATAACTCATTTTACCACCACACAAAACTTTGTCAAATCGTTTTAATCCATCTTTAATCCACGAAAACAATAACAATTAAATTATAATCGGTTTTTTAAGAAATAACGAGATAGGTGGTGTTTTGGCATGCCAAATTGAGAGGAAAGAGTGGAGGACGGTGGAGACGATGATGACGCGAGGGAGTGACGGCAAGGGTGGTTGGTGGCGAGGCGGTCTGAGGTGTCATTGGAAAAATGAGGGATGATGATAATGGCTTTGGGGAGATGAAAAGTGAGATTGGGTTTGTGGGTAAATGAAAATTGAAATTGGGTTTGGGGAAATGAAAAGTGAAATTGATTTTGGGGTAAAATGAATTTTCGGGTTTCATTTTCTAATGTTAATTTGAAAGTAGAGGTGTTATTTGGGTTGAAACGGTCGGGTTCGGGTATAGGTCGTTTAAAATTTATATATTTTGGTGAAATTGGGTCACTCGGGTTGACTTGAACTCGAGTAAGAGACAAATATATACACGAAACCCAACCTTGTTTAGAACTTGGATTGACCGAATATAATTTTTGACCCGACTAACCCGACCCAAAATGTCATATTCGGGTTGGGGTTCGAAGTCGGGTCGGTCGGCTTTTAAAAATCCCTATTTGTAAGTGTTTTATGGTCTCTTTAATCATCAGCGGAGTTCATATGAAGGAGTTATGTTGTATTGCTTTGGCCATAACTCCTTCATACGAACTCCGCTTTGCCATAACTCCTTCATACGAAGTCAAGCTCAAGCCGAGTTCAAACTTTCTCGATCCCGGATAACATGATCGAGAGGTCCTCGGATACTTGCTTTTAGTGTCGTGACAAACGGTATACACCTACCAAGCCGGTGCAACCCATGCATGACCGCCTTTAATAACTTCAAATACAATTCATATAACCTTCACACTATAACTATACACCTACCAAGCCGGTGCACCCAATGCATGACCGGTGATAATGGCTAATTCACACGGGTCACGGGTCATGTGCATTAGGTTATCATTGGTCACATTAATTATAATGGGTATTTGACATCATATGGTCATATGCATCGGGTTATAGTTGCTTAGAGTGTCATGTTACGACACATCATGATTGTTGACAATGAGTAGTTAACATGGGTAATGGGTCATGTGCATTTGGTTGTAGTGGCTTATAGTGTCATATTATCGACCAATACATGAGTGGTGATCGACAATGGGTAATTGACATGAGTCATGGGTCATGCATTGGGTTGTAGTGGCTTATAGTGTAATGGAACCCATGCATGACCGGTGATAATGGCTAATTCACATGGGTCATGGGTCATGTGCATTAGGTTTTGTAAAGTAAGACAAATACTATATAACAATAAAGTAAATTACAATTAAGCCCTAATCTAAACTAAAAACACGAAGTTACTAGGGACTTAACGAGCCTAAAAACCTAAACTAGCAAATTTTAACCCTAAAAAAGCAAATTTATTTTTTTAAGGTCCTAAATGGTTAAAAATAATTTTAGGAAAAAGATTTATATTTTTCGATTTTTATTTTATTTATTATGGATTAAAACACTTTTATCTTAAAATATTATTAAAAATATAAAACGAAATAGGAAAAATCTGAAATTTTTAAGGTCCTAAATGGTTCAATCGGTTCGACCACTGGGTCAACCCGGTTCAACCATTGGGTCAACCCAATTTTATATAAAAAAATGAAAAAATCAAATCCAGCCGGGTTTCAAGAACCGGGTTGACGCGGGTCACTTAAAACCGGCGGGTGTAACCGGTTAATCCGTTTAAAAAAACTGTTTTTTTTTACCTTTTTTTTCCAGAACCGGTTCAATCGGTTAACCCGACCGGGTCGACCCCGTTTACAAAATATTGACTAAGACTAATGTTAAAGGAATGTTTAAATAGTCCTCTTATTTTGTCTTTTGTTACAACCTTTAAGCATTTAACCATTCTTGTATTTATAAAAAAAACAAGATACAAGATTTTGAAATGAAAATACATTCTTTGTAGTCCAATCAATTTAAAAATGTACATCTTCAAATTTTATAAAAAAGTAAACATTTTTTCATCTTCCTCGCAATAAAATCTAACCCGCGCTCAATTGTCCGCCCAAACTCCCAAATTTTGTGATTGATGGCGCCATTATTTTTCACCAAAACCTTCTTAGCGGGATCTCCTCCAAAGTTTTACTTTAATCCACCAAAACCTAAAATCAGATCAAAACCTTTGCTATTTAGTTCCTCCTCACTTCATCTTCCCAATTAGTGAAAACCCTAGATCTAAAAACACAAACACCACCGACATCACCACACACGAAATTAACCACCAATGACCACACACACGCACACCACCATCACACTGTACCTCCACCTTCACGATGATTTGGTGAAAGTTTGAGTCATAAATTCACTTTTCAAAGAGCTTTGGTAATTTTTCTTTTCGTCTCATAGTCACTTTCAATTTAGCTATTACTTTTATGAGATTAATTTTTAGATGGTTTAAGTTAGATTTAGGATTGGAATTTGTTTGTGCTAGTAGTTAGTAGAACTAGGTCTATTAGTGTTAGCTTGTTTTTCACTTTTGGAGCTTAATTGAATGCTTATTATTGCCTTCAAATTAGCCCTTTGCTTTTCTCATTCATCGCACGGGACACAAATAGACTCCAAGTGACTGGTTGCATGGCTTATTTACAATCAGTAATAAGCCCTTCATCACTAGAGATAAGGGCAAAGGTTTGTCTACCGATGAACTTGAAATATCCATAAGCTCAAGAGCTTATACCCTTGTAGCTTGTCAGTAAGTTTCAAAACAACCACCCTAAGTTGTTTTGAACTGTTGAGATAATATCCAATGACCTTTTCACTTATTTATAAGTTGTAAAGTGCTTATTCGAGCTACATATTTGGGGCAAAAGCGGTTGGTGGGTGGACTCTAAGTGGCCGTAAGCTCATATGCTATTTCTCTCTAGCTTATTCAAAATAAGCTCTAAAGGTACCCTTTGACTTTTTTTGGTGCCTGACATGACCAGTTGATATGTTTTTTTTTTTTTTTTTTTTTTTTTTTTTTTTGTGCTTATTTAGATTAGCTTTGGCTTATTTCGATTCCCTTAGTTGCTTATTAGTGCATTAGGTTAGTTTTTACTGTTCTTAGCTGCTTTTAGCTTATTTATGTCTTCGAGTTGCTTATTCATCACACTTATTTTTTGTGCTTATTGAAGCTTTTGCAAGTTTTATTTAGCTTTTGAAATCACTAGGTTAGGCCCAAAACCAAAGCAATCCCTTAGCATATTTTTAGCTTCGTTTCTTCTTTTTTTTATTATCTGGCGATCGACTTATTTTCTAGTTTATAAGTTTAGTTTTGTTAAAAAATAGCTTATGATAAAATTGAATCTAAAAATAATGAGACAATTTAAGGTTAACTTGCTTTATATTATTGCAGATATGGCGAAGATGAAATATCGAAGATGGTTTTGAAAGTGACGAGAATGACGAAATTGAGCATTTTATGTTTGAAAATAATCAAAGCGGGATAGAATATGGGAATGATCGTGAAGATGGTTCGAAAATGAGGATGTTGAACTTGTTGACGCACAACTTGATGGCGCTAACATGGAAAAAGAGTTAACTTGAATTACATAGTCTAACATCTTGTGTCACATTTGGAAAAGAGGTGAACTTGTTATATACTTATATCGAATACACCAACATGTTTCTTTAAGTACAATTTCTATCGGTCTTTAAGGGATTGATATCATTGACTTAGTGGCTTTAATATAGTGTTTGATAACATCTTGTGTCACATCTTGTAAGAAAATCTAATTTTATTATTTGGTTTTATATTTACCAGTTTCTTTATTATGACATATGGTGGAAATCAAGATTCGCAACTATCAAATGGAAGTCTTTTGAGAATTCATGTCAAAGAAGATTTTAGTACTATCAATTATTTTAGTATGCAGATTTTGTGTTCATGAACTTTATGGTAGTTTGACTTTTGACAAATTTGTATTTGGAATATGATATTGCTATGATGGAAACGAGTTATCTATCCATGTATAATTAAAACTTTACCTATATTTGTAGTTTTGGATTTTGTTGAGCAATTATTCGGCATGAAATGAATTAGTGTTGCCTATAGTAGAAAAAGTGTTGCACTAGTATTGTTAAAACGAAAAAGAAGTGTTGCGATAAATGATGGAAAGTGTTGCATTTGATGCGTAAAAGTGTTGTCATTGGTTGGTGTTGTGTAATAAGAAGTGTTGCACATGAGTATTAAAAGTGTTGCAATATAAAAGTGTTGCATTTGTAAAAAGAGCAACACTTTGACAAAAGTGTTGCATATTATGGCAAAAGTGTCGCTTTAGACCTAAGGCAACGAAGCCTAAGGCAGCACTTGAAAAAGTGTTGCACTAGGCATTAAGCAACATTTTTTAGGCCTAATGCAACACTTTACGAGTGTTGCTTTAGCCCTATTTTGTAGTAGTGTTCACAATGTGTTGGTGGTGGTGGCCGATTACTTCTATTTGAGGAGGAAGACATTTTATGTTTTTATTTATTTAGGGTTTATAATTGGGGAAAAATAATAGGGGAAGTATTATTATAATAAGGATTTAGTGGAAATCCTACATAAATAAAACTTTTGTGAATAAGCGTTTCTGATCTTTTACGACTCAAATATCAAGTGTCCTATTATGGTGTATCAAGTTTTGATACCCAAGTATCAAGTGTCATACTAACTAATGTTTAAATAAAACTTTTGTGAATAAGCGTTCTAAAAAGCTGATGTTTTATGACTCAAATAAAGGAGTGTTCTATTATGGCGTAGGATAATAAAACCACAACAAATAAGCGTACTATAAAGGTTAATGTTAAAAGACACAGTGTCAAGGGTCCTGTTAATTTTGTTCAAATAAAACTTTTGCAATTAAGCGTTCTATAAACCGAATAAGCGTTATAAAAGCGTATGTTTTACGACTCTAAAAGATGTGCCATATTGTGGTGTATCATAAACAAACCATTATGAATAAGCGTTCTATAAAGGTTAACGTTATAAGACGCTATTGTCAAGGGTCCTATTCACTTTTCTTATAAAAAACGTTTGCGAATAAGTGTTCCATAAAACCGATGTTTTATGACTCAAATATCAAGTGTCTTATGATGGTGTATCAATCTATGGGACCCAAGTGTCAACTGTCATATTAAGTTATGTTTTAATAATACGTTTTGCGAATAAGCGTTTTAAATAATTAATGTTTTATGACTTATATATCAAGTGTCCTATTATGGTGTATTGTAATAAAACCATAATTAATATGCATCCTTTAAGGGTCCTATTAAGTTTTGTTATAATAAAACTTTTGCAAATAATCGTTTAAAAAATGATGTTATAAAACCATTGTACATAAGCGTCCTATAAAGGTTAACGTTATAATACCCACGTGTCAAAGGTCCTATTAAATTTTGCTAAATAAAACTTTTGTGAATAAGCGTTTTAACTAAGCGATGTCTTATGACTCAAAACTCACGTGTCCTATTATGGTTTATTATAATACAACCATAATGAATAAACGTCTTATAAAGGTAATTTATTAGGACCCATATTTTAAGTGTCATATTAAGTTATATGATAATAGGACCCCAAATCATCGACCATCCTATTATATACCTTTTAGGACATCGCCTAAGTAGCAAATATTTAAAAGGACCCTAAACGCCCATATGTCCTATTAAGCAGTTTTTGGGACTCCATTATCATACCGTCCCCACAAAGGGTCCTAAAAGCCACTTTTGTTGTAGTGTTCCATATTCTTCGTTAGGCATTTCAGCACATCTACAACATGATATAATACTTTCATGGTCAGATATTTGAGATCTATGCCGGTATGAGTATCTAAATTGGATAAAATAGATGGCAAGATGAGTGCATTAAGTAACACGTTAATATAGTGTTCAGGTGGACACGGGTCATATTTTGATATATAGAATGGGTTGACATGAAAACGCTTTTTGTCCGGCTTCTAAATTTTATTGCATACAATTCATGCGTTAGCAATGAACTACAACAATAGTCTAAATCTTCAATTAATATTATTAGAAGGTTGTATGCATTAATAAAAAATTTTGGCCACCTATAGAGGTGGCAATTTGTGCCCAAAGTAAAAAAAAATTGGCTAAATGGGTAACTTTTTAAAAGATATGGGCACATTTAGCCCCCTTCTTTTTTTGAAATGTACATTTTTTGCCCATTTAGAAGTTAAATGAGCATAATAGGCACATGTTTTCCTCGAACATTAAATTATTTTTAATGAAAAGCTTATAGATATAGTATATTTAGTTACTCAAATATAAATGAAGTGTTACGTTTGAGAAATTTTTTTGTGGTTTTAGGTCTTTGCGATTCGTATAACATGCGCCCGTTTGACCCGTGCCCATTTAAGCCCGTGCCCGTTGGGCTAGTGCCCGTTTAGCCCGTTGCCCGCCCGTTTTGCCACCTCTAGCCACCTATAAATTGAGTGACCCGGTCGACCCGTTTCCATTTAGGGAATACTAATTTGACCCATTGTACCCGTTTAAGATATTGTCATCCCAAATTGACCCATTCCTAGTAGATTGGTCAAAATTGCCACCTATAACAAGATGATCATAGAGAAATAGATGAAAGTGGATAAGTTAACCCATACCTCGGTCTTTCCCACAACCGTAATAAGTTCAAGATCGGGCCCAATAGCAATATAAGTACTCAACAAACATTATATTTTTTTAGTTTCTGCAATAAGATAAGTTCGTAACAAAAAGTAATTTAAGTACCTTCATGGCCAAGCTTCTGAAGAAACCACTTGCTATCGATCAAATATTACAACATAAAATCAATAATGTCATTTGAGCTGTTTATTAGCCGGAGTGCGGACGAGTTGGGCAACAGGCTTTTAAATTCTCCACATAGATTGGCGGGAACACCCTGACCCCGGGTGCCTTTTGGCACCAACCATTGTCCATCCCACAAGGAATAGCTTCGGCAAATTGACACATAGTTGATTGTATATATTTTGTTCATGTTTGTTCTTTAAGATAGTAAACTAACACAAATGAGCAGCACGGACATGGTCATAGATAGATAATGAACACTACGCCCTTGTATTTACGTTAATTTAAAGTCATTAACTTTTTACCTTAACAAACCGATCATATAATTTTGTTTATTGTTTAGACTTGAACATATGTTATGCTTGTTTTTTTTAACAAATAACGAGGCACTATAAAGTACAACAAACAAAATTAGATAGGGTAGTATACCAGGTAAACCTTTAAATATTTATCTCATAAATATTTTACCGTAAGAAAGATTATCAAAATACGATCGAATTGATTTTTACGCAATTTAAAATATAAATGGAAGTGTATATGCATTAGTATATAAAAAGTTTGATAGTTTAGAAGAATTTTGCAAAAATCATTTTCGTCACTAACTTTTATATATACATTTTGTATACCGAAGTTAGAAGTCTAAATGAGAAATAGTGTATGAATTGAGATCCATTTCTAAAGTGTTTGTCTTGCTGTAAACATTTTGTATTAAATAGAGGTAGGATGATAAGTAAAACATGATAGAATCCGGTTCTTTTGGTAAATATACCGTGCAATTACCTAGTGGTCAGTGGTTCAATACCCAAAATACCGGGCTTTGTCTTTTTATTTTCATTTTTTCATTTTATATATATATATATATATATATATATATATATATATATAAGGGTAGCGTTAACATGGTGATAGAAAGCCTTAAAATAAAAACAATAGGAACCAATCTGGACCGTTCGATGTACCATTTTAGATGAGATATACTTATAATTAAATGATTACCAGTAATGGCAACATTGTAATTTAATGCAATATGAGTGTCATTTTTTTTAACCCACTATGGATACAATTGCACATCCCACGCCTGGTTATCTTTTTCTTTTTTCTCAATATTTTGTTTTTCTTTTTGTCCAGCTACTGATACAACCTTTCATTGTTTTTTTTCTTTTTCCTTTTTTTTTTCTAATATTTTGCTATTCTTTTTTCCAAATAGCGATACAACTTTTTATAATGATACACTAAATTTATTGTGATACGTCAACTTTTATAGTGACACACTAAATATTTTATTTTATTTATGACACACTAAATTTATAATAACACACCAATTTTTGATACATATATAGTGACGCACCAATTATTTTTATACATATATACATAAATATCGTGATACATATAAAATGACACAATAGTTTTTTGACACATTTGTAGTATGACACTAAATTTCTTGATACATATATAATGACACACTAAAACTTTACATATAAATGTAGTGGTACTAATTTTTTTTTGATACATTTATAGCGATTCATTAAAATTTTAGTATCATTTGTAGTGACGCACTACAATATTTTAGTACATTTGTAATGACGCACTATAAAAAATTTGATACATTATAGTGTATAAAATTTTATAAATTTCCTTGGCACATTGTATTAACACACATTTTTTATTACTTTTTTAGTGAACCAATTGTTAAAAAATAAAAAAATCCAATCGGGTCTTACAAACAACAGAAGCAAAAAAGTCAACAAAACATATGTGTAAGCTTCACTATTTTTGGATAAACAACTCTTTTTTACGAAAACCTTATACACCAATTGATAAAAAAAAAAGTGCGCAACTGAGAAACAACTTATTATCACGTCGAGAGATCTAAGGTTTTGTCGTCTTTAACTTCCTTGGGTCGAGAGATCTATGGTTTTGTCGTCACGTCGAGAGATCTAATGATTTTGAAGTTCGAAAACAATAAACATCGTCGATATTACTGAAGAATTCAATACAAAGAACAAAATAATGAAACAAGATCTCGGGTTTCATCATTTCGAAAGAAAAGATCTTTGTAGATCACAAAATACCCATCATTGATCTTGAAAAACAAAGTAAGTCAAATAAATAACAAACCTTAGCGGAGACATGTTCCCGTATGGTTGTTTGCTACGATATATCGTGGGTTATGATAGATCTAGGGATTCGTCATCATTAGATTCACGACGAGTGGAATTCATTGGAATTATTGGTTGTATCACGACAAGTCCTCTCTACTGCCATGGATATTGAGATTTATGAATTGGAGTTTTATTAAGAAATAGGTGGTGGCGCCTTGCGACAGCTATTGTGGATGAGATTTGATGCTTAAAATGGGGAGGCAGTGAAGAAGTAATTTTCATATGAAAAAGAAGAGAGGCGTGATATTTGGAGAGAGAATTAGGTTTTAGTTTTATTTCTATAGTTTTATTAGGAGATGTGGATGAGTAAAAAGTCTATTTTAGCCTTATGTGTTTATTAGTGATTTTGTTTTAATTAAATTAGTTAATTTACAAGTGGCACAAATCTATTGGTTCCTACGGTTTTTATTTTAAAGGTGGTCACTACATGAAAGCAATATATATATATATATATATATATATATATATATATATATATATATATATATATATATATATATATATATATATATATATATAAAGCCTTATTATGGTGCATAACTTTGTAGAATATAATAGAAACAGTTGTGGGCCATTAGATCAAGTATCATAAATAAGATTGTAATTTAATGAGATTAATGGCAGAATTGTAATAAAATAAAAAACAATGGCATTATATTAATGTCACCTTTGAAACCTATTGAAACCCATTTTGATGGAATCATCCTACCACGTACCTGACAACTTTTCCTTTAGACTTTTTGGCATTATGTTTTTATTTTTAAGCTTGGTTATACAAAATAATTTGGTGCATACATTTTTTTTTAACATCGATACATTGTTTTCGATTATGTGACTCATTATACTAGTTTTCTAGTAAAAAGGGTGGTACATTAGTGACGCATATTTTTTTATGACACATTAACTTGTGACACACTAACTTTCACATTTGTCGTTACGCTATTTTTTTCCGTATACTATTTGTGACACAATGAGTTGGTTGATAAACATATAGTGACACATTTTTATGACACTTTTTTTTGTTGCTTTTAAAAAAAAAAAAATACCTACTAACAAATAGTGACACACCAATATTTATCATACTAACTTTCTTGATACGTATATAGTGACACTATATTTTATAATACATTTCGTAAGACACATTAATTTTTATGACACATTATTAGTGACAAACTAAACCTTTTGACACACTTAACTTTTTTGACATATTTTATTTGACACACTTATTCTTTTGAAACATTATAGTGACACATTAATTTTTAAAATATCCTAATAAAAAGTTATATACAAGCCAATCAAAATATAAAAAACCATTTGAGATAGTAAGCAACAACTAACAATTTCATTCATATCTATTAACTGCTATATTATCTTAAAATCAATGTTCGAGATACTATTTTGCGCAATATATATCATAGTCGAGAAGACTAAACAAAAAATCTTTCTGAATCGAAACTTGAACATCAGTTATAAGAGGTGATTCATCTTTCAAATGACGAACTGATATGATACATTAAAAATAGAATTACAAAAACTTATACACGGCCTGTTATTGTGCACAACACACCAAAATGATATCGAACTTTAAGAAAGTGATATACAAAGTCCAAACAACATCAATATTTTAGACAGAAAAAGTGATATGCAGCCACTTATCATTAGTAGCTCTAAATGCTTGACAGGAATATTTCATTATTGTTGAATGTTGACTAAAAATTGATACACACAACGAGTTGCTACACAAATGGCGGTAGTAGCGGCGGCCAAAGATCCGAAAATTGTAGCGGTGGGTGGGGTTTTCAAACCCTGATTCCGGCATGTACATCCGTCTTCGTCAACAAAGAGGTTGTGGATGTCTTTTTCTCGATCCACCGTATTCGTCAAGGTTGATTGGTAGGATTTTGATTTGAAGAACTTTAACTCTTGTAGGGTTTGATTTTTGTAGATTTTGTTTATTAGGGGAGAGAATAGGAGATGGTGGTTTGGTGGTTCCTTATTTTATGATAAAAAATGGAACGGCTGGTGCTAAGTTACGAAATAATGAGAAAAACAAGGAATGAAGGAAACACAAAATCACCTAAATGCCCTTCTCTTTATTCACGGTTTTAGTTTTTATTTAAATTCTAAAATGCCACATGTTACCTTCTCAATGGTGCCTATTGTTTTATAGTTTAAAGTGTTCACCACATGAACATAAAATATATATATATATATATATATATATATATATATATATATATATATATATATATATATATATATATATATATATATTTTAATGTTGCTAACAACTCACTGCATTTCTATTTTGAATATATTTCAAAGAAAAACTCTTAGATGTCATCATAAATTCAAGTAAACATAATCTTCCTCAAAATTGCCATAGAGTTATTTGTTCTAAAATAACATTTTAAACATTTTAACTTTATCAAACTAGATGTTCAACAACATCATGTGACCAGGGCCGGCTCAAAGGAGGTGCATGGGGTGCCATTGAGCCAGGTCCACTCCCCCAAGAGCCCATATATATACTCCGTATTTTTTTTAAAAGTTATATGTATATTAAATCTAAAGATGAGTAAAGTCTATTTGGATTTTTTGATCAGTAAAAAAAGAGTTAAGGTTATTGACTCTAGTTGGGCCCACTGCATCCAATTCCGTCTTTCCAATAAACTTCATATTATGTTATTGTATTTTACTATTGACTTTCTAGAGGCCCATTTTTTATTCTCGAGCGAGGCCCCAAATACTTTTTACATTCTCACGATCAGACCGCATGTGACTATAAATTAAGGGCTTTGAGGCGACTCAGATCCCTCTCAGTTGCCTTCATTTCAAGCAAAGACAGAGTAACAACTTTGTTTTACCGATGTTCATTTTTATATCACAAAGTACCAACGAATGCGTGTCACCAGAATTTTCTGAAATGGATAGATGGATCACCCTCATGAGTCCTGCTAAAAACTCACCGAATCTCACATAGGTCGAATCCAGTTCACTTATCCTAGCTATTGATGTTTCGCAAAGCGAACTTAATCACACACACAAACATTTCCTACTTATATGATATCGAAAGTATATTTAACATTTAAATCACTTAAACTAAACTATTTGTAGCGTTGAATCTCTGATTAGCTTCATGGCATGCAATTCATGAAACATAAAAGGAGTTGCATTATCGCCAACTTTTCAAACAAAAAAGAACGAAAAATATGAGAGTAAACTCACTTGAAATCCCTGATAAAATTTGAACCTCATAGAGGAACTTTGAATCCATTTGCATCGTCACTTAGCAAGTGTATTCAGACTGGGAGGTGATTTGTACACTTATCAAATTGATTATCACACTCTATTTTAGAGTATGTTGACAATTATACCCTCACAGAGTAAACATGTGTAAAAGTGATGTAGGGTATAAATGTGAAAGAACTCTAAAATAGAGTGTACCAATCAATTTGATGAGTGTACAAATCACCTCCCATTGCCTACATTTCTGAAGATTAGTTCAACCTTGTATATCCCACATAGGTGAAAGAAGTGAAATCTTCTTTGGTTATATACTACATTGTAATTGTATGAGAACAATTTGTGTTGAGAATGTTATCATGACTTTATAATGTTATTATGTTAGCCATAAAAAACTTCATATACATCTTGAAACTATTGATATAAAAATCTTGACTTTTTTTTTAAATACTTGTTACTTATCAAATGTTTTTTATTTTACTTTTGTCATTAAAAAAGCGGCACTCCAAACTTTTTATTTACCAAGATTGCCCATATGTTTATGCAACTAAATATTTAGTAATCCTCTATGTATATCCAATAGTTGTTGGTGTTCATTTCGATCTCTAATCGTTTCACCGATCCCCCTGAATTTATCCGGCCATATTGATTTTGTTGCGAAATGCTACAAAAATGAATTAAGGCGTGGTCCTCCATGTAACGTCTATGTTGAGCACATATGAGTTTGGTCCTTTAAGTTCTTACCACTGCCATTCATTTGCCTAAAGATATGAGGCAACTCTGGTACAACATTGGTGATTTGAGCCCTCTTTGTTGCCTACATTTCGAGTGAAGGTATCAAGAGAAAAAGTCATAACTTTGCCCTACTAATGTACAACGCAATCAAGCACACAATACTAATGAACACGTGTCACTAGATTTATCCAACATGGATAACTCTCGCGAGTCTTACAAAGAAAACCACTAATAGACACTTTGTTAATGTGGTTAAACATTGAGCCACATAAGGGTGAATTTTGCACCATTCTAGTTTTTGAACCCAAAATACAAAGTGAATACCTCCAAGAGAAATCTAAAACACAACCACAAACTCCCAACTATAGTATCTTGTTGAGATCTGCAATATGAATACAAAGAGTTATATTGTATCGTAAATAATTTTCTATCTCGCGTCGAATCCATACCGAGCCTCAAAGATAGTGAGATTTTACCATGTAAGAGCACTTTAACCATGAGAAATCTTCTTCTTTTCTTCCAAGATAACTAGAACAAGATTTAACCATTTTATGCTCAGATTTTAGATATGGTAAGATGGGCGGAGTAGGTAACAGGTCAACATGGGTTCAGGTGGAAACGGGTCATATTTTAGTCTAGTCTAAATCTTTAATAAACAATAATTAGAAGGTGTATGCATTAAAAACACGCTTTGGACAAGTTTTAAACAAAGTGACCAGTTCGACCCATTCCTCATTTAGGTAATAATGATTTGACCCATTGTACAAGTTTCTCATTAACTTCACGACATGTTACTCAAAATAATCAAAACGAGTTGCATTATTGATAATTTTTTCTCGACCAAAACCAAACAGAAAAGAACAAAAATGTGAGAGTAAGCCCATATGAGGATCACTTAATAACGGCATTTAAACAATGTCACTACTTCAAAGTACAAACGCTCTATAATGAACTTATAAATGGTATATAGAAATGCAAGAGTATGTACATTATTTGATAAAAAGTTAAAAACCATTCCAACTTTACATCCCACATAGGTTATAGAAGAGAAATCTTTCTCGTTTATATACTATACTGAATTAGGATAACACATGTCTAGAAAATTACTATGTTTTCAGATATAAATTTGAAAATTCCAAACTCTATCCTCACTTGTATTCGGCAACGAATATAATATTCTTGACTTTTTTAGTATCTTTTGTCACTAAAAATACGATTGCTCCGAAAATTTTATTTTCAAAGATTGTCCATACGAGATAAAGGTGGGTCCGGCTCATGTGACCTCCCTGAAAAAAATTGTAGTGTACATTTTCAAAATTTTCACCACCTATTTTTGTAAACCCCAATGAACAAATTTTAAGTAGGAGTGAGCAAAGGACCGGATGGACCGGACCGACCGACAAAACCGACTGGACCGATGGACCGGCGGTCCGATCTCGGTCTAGGGTTTTGCCGGATTCGCTCTTGTCCGTCCGGTCCGGACCACAAACCAATTAGCCTTGTTGGACGGACCGACCGAGACCGGACGGACCGGACCGACCGCGATTCGGTCTCAGTCTCGGTCTAGGGTTTTGCCGGATTCGGTCTTGGTCCGGTCCGGTTTTCGACCGATGAGCAGCCCTAATTTTAAGTGTAGTTTCTAAAATTATCATAGTTTGCCCCTCGACAAAACTTTCGCCCGCCTTTCTATACCAATCATTCTTAATTTCTATCGACCAATAGAAGCTGTTAACTAGATTTAGAATATGTGATAATAGAAACGTTTCACTGATCTACCTCTACTTACGTAACCCCGATCATACGTACAATGCCATTTTGATTTCGGAGTGACATGTTAGGAAAATAACTCAACTTCGCCCTATTCATCTCAAGTTCGTAATGACATGTTACGAAAATAACTCAACTTCGCCATATTCATCTCAAGAATGGCCAACAATTTTACTTTTTGTTTTCCTTTTAAAAAGACCGGATGTTGAATGGTTCATACAATTACTTAAATTGATTTCAGTAACGTCGCTTTAAATGTCACAATTACTCACGTAGCGTTTGGAATGTCGTAATCAAAGTCGTAATGGAAATGATTATTACGATGTAATGAATAAATGTTGTTTGTTTACATTTATAGATAGTAATGATTCATTGCAAGTAATGGCCCATTACACCAAAACCATTCCTTAGGTCCCCTACTTTTTTCATTACATCTTGTAATGGAATCAAATTACATAAAACTCCTTCATTAATTAACCACATTAAATAAACTTTCTATTATTAATGGATATTTTAGTTTTTTATTATCGATTCCATTACGCCTTATTATACAAACCAAACATATTAATAACTACAATGAATCATTACATTACACTCTTCATTCCATTACATCGTTTATTCCATTCGATTGACATTTCATTCCGTCCTACCAAACGAACCCTTAAGATAATTATAAAACAATCATACAATTATACAACAATGGAAAATAAAACAAGTGCTAACTGCTATAAGTATAACATCGTAAGACACCGTAATCACTGTTTATCTAAACATGTATTCATAATAGTCAAGAAGATACAGTAAGCATGTCTTAATTTCTAAAAGCCTATGGTCAACTTTTCCTTGCTTGCAAGCTTGTTATTTAAGCTCTATAAGTTCTTTTACAGGGAATTTTGCTCATTGTTTTTATAATGTTTGACGCCATGTTTCTCCACTGAGCCAGTCTACTTTATTTTCCCATCTCGACGTCTTGTTCTTGCTCGTAAACCAGTTGCGAAAAGGATTGTTGGTGTATGAGACCAACATGGCTTCCCATTCCGTCCCAACCAGCCAATCTCCTCGATCTCAAAACTTATGACACATACATAATACCAAGATTTGTAGCTATGAAGCAACAAAAATAGTCATATATGCTCATTTATCATCATGTATGATCAGCATCCACCTCATCGCTAGTCTAAAATAAACAAATCATTAACTTGATCATCATAAATCAATTCTCACCAACACCTGCAAACTTAAAGACACCTTAGCTACGTACTGCGACCACCCGTTGCCACACAAACCTTAAAAAGAAAACCCACGAAGCCGCGCCTTCAACATCTCTCCACAACCAACGTAACTCTAACTCAAAGTTTTCAACCATTCGATAATCAACTTGTGAATTACAAGCACCATCCATTCCTTATACATGACCACTCACTTATGTAAAAAAGAGCTTTGAGCAACTCTATGAGATAGCAAACCCACAACCAACGCGACCTCTGATAAAATGCGTTAGACACACAAATATGTTTACTTACACCTCATGGCACCTCATGGGTGCGGATTAAGCTACTTTCGTTGCATAACAGCCAATATAACATCATAAAAGTAGTGCACTTAAAACATCATAACATCCATTAATTAGCGTTTATCTAAACATGAACTCGTGATGGTTAAGATAAAATTCAAGTTCACCAGCAGTGTATAACAAAATGCTCAAAACCATTTGGGTTTTGATTTTTGAGGATCCCACATCGCCTTGCGAGGGAAAATAGCATTTTGGGTGGTGGTTATAAATAAGGAGGGATGGATTCAATCAGAGTTAGGCATGTTAAGTTTTTTTTGAAAGCCATTTGACAAATTCAGGCTTGCAACCTTGTGTTTTATAAGTTTGCAAGTATGGATTTGGTCATTGGTTTTTATATTATTTGACAAGCTTGCAATTTTATATATAAAGTTATCTAAAACTTAACATACCTTAAATTTTGACCATTGCTTTTATAATATTTGACAAGCTCACAATATTAAACGTTGATTGGAGTTGAGATCCAATCGATCCATTGAGTACGAGAATGTTTACTTCTATTATAAATCCAAGCGTCACAAAGATGTTATCTAGCCATCTATAGTGTCTCTCGTTGATGGTCGTAGAAACAAACTCGATGTCTAAATTTCCAAATAACGGAACATGATTTTAGTTACCTCATCAAAGTGTGTATTGATTTACCAAACTCATGCTTTGCTATATCTAGCTAGTTGTATATTGAAGTACGCAAAATCAAAAAATAAAGTGTGAATCATTTTCCTTTGTTTGTATATACGTGGAAAAGTGAGTTTTAGGACAACTAAACCAAGCCATCTCAGGTTTTTTGGGTAGTCAGTTACTAAGTTCAAGTTGTATTGTCAATTTTTTTTTTTTTTTTTTCTTTTTTGTCATTTACATGGATTTTAAGTCATGATAGTAGTATTTTCAACATGAATCTGATTGTACATGGTTGACTTTAAAGGGTAAGGACGAAACTTTAGTTTGGCTTGAAAAAAGCACTTATGACGCCTACACAAGACCAAGTTAAGCAATCATTCAGTCCCTATCAAGCTGCACAGATAGTCAACAACTGCAAAGCTAGTCTAAAACATAAGCAAAGTCATTGTCTTAAACATCGTCAATATACTTGTTGCATTGCTAGAAAATGAAAAATAAAAAGTAAACTTATCTCATTTAACATGTATAAATAAATTCATATTAAGCAATTCTCACCTTAACGAAATTACAAAATGCGCTTAATGAACACAAGCATAACGTTGCTTGGAACTTACATGAACAACACATGAAGATGGAAGGGTTTTTGGAAAAATCCATTGCGAGCATTTTTCTTGCAATTTTTGCACAAAGTCTAGAGCTTAAATGGCTTAATACAGCTTATGATATAGTACAAAATGTCCTTAATGAGCACAAACAAAACTTGTTAGAAAGGGACACTCTTATATAGTTATCACTATGTCTTGCAAAATCATTTAACCTGTGAATGCAGATTCTGTTATAAATAAACTAGTTGAACCCAACTGTTTCCTCCAAGTTACAGAATTTTTACAGTCTTCTTGAACTTAATACTTATTTTCAGTCATTTTGGCAGCAACAAATCGTTTAGAATTTTGAGTATGTTAATCTTTACAAACCGTACAACTTTAGCGTTGATCACCAAGTTATATTCCTATTTTAACTAACGCACTAGTAAGAAGAAAAAAATTACTATATATTGTCGGTCCAGGCTTCATACTAGTCGTCCTATACCAATAACCTTATGTTTGTAAATGTCACAATTACTTAAAGACACTTATAAACAATTATAAGATTATGGGAAATAAAGCTAGTGCATGTATAAGATACATTAATTAGTGTCTATCTAAACATGTAATCGTAATGGTTAATCCAAAATTAAGACAACACTAGTGTGCTACAAAATGCTTAAAATCAATTGGTTTTAACTTTTGGCATCCCACATGGCATTGTGAAGAAAAGTAGATTGTGGGAGTTGGTTATGAATAATGAGGAAGGATACAATTTGAGGCAGGCATGTTGAATTCCTTTTAAACCTACTTCAACTTTTTTGCTTGCAAATGATTTGAAATTCATAAGTTTGCAAGCACAACAGGTCGGGGTTGGCTTTTATATTTTTGACAAGCTTACAATTTTAAACCTAAAGAACATTCCCCACTGCATCAGTGTTGCTTCCTCTACACGCTAGATGCAAGGATCAAGAACTCTTGGGCATCATCTAGACAGTTTAGACATCCTATGGGCATATATCACTCCTTGACTAAAAACCTACTTTATGATTTTTGACTTCACAGTTCATGAACGAGAGCAGAATTCTAACTCTAGTTGCCACCAGGCACCCTTAGAGTAGAGGACTGGTAACTCACAAACCTATCATCAAACTCAAGTTACAAGTCCATCAGATAACACAATGTAGCATAAAATTGTCACTGCAGATTGCCTTTTCACCTTGAAACTCAGCAGGAAATTTCTCAAACAATGATCATTATGTTTCTCACTTTACTTCCACAATCCCAAACACTGTCCAAGCATTTGTCCAGTTTTAATCAGCAGCCTAATAGCCAGCATTAAGAGCCGTTCTTTAAATACATTTAACATGTGAATGCATATTATATTACTTTAAATACATTTGTCCAAGCATTTGTCCAGTACAAAGGTTAAAACAGCTTATTAGAAAAGGACACCCTTATATACTTATCACTATCTCTTGCAAAATACATTGAGGAGAGTTATTTTACATACAAACTTTTCTCCTCCACCATCCATCTAAAAAGAAATCAATGGCTGAGATGAAAAACATTTTATTATTTCACCTATTTTTATAATTTGAATATCTTTTAAACCGTTAATCGTTAAGTGAAAATATTTACACCATCGCGACGAGCATTTAATTATCTTTCTATAGACACTTTGATATACTTTCGAAAAAGAAAAAAAAACTTGTTTTTCATGTTTTTCGTTCTTTTACGTTCATCGAAATTTACATGAAAAAATCATATATGATAAAACACTAAATTGAACATCACATGTGATATTAGTGTTAAATCATATATGATATGTAATATCATATGTGATATTAGTGTAATATCACATATGATATTACACTAATATCACATATGATATTACATATCATATATGATATTACACTAATATCACATGTGATATTCAAATTAGTGTTTTATCAAATATGAATTTTCAATGCAAATTTCGAGAACGAAAAACGAAAAACTTAAAAAAAAAATGAAAATACGAAAATAAAAATTTTGTCGAAAGTATATCAAAGTGTCTATCTATAGAAAGATAATTAAATGCTCGTCAATGATATATTTTTTTCGCAACGATTAACGGTTTGAAAGATATTAATATTTGAAAAAATGATGAAAGTTGGTTTTTAATTGTTGTGATTAATCTCATCCATTAGACCAAATAAAAATAGAGGTGAAGATTGATCCCTTGGTTGGTATGTAAATAATCTTTGTCCTCAAATGATCTTAAATCAAATACATTTAACATGTGAATGCATATTATATTACTTTAGATTAGAAACTAGTTGAAACCGAACCGTTTCTTCCAATCACAAGATTTGTATGGTCTTCTTGGATATGGTACCGTTATTTCAAGTCATTTTGGCTGCAACAAAGGTGTTTCGAGTTATGAGTATGTTAATCTTTAGAAACTGTACAACTTTGGTGTTGATCACCAAGTTGTATTCCTATTTGCAACTAAAGCACTAGTAAGAAGATAAAAATTACAAGATACAGTAACCATGGTTTTAATAGTCCATGAGACTAGCCATCTTATCGGGTTGCTGGTTCAACTGGTCCGACATATATGTAAAAAAGAATGGAAACTATGTTATAATTAAGAAGCATAAAATCTTATAAAAAATAATTGTGCTCATATTTTCTAGCTTTTCGTACTTTTGAATTCCTTCTTATTTGAAGGATACAATTCAAGGCAGGCATGTTGAATTCCTTTAAAAGCCTACTTCAACCTTTTTTGCTTGCAAGCTTATAATTTAAAATTTATAAGTTTGCAAGTAGCAGAAGGTTGGGGTTGCTTTTATATTTTTGACAAGCTTACAATTTTAAACACAAAGTTAGAAAACCTTGACATGTCATAAATTAATAACAGATGTTTTAGAGATTTTAAATCTGGTAATTTACTTTCTGTTTTTGCTAAAGTGATCAGTTTTTCTTACATACTCTTAAGTTTCAAACTATGAGACAACCAATACTTATATAACTATATAAGTTTTATTATTCGTGAGTTTGATTACATCCAAAATCTTTTATATGAAACATATATATCAAGACGCAAAGACAATGACGGAACTTGAGGATTCTTGTTCGGGTAACTATCACTTACATATAAAACATGTATATGGGTAACTATATATATAAAACATTGATATCAGTAAGGTACGTTTTAAAATGTCACAATTACTTGAGATAATTATAAAATAATCATACAACTATGGAAATAAAACAAGTGTTAACTGCTAAACAATAATCAGTGTTTATCTAAACATGTATTCATAATAGTCAAGAAGATAAATTCAAATACACATAGCTTTGGGAAGGAAAGTAGCTTGTGCGAGATGATTGTAAGTATGTCTAACTTTCTAAATGCCTATGGTCAACTTTTCTTTGCCTGCAAGCTTTTTATTTGAGCTCTATAAGTTCGTATATTGGGAATTTTGCTCATAGTTTTTATAATGTTTGACGCCATGATTCTCCACTTAGCCAGTCTACTTTATTTTCCCAGCGAGATGTCTTGTTCTTGCTCGTAAACCAATTTCGAAAAGGATTGTTGGTGTATGAGACCAACCCGGCTTCCCATTCCGTCCCAACGAGCCAATCTCCTCTCAACACATATGACACCTATACAAGATTAGTAGCTATGAAGCAACAAAAGTAGTCATATATGTACATTTATCATCATTTATCAGCATCAATCCCATCGATTAGTGCAAAACATAAAGAAATCACTAACTTGAAGATTAGTGATTTTGTTGGTCATTTACATCGACCTTAAGTCATGATAGTATTTTCCAGCGCGATTTACATGTACTCCTTGAGTTCAATACAAATTATGAAATTTGACCGTACATGGATGACTTTTAAGAGGGATAAATATGGGCATGGCCTTAGTGTAGCTTTTTTTTAAGTCTTTTTATATCAGTATTTTTGGGGGTATTTTTGACGCGTAACTTACACGCCTTTATGTTGGTTAGTTAGGACAAAGGACATGATGAAGTATTATACGATGGAGATACAGTTGATTTGGTATGGTTTATGGTGGTTGTGTTTTTGTTTATTCATTTCACTTGGGAAGGAACAAAATGATATGTGACCCGAATATAATTTTAGAACTTTGGGTGACGAAATATATGTAGTTTATGAGTTTCGACCATGAGAGACAAATTTTTATTTTTCTTGCTAATTACGAATACTAATCTTAGTAAAAGGATCTAATTAATATGTTCTTTACTTAAAAAAATTGAGGATGTTCAAGTCTTTTATGATGGCATGGCACTTCACTTAGCCGGTCCACTAGATGTTTTAAATTCCCGTTCTGAAACCACTTGTAAGAAGGATTTTGGGTGTTTACTAACTCGGATTCCCACTCCGTCCCGTCCTGCCAATTCCCCTCCAGCAGGTTTAAAAAACACGTATGAGACCTACACAAGACAAATATGGTTAGATAACTAGGTTACCAAAAAAGTTAAGCAATCATTCAGTCCATAACAGTACCTATCAAGTAACACATATAGTCATACTGCCATTCAAATTGAAGTCCTTTTCTTTTTGAAAAAAAAAAAAAAAAAAAAACCGACCTCATTTGTCCCCTTAAAAGTCAACCAGGTACAGTCTGATTTTATAATTTGGTTGAACTCAAAGAGTACACGTCAATCGAGTCGAAAAATACTTTCGCAACTTAAGTCGATGTAAGTGATAAAAATGAAATACTTCGACAATACAACAACAAAAACAACCGATTGGAAAGACACTTGTTCCTTACTATCGACCATAACCAAAACAATCTCCAGCCTAACAAACTGTCCGAAGATTCAGATTCTGTTTCTACAACACCAAAATCGAACAAAAAAGTAATAAAATCGAAAGCTTACGATGATGATGAGCCGTTACGAAATTTGAGAGTTGGCTCTCGAGGTATTGCTCCGATACTGGAGTCTCTAGAGGAATAGAATGAAGAGGAAGTTGATGAGGAGTTTAAAGGACCTAAATATTAAACAGTCATATATGCTCATTTATGATCATGTATAGCATCAATCCTATCGTTAGTTCAAAACATAAAAAAAATCACTATCTTGAACATCATAAATAAACACACATGCATGTAAACATAAAACTTCATATAAATCAATTCTCACCAACACCTCGAAAATTAAACACACGTTAGCTATCACGACCACACGTGGCCACACGAACATGAAAAAAAAACCCATGAAGCCGCGCCTTCAACACCACTCCACGACCAAAATAACTCATTACTCCAAGTTTTCAACCATTCGATAATCAACTCGTGAAGTACAAGATCCATCCATTCTTTATACATGATCACTCACTTTTGAAAAAAAGAGCTTCGAGTAACACTATCGGCTGGTAAACACACAACCAACGCGAACTTACATAATATGCATTAGTCACGCATACATATGTCTAACTTAAACGTCATGGGTGCGGATTGAGTACCTTCCATGGCAAAAAGTCAATGGTTAACATCATAACATACTTTAATTACCGTTTATCTAAACATGTACTCAATGGTTAAGATAAATTCAAATTCACCAATGTGCTACAAATTGCATAAAATCAAATGGGTTTTGACTTTTGAGCATCCCACATCGTATTGTGAAGAAAAGTAGCTTGTGGGAGGTGGTTATAAATATGGAGGGAAGTATTCATTTAGAAGCAGACATGTTAAATTCCTTTAAAGCCATAATCTAACAATTGGTTAACAAGTTTGCAAGCATTGACGTTGGTTATTGGTTTTTATATCATTTGACAAGCTTTCAGTTTTATGTATAAATCTATCAAAACATTAACCCACAATTAATTATAAAATGCGGGTATACCCAAAAAAAACTTGGTGTGTGATAATATCGTGAGTCGTTACATGTGCATTCCCTGACGTTGTACGTCGATTTGCTACGTATGGTTTTGTCCGAATTTTAATAGCATGCAACACGTTGGGCGTTTATCTTATCGCAAGCCATTGTTGAATACATACGGTGCAAGTAGTGGTGACATGGTAGTTGTGTGAACTTATTACGGTCGTAAAGATCGTCCATGCATATGACACAAATGGTGTTAGGAGGTATGAATACTGTTCTTTTTTTAATGGCGAATATTATGGAAACACTTCAAGAAAGAAACTAGAAGGAAAACACATTACAAAATAGCAATCATAGGATTTTGCATCCATGTTACCCAAGTGAAAATTGGATTTACAAATGCCACCACATGACATTAAAACTCCTTCGAAACAATCTTAGCTCGCTTTTAATATGATTATATAACCAAGACAACCACTCCTCATACGAAAGAATTTGAGAATTGATTTTGTTCATACATCTCCATTATTATGATGACGTGCGAAATATTGTAGTTGACTTGAATAAAACGGATACATGAGTATTACTCCTTCCGTCCCAAATTATAAGTCCATTTTGACTTTTTCAAAATCTTTGTTTTTCGACTTTGACTTTAATTTTTTTTTTCCATGTTATATTATACTTGATGAAAAATATACAAATGAAAATGCATTTAAAATACAAATCCATTTATATATTTTGCATCATATATTATATAACACGAAAAAAACAATTAAAGTCAAAGTTGGAATAAAAAGAATTTGAAAAAGTCAAAATGAACTTATATTTTGGGACGGATGGAGTATTTATATGGGTGCTAACTTCATTGTTTTTGTTTGGTTGGTAAAGTGTGTGTATTACGTGTATATAATTTGCCTCATCATCAAGGATTAAGATTTTTTATTTTTAATGTACTAAAATTAATTGGGTTTCGACTTTTAAACATCCCACATGCCTTGTGAGTGAAAGTAGCTTCGTGGAAGGTGGTTTTAAACAAGGAGGGAATGATTCAATTATATATAGGCATGTTGAATTCCTTTAAAAGCCAATGGCCAAAATTTGTGCATGCACGCTTATAAGTTAAGTTTGCAAGCATATATTTGGCTTGTTGGTTTTTATATTATTTGACAAGCTTACAATTTTATATAGAGCTATGATTAAAAGGCATAAAGATGTGCCTAAAGATATGTCTAAATTTGTGTGGCATCATTCTTGCCTAAATTTAAGCACATATGTTAGGGCTCCCAATCATTTTCCTTTTATATATAAAGTTATCATAACATTAACACACCATAAATTACAAAATGTGTTAAAGTAACACAAGCTTCACGATGCTTGGAACTTACATGAACATGGAAGGGTTTTCAGTAAAATCCATTGCGAGCAAGTTTCTTGCAACTTTTGCACAAAGTATGGAGCTTAAGTGGCTTATTACAGCTTATGATATAGTACAAGAGTTCTTAATGAGCACAAACACAACTTGTTAGAAAGGGACACTCTTATATAGTAATCAATATGTTCTTGAAAATACATTTAATTAACATGTGAATGCTGATTCTGTTATAAATAAATAAACTAGTTGAACCGAACCGTTTCCTCCAGTTACAAGATTTTATAGTCTTCTCGGACGTAATACTTATTTTGAGTCATTTTGGCAGCAAAAAAGGTGTTGCGAATTTTGAGTATGTTAATCTTTACAAATTAAAACGAACAAATTTAGTGTTGATCACCAAGTTATATTCCTATTTGCAACTAACGCACTACTAAGAAGAAAACAAATTACAAAATACAGTAACTATGGTTTAAATAGCGCGCTGGTGGGATTTTAGCATGTTGTATGAAGAGTGGTGGTCTTGGTTTACAAATCTTCGTCTCTCGGGCAAGCTTAAGATGGTCTTGGAAGGAGTTTTCTACATTACGTGGTGGTCGATATGAAATTTTCGCAACAAATCTATTTTTGGGTCAAATCCTCATACAAAAACTCGTATGTTTGATGATATTGTGGCTCGTTCTTTCACTTGGTGTAGTAGGTCTAGATGTAAGTCAAACTTTAGTTGGGTAGATTGGTTAAAGAATCATTCGCTTATTTTTTTGTAACTGTTTGTTTCAAGCTTCTTGCTAGTGTTTTAATGAAATCCGTTATTCAAAATAAATAGTCGGTCCGGGCATCAAACTAGCCGTCCTATCGGGTCAATGGTTCAACGCGTCCGACTTGTTGGATCTACCAGTCTCAAGAACCGAATCGCCTAGAAGATAATTGAGAAATTTACATATGTGTAAAAATGAAATCGACCCACTTATAAGAAACATAAAATCTTATAAAAATAGTTTTTGTTGAAGTTATTAACTCAACCTGGAATAATAATGTATAGGGACTAATGTTGCCTTTTCTAATTTTGCAGTTATAGCTTAAGAATAGTTTTCAGCCAAAGTTGGCAAGTAGATGGAACTCTGAGGGCTCAAGTTGACTAAAGCTGAAAGTTCTATTTGGAGGCTATATAAGCTCATATCTGGATTAGGGTTTCATATCTTCTTCTACACATTATTCACACGCAGATAAAAGCTTCGATTATCGCCAAGTTAGATTGTTCGATCATTGTGTTATGATCATTCTTGTTATATTTCATTGTGAGTTGAGTGTTTGTATTGATACTATTGGCAAATTAGTCAATAGATCCGCACCTGTGTAGCAATGGCAGATTTGTGAGTATTCTTGGTTATTGGTTGTATACTGATTGAGATCAGTATCTCTCTGATCTTGTAGTTGATTTGGTTGATAATAAAAGTGACTTGAATTGAGATTCAAGTTGTGTTATAAAATTTTACATGGTATCAGAGCCAGGTTCTTCGCCTTGCTCTGATAAAATTGATTTCGGGAAAATTAGGGTTTCAAAAATTTGGGGGTTTTTCAAATTAGTTTGATTAAACCTAATTAATTGTGATTAACTAGTGTCTTTTGGCTCTAATTGATCGATTATAACAGATTTTACAAAACGCCTAATTTTTGAGAAAATTAAGGTTTGGGTATTTTGGGGGTTTGATCTCTAGCTTCGATTGGTGGTTGGTTCTTGGTGTTCTTGATCTTTTCTGGTGAATCTTGGTGGTTCTGGGTTGATTGAGATCGTGTGGGTTGTGATTCTTGTCTCAAGAATTATAATCATGGTTCTTGTTCCATTGTTTACGGATTTCGTGCCTTTGTAACACCTCTCGCACCCTTTATATTTTTTTATTTCTTGTTTAGATTGACGGGAGTAGAAGTTGAGAATTGTTGGAGGTGATTGTGATTGTTGTTGGAGTGTGGTTTATCTGTTTTAGTTGTAGATCTTGATTTAGAGTGATCTGCCCTTGACCTACCACCTTGAGTGGCAAGGAAGCCTGGGAACTACCTTATTGTCTTTTCTTGTGTGTTTGTTGTTCTTGCTTATTTTCCAGTATGTCTGTTCATGGTTATACTGATGATGAATATGAGGCTGATGAGCCTGTTACTTTGATTAGCAGATTGGATCTTAGTAATCCATTGTATTTGCATCCTAATGACTCTGCCACCCTTATTGTTGTATCTATCAAATTAAAAGGGACTGAAAATTATAATGTGTGGTCTTGTGCTATGTTGTTAGCATTAGAAGGAAAGAATAAAATTGGTTTTGTAGATGGGTCTTGTAGAAGATCTAATGCTGATGAGGTTCTAGGTAGACAATGGGATAGGGTGAATGCTGTTGTTTTGGGATGGATTTTAAATTCTATTTCAGAAGAGTTGTTTTTGGGACAAATTTTTCTAAAAGAGCTTCGATGTGTGGAATGAATTAAAAGAAATGTTTGATAGAGTTGATGGTTCATTACTTTTAACTTGCATCATAAGATCAACTTTTGTCTCAAAATGGTAGTACTATTGTTGAATATTTTAATAAGTTGTCTACTGTGGAAACAGTTTGATGCCTTGGTTGATTGCCTAGATGTACTTGTCATCTTCTGCGATGATTTTAAAAACATAATCAATTGATGAAATTAATGAGTTCTTAATGGGATTAGATGAGTCTTATATGCAAATAAGAAGTAATATTTTGTCTAGAGACCCTCTCCACGATGTTAAAGGGCTTTTCTTTGTCATTTCTAGTGAGGAATCTCAGTGTCGTGGTCACCTGGTTCGGATGGTGGGACTTCTCAAAGTCTCATTCATCTGTGTTCAACTCCAGTGTTCCAAATAGAGGGAACACACAGAGGTCTTCTACCTCTGGCAGTTCTTTCAGACCTAACAATGGCCCTAGAAATAATGATACTAGAAGGACTGCTGGTGGCCCTGTCTTAGTTTGTGAACATTGTGGCTTCAATGGTCACACTGTGGATAGGTGCTTTAAGATCATTGGGTACCCTGCTGACTTTGGGAAAAATAGAAAGAATAATAACAATCAGGGTGCTCAGAATTTTAATAAGAGATTTGTGAACAATAATAATTCTGTTGGATCTAGTTCTACCTCTGCTTTTTCTGATGAACATATATCTAAACTCATTTCTTTGATTAAAGAGAACTCTGTTAATAATAATGGAAATGGGAAGACTATGCATGCCAATATGGCGGTATTGTCTTCAATAAAAGTAAATTTTTATTCAAAATTTTAAAAGGTTCTTTTGTTATAATAGTAAAATGAGGGCTGCATTGGTTGCAGCAGGTATTATTGTTGATTCTGGTGCAAATCAACATCTTACATATACTGATAAATATTTAGTGAATGTCATTGATATTTCTAAGCTTGGTATTAAGGTGTCTCATCCCAATGGGACTGAAGCCTTAATTACTAAGGTTGGAAATATGGTTCTCACTAAACATTTAACATTATATGATGTGTTGGTTGTTCCTGAATACTGTGTCCGTTTAATGTCTGTTCATAAGGTAGCTAGAGATAGTAAGTTTGTTGTTGCCTTTGATGAGAACAAATGTTATGTTTTACCTCAAAGTTTGAGGGAAATGAATGTTCTGGGGATTGGTAGACAGATGGATGGTTTATATTACTTTGATGGAGATCAAGGTATTGACCTAGGGGTTAAAAAATTTAAATCTGCCTGTGATTTGACTAAGAAAACTTGGCATTGCAGACTTGGTCATCCCTCTGACCAAGTCTTAACAGTGTTGAAGGGTGAAATCAATTTTCAAAATAAAGATGACATTGAGCCTTGTGACATTTGTCAACAAGCTAAACAAACCAGAGAGCCTTTTCCTCTAAGTGACCATAAAACTTTGGCTTTAGGTGACTTAGTTCATCTAGATCTTTGGGGTCCTTATAAAATAAAAAGTAAAGAAGGTCATGATTCTTTTTAACTATTGTTGATGATTTCACGAGGCGGTTTGGGTTTACTTACTTAAGAGTAAGCAAGAGGTGTTTGATTATATTCAAATCTTTTATAACCTTGTTAAAACACGGTTTGATGTTAAAATTTTAGAAGTGATAATGGTCGAATTTGTTAATACTCAATTTAATGGGTTTTGTGAGAAAATGGTATTATTCATCAAACATCTTGTACTTACACACCTCAACAGAATGGGGTTGTTGAGAGGAAACATAGGCATCTCTTAAATGTTGCGGATCCCTTATGTTTCGTGGGGATTGCCTTTATATTTGTGGTCCGAATGCATTCTAAGCGCCACTTACTTGATTAACAGTTGCCTTCTTGATCTTTGAATGGATTATCTCCTTTTAATCTTGTTTTTAATAGAAAACACAAGTAAATCATTTAAGAACTTTTGGTTGTCTTTGCTTTGCTACTATTCTTACCAATAATGATAAGTTTAGTAGTAGAGCTGAAAAATGTGTTTTAGTTGGGTATTCCAATTTTCAAAAAGGTTATAAACTTTATAGTCTTGAAAGGAAACAGTTTATCTTCTAGAGATGTAAGATTTTTTGAAAATGTTTTTCCTTTCAAGATTAAAACCTCTTCTGCTGCTCCTGACCCTCTCAGTCAGAGTTTGAATCATGTTAACTTCTTTGATGAAGTAGCTTGTGACAACTCTGACACACCCAATGATGATAGTACTCATAATGATCATCATGACAGTGAGGGCAGCTCCTCCTTGCATCTAGGCACCCAACTATTGACCATGAGCAGGGGTGATTTGGGGCACTCGATGGTTCCAATGAGGTTACCGGTACAAGTGAGTTGGGCGCAACTCCTCTTGGTGTGGCGATTACGAGGGTGTAAGCAGTCCTTAACTCGATCAAGCGGAAGAGTTGGTTTTGGAAAGTAATAGTCAGCCTTCTTTAAGAAGGTCTGATAGAACTTCTGTTTTTCCAAATAGATATAATGATTTTGTGGTTGAGTCTAAGGTTAAGTATGGACTTGAAAATTTTGTTAATTACTCAAAACTTAGTTCTGAAAACTTCTGTTTTGTTGTTGAACTAAATAAAGTTGTTGAACCAAAATCTTTTAAAGAAGCTTCTAAACATCAGCACTGGAGAGATGCAATGGATAAAGAAATGTATGCTCTTTATAGTAATGATACTTTTGAGATATGTGAGTTGCCTGTTGGTAGAAAAGCCATAGGAAATAGATGGGTGTATAAGATTAAGTATAAGTCCACAAGAGATTGAAAGGTATAAGGGTATATTAGTTGTCAAGGTTATAGTCGAAGGAAGGTGTTGACTTTGATGAAACCTTCTCTCCGTGGTCAAAATTATTACTATTAGATGTGTTGTTAATCTTGTTGTTCAAATGTGTTGGCCTATTTTTCCGCTTGATGTTAATAATGCATTTCTTTATGGTGATCTTAATGAAACTGTTTATATGACATTACCTGAGGGATATTTTGATGTTAATGATAAAAGAGTATGTAGACTTAAAAAATCATTGTATGGGTTGAAACAAGCACCCAGGCAGTGGAATGCTAAGTTGACTAGTGCTTTGCTAGAGAATGGTTTCAAACAGAGTAAAAGTGATTATTCTTTGTTCACCAAAAGTGACTCAGGTAACTTTGTTGCTTTACTGGTTTATGTGGATGATATAATAATTACTGGGAACAATTTGAAGGAAATTGAAAGTTTTAAAGTTTTTTTGAAATCTAAGTTTCAAATTAAAGATTTTGGAAAACTTAAATACTTTCTTGGCATTGAAGTTGTTGACACTGAAAAAGGTGTTTGTTTAACTCAAAGAAAATACTGTTTGGATTTGTTAACTGATGTAAGCCTTCTGCCTTTCCTCTTGAACAAAACTTGTTTTAACTAGTGAACCTACAGTTAGTGATCCAGTAATAGATAACTTAACTGAATATCAAAAGTTGATTGGAAAATTGATTTACCTAACTCATACTAGACCTAATATTGCTTATTCATTCCTTTGTTTGAGTCGGTTTTGCATAAGCCTCTTAGGTCACATTTGAAAATTGCACTTAAAGTCTTGAGGTATTTAAAAGGCTCTCCGGGAAAGGTATTCATATTATCAAATGCCCGGATGTTTCTCTTGAAGCATTTGTTGATGCAGATGGGCTAAATGTCTTACAACTAGAAAATCATTCATCGTTATCGCTTATTTTAAATGGTTCACTAGTATCATGGAAAAGCAAAAAACAAAATACCATTTCTAAGTCATCAGCAGAGGCTGAGTATAGAGCTATGGCCTCTGCTACTTCTGAAGTTGTTTAGGTTCTCAAAATTTTAAATGACTTGAACTGGGAACATTTTTTACCTGTTAAGCTCTTTTGTGATAGTCAAGCTGCTATCAAGATAGCAGCTAATCCTGTCTTTCATGAGAGAACTAAACACTTAGAAATTGATTTACATTTTGTGAGGGAAAAATTTTTGGCAGGAGTTATTAAGACTGAAAAGATTATCTGACAGATCAAAACCGACATTTTAACTAAGGATTAAGCAAGCTTCAACATGAAAAGCTTGTTTGTAAACTGAGCACGATTGATTTATTCCAGGTTGGAGTTAAGGGGGGGATGTTGAAGTTATTAACTCAACCTGGAATAATAATGTATAGGGACTAATGTTGCCTTTTGTAATTTTGCAGTTATAGCTTAAGAATAGTTTTCAGCCAAAGTTGGCAAGTAGATGGAACTCTGAGGGCTCAAGTTGACTAAAGCTGAAAGTTCTATTTGGAGGCTATATAAGTTCATATCTGGATTAGGGTTTCATATCTTCTTCTACACATTATTCACACGCAGATAAAAGCTTCTGATTATCAGCCAAGTTAGATTGTTCTGATCATTGTGTTTTGATCATTCTTGTTATATTTCATTGTGAGTTGAGTGTTTGTATTGATACTATTGGCAAATTAGTCAATAGATCTGCACCTGTGTAGCAGTGGCAGATTTGTGAGTATTCTTGGTTATTGGTTGTGTACTGATTGAGATCAGTATCTCTCTGATCTTGTAGTTGATTTGGTTGATAATAAAAGTGACTTGAATTGAGATTCAAGTTGTGTTTCTGATTGTGTTATAAAATTTTACGCTTTGCTTATTATACTTCATAGCATTTTCTATAGCTTTTGTACTGTATTTATAATGTAGAATTTTATAACTCATAAAAGAAGAGCTATCGACTTATATCATTAACTTATGTTATTAAATGTCACATTTATTTAAAGACACTTAAAAAGCAATTATAAAACTATGTGAAATAAAACTAATGCAAGCATAACATACATTAATCACAGGGTGTTTGGCTAAACTTATGAGTTGGGCTTATTCTTATGTTATACAAACTGTTTATGGCTTATATATCATAAGTTCATAAACACAAATTAATGTTTAGATTAGCTTATGTTTGATAAGTTGATTATAATTTATAATGCAACATGTTATATAAGCTCAAACCCATTAAAAAAGTCACACTTTTAGAGCTTATCAAAAACCCTTTATATAAGCTCATAAGCCCATTCATCTAAGCTTAGCCAAACACTTAATTTAAGCTTATTTGACACATATAAGCTAATAAGTTTATAAGTCCAACATATAAGCTTAGACAAACACCTCTTAATGTTTATCTAAACATATAATCATAATGGTGAACATAAACTCAAATACACTAGTATACCACAAAATGGCGACACAGGCGACCTAGGTTTTGCGTGCCAACATTAGCTTTCTCTCTCCAGCAATTTGCAGACGACCAAGTTGTCACAGTGGCGACCGAGTTATTTTTTTATGATTATTTTTTTTTAAATTATTACATATAAATTATATAATTTAAATAAAACTAAGTATTACATATAAATTAATTTTTATATATTCTCTATGCTAAAATGTAAGAAAGTTAAAATTATAGAGTAAAAATGACAATATAATTAAACTTCAAGGGTTTAAACTATAAATTAATTATTTATAAAAATAAAATAAAAACTTTAGCCTTTTTCTTCATCAAGTTTACCTCCAAATCTCAAAACACACACATATTTTTTTTTAAACGAATAAAAATAAAAATAAAATAAAAAAAAATAGAGAAGGGAAAGTTTGTTTGTATTAAAAGGTAGTTTGTTTGTTTGTTTGTTTGTTTTTTTTTTTACACATTCGGTCGAGCGAATGACCAAGTTGTAGTTTTCTTCGTGCGACGACCGAGCTCGACCAAGTCTCCACAATGGAGTGACCAAGCACGACCAAAGGTCGACCGAACATGGCGACCGACCGTTGTGTTCAGCCTTATGATCAATTTGGGTTGTGACTATTGGGCATCCCACATCGCCTTTAGATGGAAAGTAGCTTTGTAAGAGGTGGTTATAAATAAGGAGGGAATAACTCATTTTATGATAGGCATGTTAAATACTTTAAAATAGGGCTGAGCAAGCCGACCAAAAACCGACTGAACCCGACCTTCCCGATACCGAACCGAATGTAATAGGGTTGAGAGTCGGTTTGCATTTTCCTGATTGTCGGTTTCGCGACGTATCGTTTCGGGTCGACGGGGCGAAACCGAGAACGCCGCCAAAATCAAGAAAACCGACCGAACTCGACCCGGATTGTCCCGATACCGAACCGACTCTATTCAGGTCGGGAATCAGTTTGGGTTTTGCAGGAAATCGGTTTCGGGCTATGTTAGTTTTGGGTCGGGACCGGCCTGATGCTCACCCCTACTTTAAAAGCCTATGTGCAACAATAGGCAAGCTTATGATATTATTTTATAAGCTTGTTAAGTTGTTGTTAGTAAGGTTTTTTAGTACTTGACAGGCTCATAATTATATGTATAAGTTTTTATGAATTGAATATTTAAAGTTATCCTAACCTTAATACTCCATAAATTTTGACCGTTGCTTTATAATATTTGACAAGCTTATAATATTAAATGCACTTGTAAGAGGAGATTTGGATTTGAGATCCAACGGATCCGTAGAGGACGAGAATGTGTACTTATAGTATAAATTCAAGAGTGAGACAGAATGAGAGATTTTTATTTGGGCAAATGGTTTAAAAATGCATAAAATTTGTCATTTTTTCTTTTTGTATGTTACAAACTTTTAATTTTTCTATTGCAGCATCTTAACTTTCATAATTTTCCTATTGTAGGTCTGTAGCGTAAAAAAAGTAAGGTGACAATAGAAAAATTAAGGATATTAGATACCTACGAATATAAAGATCAAGGAAGTTGAATGCATACAATATGATGATTAAGAAAATTGGATGCTACAATACGAAAATTAAGAAAGTTGGATGATACAATAAGAAAATTAAAATTTTGTAGCATACAAAAAGAAAAAGTGACAAGTTTTATGCATTTTTAGACCATTTGCCCATCTTATTTAGCCATTTAAAGCTCTCTATTTGCGTGAGTGACAATTTATCTAATTTACTCGCCTTTTTTTCTTATGTAAAAAACTTGAAAGGATCTAATCTGTCCTTTACTTTTACTTTTAATGGTTTTTACCTTAAAATTGCTTAAATCAATTAATCGGGTCTTGACTTGTGGCATCCCACATGGCTTTGTGAGAGGATGTTATAATCCTAACACAATTCAGTTTGTTTGTGCACGAACTTTTTGTTAGTTGTAGTATGTATTAGTTAGCCCGTTATAGTTTCTTTGGGCTAAGGCCTGTGTTTGTATTGTTAGGATTAATACCCTATATATTGTTCATTCGTTTGATGGAATAAGACACGAAACATTACACTCTACATGGTATCGATCAGCCATACACACGATCCTCTCTAAACCCTAAAACTTTTTCGTTACCAGTTTTTTTTTAGTCGACTGAACATTACACTCTCCTACACTTTTACATTCATCATTCGACCCAAATAAAGAACACATACTATTGCTCGATCTTGTTACATTAACCAAATTTACAACTTACTATGGGGAAGTTTCTGAAGTATAGAGTAGCAAAAGCCTCTCAGTTATTGATCATCACAGGAGCCGGGATTAAAGACATCAAAATCGCTAAGAAAGCATGGATACTTCCCGGCCAATCCTCCGCCAAATTCGACATCTCTCCGGTCAACTACACCTTTGAAGTTCAAGCCACGAGTGCCGAGAAACTACCTTTCATCTTGCCTGCTGTGTTCACTATTGGTCCTCGTACTGAGAATAAAGAGAGTCTTTACAAATATGCCAAGCTGATCACAACATGCCAGGAACAGGATTCAACCCATATGCACGAGTTTGTGAAGGGGATCATTGAAGGTGAGACGCGTGTTTTGGCTGCGTCCATGACTATGGATGAGATTTTTAGAGGAACAAAGGAGTTTAAGAAGGAGGTGTTTGATAAAGTTCAACTCGAACTTGATCAGTTTGGATTGTATATCATCTATAATGCTAATGCTAGTGGAGAAGGTGGTGATGGAGGTGCTATGAAAGAAGTTGGTGGTGTCTACAAGGTGGTGACGGAGCAAACTCAAATGTTGCCGCCCCCTTGGTTGGGCAAGATCACCGAATCCTAAATTTCAATACTTCCCTAAGTTTACCAGTTAATACTGTTTGTTGAGACTTCTTCAAGATAACTTATAGTTTAAACTTTCAGCATGTTTTCAGTTTAAACTTTCAGCATGTTTTCAGTTTAATACTTTAGCTATATATAATTGTTCATTAATTGTTTGATTTATTTGTGAGCAATCACGTGAGGATTATGATTCTAACCAAGTTTACTAGAGGTAAATTTGTCAATCAAGCCAGCACTTCAAGTACAACTTGTTACCATTTCAGAATTTCTATCCTGGTTTGAGTTAAACGAGTAGGTGAGCCCGCGCGTTGCTGCGGGGAATGCCATGGAGAAACGCGCAAGAATGCCGTGGAGCGTGTTTATACGATGCCGAAACATAATTCTAAACACATTTAATTACCAATTGGTTTTTTGTTATGCATTAGTGACTAAGGACTAAAATCAAATAAAACAGACTCTTTTGGATGGATTAGTGAGTGACGAATACATCACCTCTCACCGATTAAGCATCTACATGCTACCATGGTTCAACTTGAACAACAATCCCCATCATTGTCATATATCTACTAAAGTTGTGACATAATTCATGGATTATACGTTCTTGAATCTATTGCTAATAGTTGCGTAAAATTAGGACCACAACAAATTACTTATCCTGCAAAACTCGAGCCCGCTATCTTGGCTTCATTTATACCATTGACATGTAATATTACTTTTTTAATCCAACAAAAGTGCAACAATACTCATATTAAGATAATAACAATTTTTAGCAAAAGAATACTCATACAATGTTATTAGTACTATGTAAGTGTAGCCTCTAACAATCCCAATATGCTCCAACTCTTGATCACCCTCATAATAGGTATCTGTCATTTAATATGTCCCATAATTGTTGGATGCGCTATTACCCTTGAAGAGTATTTTGTCGGTTTGTATATTGGATTGGTTGGAGTCTAATCTTTATTAATCGGATCATCATGGCCTCTCATTAAGTCATACACTTTAGGCTAAGGCAACTTTGCAAAATATTCGAGCATCCTTCTTAGCAGCTGTAAGGCTGGAGTTTTGTTTTGGAATTTCTGTCTTTTGCGTCAACAGCCTGATAACACCCCATCCGCTTATAGCAATTTCTGGTCGTTCCTCGAGTACTTTCCGTGGGACATCTGCAATCTACGTAGCTACTTAATGATATAAAATTATGATGAATGCAAGGAAAGTGAAAAATTAAAGATAAGTGAAACCTTTATAACCATGATATCATCTAAAATTGAAGGATTTCCGGGGCAGCAGCCTCATCGTGCTTCTTGGTCATTGCCTCTTTCGCAGGCTCTAAACCCTCTCTTGCTTTCGTACTCTTTTTTTTTTTTTTGCCTTCTGTTTATCCCACTCCATTGCCCCTTAACTTACTGTTATTGCTTTCACATTTTTAGCCTTCTGCAATGCTGAATTTATGTAGTTTTTTCCTGAAAAGCTGTAAAAACATTTAGCGCAACTGTGTTCCTTGATAACTAAATTTAAACTTAAGAAAACATTTTCATCAAGAAAAGACATACACATGAACAACAGAAAAAACATCAATAACAGTTAACGGGTCAAAATGGGTAGCTTGAGCTGAAAACGTCCATGGCCCTTTGAAATATGCTCACTCGTTAACCAAATCTGAAGTTTGTAAGTTGTGCATGTCTTACAACTTTGGTTGTCATAAAACACCTATGATTTTACCCAAAATTAAGCACTACATATATCGGCTTGAATTTCGCTCACTTTTTCTCTAACCTTTCAGGTCTGCAAAGAGAAATGTCAATAATAAGCAAAAATAATAATAAAATAAAAAAGTAAAAAAATAAAATAAAAAGATACATCAGACACAAATACATTGTCAAGTTAATGTGTGTATACATCATCAAAGGATCAATCCCAATCCCATTCGACCCCACTACAGCAAGCAAATCCTATATCAATGCCTGTGATTCCATAACCACAGATTAAACTAAATTTTGACAATGTTTGTTGTCAAGTCTAATTCATTTAATAATCGGAACATATCCGTTTGGAGCATATCGAGTCATGAACTTAATCGACCAAATTTAGGCAAATAAGGGGTATTTGGCTTAAGCTTATTCGAGGTTCTCAACCATGTGCCTACTTGCTTATTCAAGAGAAAATTTAAAAAAAGAAGATTTTTGGCATCAAAATAGGTATATTTTTTTACCTTGTATTGCGAAGCCATATTATCAACCACATAAACTACTTTCATAAAAACATTAGTTATCGTGTTACTTTGAAAGAAATTATACTTCATTCATTAATAAAGAACATACCAAGAAGACATTTAAGTAAAACTATACTCGTAACAGCAATACTAATAAAGAAGCAAAACATGCCTGAATATCAACTTCATCGATAATAACGGATGGCTTATCAATGCCAAAAAGAGCTTTAAGAAGCACCTGGTATAAAATAAACCTAGGCCTCAACAGTCGATACACTTAAAAAAAAGTTAATTGAACTACCCTGTACGTGATGCAAATGCGGTTGTCTCTTAATGTATCAGAGTAGATTTAGCAAGAAGAAACTCTTGGCTTTAATATCTTTGTAAAAATTATGAAACTTTTAAAATGGCTTAGGAAATGAGTACCTTCAGTGGTACTAGTATTTAAGAAAGAAAAAAGAGAAGTTATTTAACCCAACCAACTTGTATGAATTGCAGATACTATGAATACTTCATAATCGTCATGACACAAATATTGTTTACAAACATATCAGAACCATGTGCAAGTTAGAAGTGTAAATAAGATTGTAAGATATATAGCAATATATATGATACTTAGCCTGAATGAATTTGTTTTATTATATCAAAGGCGAAGAAAACTGAGACCCAACGATACATACTACCTGAAAGAAGTTTTTTTACCTTTATCATTATCATCAACTGATGCTGCAAGGGGCTCTTTTTCATCCAAAGTTGCAGTGATAACTGGCATCCAAACATCATCAACACTACTCAAGAATGTCTTGAAGCTGTTATTGAAGATATCATCTCATCCACATTGTTCAGCTTCGTATATAACCTATCCAATATATTGATTAAATGGTAAGGCATCTAAAGTTCCATAGAAACAATAAGTTTACAAATAAGTGATGAGAGGTACTAAAAAGTATAAAAGTGCAGTCTACTTCACCTAGCAAATAGTTAGATCCATCACTTTTCTCATAAATTAAGTGTGAGATTCTGCGCGATACCAACACACACTTTTCATTCTCGATTGCATTTTGCAGGTCAACGTATCCATGAAGCCACGACTGTAATGTTAAATCAGAAAGCTAAAGATAGTATGTACAACTCACCGCAACCACAATAACCTTATAGGTTTGTCTTGAGCTTCACGTGTTGAAGATAATCCCCTTTTTGATTCCAACTGATTTACAACTTCAGGTTCAATCTAATATAAAGGATTGCATAGTAACCCGGTTTGAGTCCAAAAGTTTTGTTTATAAGAAGTGAAACAATAAAACAATTAGCAAAAACAGACACATTCCCACGAAATGCATCATATTTTTGGAAGCCAATTTTATCAGTAACCGTTTTTTCTTTCTTTCCTGGAACAGAAGAATGAACGCCGAATCAAGTGCAATTGTAAATCCTGAAAAAAGGTATATCCATACCTCAAAAGTGCTTATGAAAAAAAGCTTTTTACCTCGTAACTATTAAGTAACCAAAACTCATTAATACAAATGAATGAAATCATCGTAAACCCATAAGCAACAAAAACAAAATATGTATACCTTAGTATTACTATCAACATATATATTTGCAATTGATGGAGCTCGTTTCCACTCTAATCACCTTCAACGTTAATGCCAATCAACCTCGTATCCTGACTTTCTGTATCATAAGAAATTAGAGAGAGTGATGATAGTGGCTTCGGAAGATTCAGGGAGGTGTATTTTTTTGGAGAGTGATGAAGGTTAGTGCCAAACAATGTTAAACAGTGCCGAAAGAGAGGTACTATTCATCATGCACTGTAGCTATTCCATGTAATTAACTCCTCCGACCAATACGCTTGTTCCGAAGAACCAATAGGAGGCCGAATTAGGTTGTTAAGCACTCCTTAATGACGTTGTTGTGGCCCCATGCTCAAATGATTTTTAGTATATAGTATAATATAATTACGTGCAAACAGTTTGTCGTTTAATAGTACTTCTCACTCCACAATACTCCAACGTTTTGCATATGAATTATGCCATGAATAAGTTTGATCTAACAATAAAACTAATACCCCTAATTAATTACAAGGTTTATATGTCAACAATTTACAAATTTATATAAAATAAATAACTTAGTAATCGATTTTTAAAGAAACACAACATATGATAACCCGCGCGTGCGCGGGTATTATAAATAGTTTATACTAAGCAATTCTCACCTTAACGAAATTACAAAATGCGCTTAATGAACACAAGCTTAACGTTGCTTGGAACTTACATGAACATGGAAGGGTTTGGAAAAATCTTTTGCGAGAGATTTTCTTGCAACTTTTGCACTTAGCATAGAGCTTAAGTGGCTTAATACATACTTATCACTATGTCTTGCAAACTATAGTTAACCTATGAATGCAGCTTCCATTATAAAGAACAAGTAGAAACCGAACCTTTCCTCCAGTTACAAGATTCTTATGGTCTTCTTGGAAGTAATACTTCTTTTCAGTCATTTTGGCAGCAACAAAGGTGTTCCGAATTTCGAGTATGTTAGTTTTCATAAACCTGTACAACTTTAGTGTTGATCACCAAGTTGTATTCCTATTTGCAACTAAAGCACAGAAAGAAGAAAACAAATTGCAATATACGCTAACTATGGTTTTAATAGTCGGTCCAGAAATCAGAGTAGTCGTCCTATCAGGTCGGTGGTTCAAGCGTCGGCATGTTGGATCTACGAGTCTCAAGAACCGAAAAACCTAGGATATTAATGAGAAATTTATACATGTGTAAATGGCAACCAGTTATAACTTATAAAAAACATAAAATCTTATAGAAATTGATTGTGCTTATTATACTTCATAGCATCTTTAATAGCTTTACGTACTTTCCAAAGTTCTCGTATTTATAATGTAAATTTCTATAACTCATAAAAATCAGCTATCGACTTATATCAGTAAATTATATTTTTAAATGTCACAATTACTTAAAGACAATTATAAAACAACTATAAGAGTATTGAAAATAAACATGTACTGGTAATGTTAAGATAAATTCGAATACACCATTGCACTAGAAATAAACATATGGGTTTTGATTTCTGAACATCCCACATCACTTTGTGAGGGAAAAAGTAGGTCGTGGGAGTTGGTTATAAATAAGGAAGGAATGATTCAATTAGAGGCAGGCTTGTTGAAATTCTTCAAAAGCTAGCATTAACTTTTGTTCTTGCAAACTTAACTGAAATTTGTGAGTTTGCAAGAAGAAAAGTTATTGTTCGCTTTTATATTTATTGACAAGCCTACAATTTTAAACTTAAAGTTCATTCACATGTCACAAATAAAAATGGTTAATTATTGACAAGCCTGCAATTTTAAACTTAAAGTTCATTGACATGTCACAAATATAAATGGTTAATAACAGATGTTTTAAATATATTCAATTTATTAATTTACTTTAGAGTAAAATACATGTCCCTAAACTTGTTTAAAAATATTATGCTGGTCGTACTTTGGATTTTTTCACAGTGAGTCCTTATTTCATGTTTTTTTTATCACACTGAGTCCCTTTTTGTTATCCCCCTCGTCCCCGCTTGATCTGTTATTTTCGTCAACACCTGTTATTCCTGCGAAATGACTATTTTACCCTCGTCTTCTTCCCACTCTCATTTTCTGTTGGTACAACTTGTACAACCTTATGAACGAACGATGTATTTACTCTAAAAGTTAACACTATCACTTTACTCACCCACACTATCATCACTACCACCACCAACACCACCATCATCTCAGTCACATCCACCGCCATCATCATCATGTCTCCACAACTGTCACCGTCATCAAACACAAAACTCATTCCCAAATACCATCCATCCACTCCAAACACAAAATACCCATCACCTCATCCACCATCCTCCTTCTTCATCTCCACTCATCACCGTCAATCATTACAACCACCCACCACCACCCACCACCATTAATACAAGCAAGAACACAAAATCCTAATCGAACCCATTAATCAAAACCATGTTCGATCTTTTAGACATAACTCCGACCACCATAAAACAAATTAAGAAAACCTTGCTAGCTATGTTTATGAATACCTTAAATTTCATATCGATATCTATAAACCTCGCTATGTTATGAACTATATGGATATCTAGCTTTGAATTGATTAAAAATTAAGTATACCATTACATATTTACACCAATAAAGTCAAGTATAAGAAAAAAGTACACTTGACGTACTCCACTTTCATAACCCACCAATTCGCAGAACATGTCGTGCATATCAAATATTATTTTTTATTTTTTTTCAAATCATGATAAGAACTACTTCATTCCGGCAAGCTTCCGGCCAAGCGATGTAGTCTTCCCATCACAGAAGTCCAAAAATGATTACAAAATGTTGATGAAAAAAGTGGTCTCGTTATCTTCAACAACATCAACTCACGGTACAAGCGTACAACCATTTAATTAAGGGCTAATGGCACCAAAATATATTATAGTTGTTACTTATTCTTTTTATATATATCAAACATTTTTTTTTTTTACTATTATGTGTACTAAACTTGATTTTTTGAGCATTTTGTGTATTTTATGACCAGTTTACCCTTCATTTATAAATTTCAGATGGGCAAAATGGTCATAAACTACACAAAAATGCCCCAAAAATCAAATTTAGTACACATAATAGCAAAAATTGTTCGATACATATAGAAAGAAATCATGACAATTATGATACATTTAGAGGCCATCAGCCCTTAAATTAATCCACAAAAAAAAAATCCATGATTTTTATGCAAAAACAAAATCGTCACGACTTTGCCTTCGATTGCAATGAAGCTAAATATGACATTATCACAGCTTTTTCTGGCAAATGGTCCGTTTGAAGTTCCGCCTTTGGCAGGCATGGTTCCCAATGAACCATGCTTTTGCTTCACTTAATCTTTTTCTGTAACATTTTACATTACATCCTATATATACTCATCACAATTTTGGCCAAAACTAAATAAAATATAAATTTTTATACCATTTTTTTTTTTTTTTTCCTAAAATCAATTACAATCTCACTGTAACATAAAACTTGGTGGGACTACAACGATGTACCAAAACTAAATTTCTTCCTTGTAATTCACACTTTCACCTCATATCATAAATCTTTATAAACAACAACTTAAAGAAAGTACACACTTGAGCTAAGCTAAGCCTTAATAAAGAGGATGGTAGGAATTTGAAAATGGGTAAGGAGGAGATCATCTTGTGTTAATTTTAGAAGTTGTTCAACTTCACCAATGTCGTATGGTCTTTGTTCTTTTTTTCGGAACCTCCTTTCTACATCATTGTTAAATGTATTATAGTTAATTAATTATATCGCTTGTACACTCACATGTTTCAAACTATGAGTATTTGTGAATTTATAAGTTTTATTATTCATATATTTGATTGCTTGCAAAATCTTTTATATCAAATTTGAAGACTCAAAGACAATGGTGGAACTTGAGGATTCTTGGTTGGGTAACTATCACTTTCATATATGCATATAAAACATCGATATGGGTAACTATATGTATAAAACTTTGGTATCAGTAACTTATGTTTTAAAATGTCACACACTTAAGGTAATCATATAACAATCATACAACTATGGGAAATAAAACAAGTGCTAACTGCCAAGTGTAACATCACAAGAGGGAAGAACTATGGTCAATTTTTGTTGCTTGCAAGCTTAAGATTTGAGTTTTAGAAACTTGCAAGCATAAACTTTTGACCAATGATCTTGTGAAAATGCCCAAAAAGTAATAAAGTGTGTTTTGATGATGATGTGATTTCATTTTGATCTCTTGTTTATACCAAGAACCTATCATACTAGAAACTTGTTGCTATTGGTTGTCACTTTTGATTGTACTTGCTAAGTGATAAAAAAAAAAAAAAAACACTTGAAGCCGCACCTTCAACACCTCTCCACGACTAAAATAACTCATCTATTATATATAAAAGTTGAACCCCTTAATTTAATGTGCAAGAGTGTTTGTGCACAATAATTTGTACGGTACAACCTGTGTAAAGCCATATGTTTGAATATCGAGTATTGAAATATATAAAAGTGTTCTTTGGAATATAAACCATCTCGGGGCATCTCAAGCATCTCCATCAATTACAACTACAAAGAATACATATAGTTTGGCAGTTACAAGAGAACATGAAAAAGCGTTTGAGCTCTATAAATAAGGTATAGTTTGGTGATGGTTTGTAGAAAATGTATGCGCTTACTGTTTGAACAAGCCAACAACAAATGAAAACCTGAAAGCATTTTGAGGAAACACGTGAAATCTCTACAACTGATTTGATGAAGCGAATCATCCACAGCAGCCTAGAAATGAACCGGTTTCAAGAGTGAAACCCTAAAACATGAACGAAGAAGATAACAACAACACCCTAGAAAAACAAATCGATTGATTGAGGTAAAGAAGACAACAATCATCACTATCCATTTTGTGTGAAAATTATATCGTTGTAGCTTTTTTCAGGTAATTAACGTGCCTGAATGTCATATATATTTGGTTCCTCAATGACATATATATTTGTTGTAGCCAATCCAAGAACCGCAGCCGCAATACACAACTGCCACGAAGTATTCGACGACGCGATGGACAGTATCCGTGGCTCACTTCTGCAAATGAGGAAGCTAGATGGGTCGAGTGAGTCGCTTCATTTCCAGCTTAGCAACGTGCAAACATGTATGAATGCAGCTTTAACTAATGAAGAGACATTAGGACATTGAGGAAGTCTTTTGTCAAGGCGCCAAGCAAGTCAAGGTGAGAATTTGGTGTACTTTTTTGTTTTACTGTATTTGCTCTACATATGTATTGTGTTCCCCTGAAATCTGTTTATTTGAATATAGGCTCTCCATTGAGCATGATACGATAGCGGCTCATAGGATAGATGGAGTTGATGATTTTATTAAGATACCTCACGGGTGGCCAATGAAAATCAAAGACTGTAATCATAGTCATAATTTTATAATTACCATTTGGGGCTAACTATCTATGTTTCATTGGAGGGTATATTTTCGATGTGTATATCCATATATGGTGGTAGAGTGATGAAGATGTGGATTACAATGAGTAAAATTACTTCCCCCGTGCGAATTTACTCAGTTACTTAACAACATAGTACGTGCATCGCACGGGTTAATATCATCTTTACAAGTTGATTACTTCAAATGACCATTGAAACTATTGTTGAAATATATTCATGGGTTTATAAAATGTTTGCATCAAAGTTGCTACTGAATTTAAGTATCTATTGTCATAACCTAAGAGCGTTGGGAGTCATAACTTGAGTTAACACCATTTAGCCCGACACGTCAGCGCCACATCATTTCAATACCAAATAACATCACACCAAAAAAGCGCCATATATTATAACACCAAATAACACCACTTTTTAGGACTCATTTTTTTAAAAAAATTGCAATATTAAATTCTACCCTCAACAATTTCATTCATTAAACATTACAATACGAAATAAAAATGTTTTAATACGAAATAAAACGTGACAATACGAAATGAAAAATACCACTACGAGTACATAAAAAGAAGTTACGAAATAAAAAAGGCAACAAGGAAATAAAACTATTCGGTTGGGGGTGGTGGCAAATTATATTTTTTGGCGATTTTCTGCTTCTCCAAATTGATCCAATACTTAGCGGCCGGATCCATTTACTCCGTACTCATACCGAGAAATTTAAATCTAAATCAAAGCTCGGATGACATAGCTTCCAATTGGCTTGATGCACTTTCTCGTATCGGATTTTTATTCTTTCCGACGCGTGGTTTGTCGGCCGTACGTGGTAGTGCATCATCACTGAATAACTCTGTTGCTTTCACCGTGAATGGCTCCGGTCACGTCAACCGGTTTCGGCACGTCCCATTTTGGACATATTCGACCAATAGCACGTGTATCGCACAAGTTGTATAAAATACCATGAAAAAAATAAAAAAAAAAAAAAAAAAAAAAAAAAAAAATTGAGACGGATGTCTCAAAATAATTTTCCATTTTATTTTTTAAGTAAAAACTACATAATAGATTAGGGGAATATTCTCTTTGAGTGGTTGAGATTTACATTGATCTCATTTTTATTAAACTTTATGATTTCTTTCTCACGACAATAATTTTGAGACGAAGGTAGTGTATCATAAGCTCTTGATAAGTACTTAAGTGATAAGGTGTTAGAATGTTGATGGCATGTGAGGTGCTTGTGCATAGTCTAAAGACTAGACACAAGAGGTGCACATGACTTACTCCTCAACTGCTCCTAACAACCTTTCCCGCCAAAATCTACTTTAAATACTTGTTTTGTTTTACTTTCACTTTCAGCTTTAGAAATACAATTCTCTCTCAACTCTTGTAATCTTCCGACTATCTTTGTAACATTTCACACTTTGATAATACAAAATTGGTTTTGGCGGTCTATTTCTTCATTCTTGATTGCTCAACCGTTTGTAATCCTCTAACGGATCTTAATTGATCCCTATTGGTGTCTATCAAGTGGTATCAGAGCTCTTTCTTGGCTCTATATCGTCTTCATTCATATTTTCCATCCATTACAATCACAGTTCTCATCCACTTTTGGTGGAGGTTGTTATTTTGTGATCAACAAGTCCGTAAATCAAGAGTTACTACATTGGTACTCGATTTCTAATCGATACTACTACACCGGTATATTGGTTAGTTGTGTACTATCCGCTCGTAAATACGACTATTTGTCAAGTATTCATCGCGACCACAAGAGCAGCAAGATTAGTGCTTAAATCCTCTGCTTTTGGTTGAATGGTCAGTTTTGTTTGACTTGAGAATAGCCAAGAAACGGTTACAGTTACTAGTTATTGTTCAATTGAAGAAGTAGGAGTGATAATTAGTAACTGATCTACATCATATTCAAGAAATAGTACACGTGGCAGTTAGTTGAGAATCTTGAAGTAGTTAACAATGGTGGTTACAAGAACTGGTTCAGCAGATCACACGGCTACTGGATCTTCAGTAGTTTTTGATGATGAAACAAGAAGGTACATAGCAGATCAGATAGCTCAAGTGATGAGTGGGGCTATGCAGGCTATGAATACAAGATTGGAACAGATGTCTGGAGAAATTACAGGGTTGAGTTTGCAACATACTCAAATGGGTGGTAATAATGGAGGTGGTTCACTACAGCACACAAGAGTATCTAGAATTGATTTTCCTAAATTCTCTGGTGAAGATGTAAGAGGTTGGCTGTTTAGATGTGAACAATTGTTCTTGATTGATCAGGTGGCTGAAATTGAGAAGGTAAATCTTGTTTCTATTCACCTTTATGATAAAGCTTTGTTATGGCATACACAGTTTCTTAAGATTCATGGAGGATTTGTAGATTGGGGGGTATATAAACAGGCCATTTTGGACAGATTTGGTAGTGTTTATGATGATCCTATGTCTGAATTAAAGAATTTGAAATATGAAACTACTGCTAGAGATTATGAAGATGCATTTGATAATCTTTTGAGTAGGGTAGAGATAAGTGAAGCACATGCAATGAGTTTGTTTTTGGGTGGGCTACCAACTGAATTGGCTATGAGTGTCAGGATGTTCAAGCCAAAAACATTGGCTGATACTTATTGCTTGACAAACCTCCAAGAAGCCACTCTCAATGCAGTTAAGAAGAAGAATAGGAGTACTTTTGTTCCTAACAATTCAAGATTTGGTCAGGCTTCTACTAGCACTTTTAACAAACCTTTGTTGCCAACCCCAAACACTTCAGTTGCTAAACCAAATAATTCAGTTGCTGGTACCAATAAAAGGTTGACCCAGAAAGAGTATGCAGAAAAAAGAGCCAATAATCTTTGTTTTTACTGTGATCAAAAATATACTCCTGGACATAAGTGTAGTGGACAGTTGTACTCTTTGGTTTTAGTGCCTGATTTGGAAAATGAAGGAGTGTCATTTTTGGAGATAGATGAAACTGTGGGAGAAGAGGATTTGATTGATTTGCAATACAACCATTGATTTCACTCAATGCTCTTACTGGTACCACCAATTTTCAAACCATGAGGGTTCTTGGTACAGCTTGGTAAACATACACCCACATTTTGATTGATTGTGGGTCTACACATAATTTTTGGACAAAAATATGGCCAAGCAGATAGGTTGTGTCACCGTATACATGCCCATTACCGATATAAAGGGCGATGGTAATAAATTGGTTACTCGATGCGAATGTAAAGGATTCAAATGGCATTTTGGTACTACCTTTCACTACGATGTGATGCTATTACCTTTGGGGGTTATGATATGGTACTTGAATCCAATGGTTGGCTACCTTAGGGAGATAAGGGTGAATTTTGGAGAGTTGAGGATGATTTTCAAGTATAATAATCAAAAGGTTTTGCTCGGAGGAACTCACAAGTCTAACATGGATTGGTTGAAGACCAAAGCTCGACAAAACCGTGAGACAAGCGTAACTACATTCTATGGCTCTTGTGTATATCCTAACTCGCACCTACTTGTATGCAAATGGAGGGCGTGAGAAGGAACCACACCCATGATTCACAAGATTGTGGAGAACTTTGCGATGTATTTCAAGTCCCTACCGAATTACCACCTAAGAGAACCCATGATCACGAATTCCATTGGTGGAAGGTGCTCATCCAAAGGAACATTAGACCATATAGACATCCTCCAACACGTAAAGATGCTATTGAAGGTATGGTAAAAGAGCTTTTGGAGTCGTGTGATAAAGAAGAGCAATAGTCCTTTTCTTCACCAATTGTTATGGTTAAGAAAGACAATTCATGGAGGATGTGTAGATTATAGACACCGAACAAACAAACCATCAAAGACAAATTTCCAATACCCATAATTGAAGAGTCGATAGATGAATTACATGGGGCACAATTGTTTACAAAACTGGATTTGAGGTCCGTTACCATCAAATAAGAATGCATGATACGATGTGGAGAAAAACTTTTAGAACTCATGAAGGTCACTATGAATTTCGGTTATGCCATTTGACCGACTAATGCTCCTCTACTTTTCGCCTCTCATGAATGAGGTATTCCATTCTTACTGAGGAAATTTGTGCTTGTGTTCTTTGATGATATACTCATTTATAGCCAAAATATGGAGGATCACTTGTTACATTTGGAGACGTGTGTTGGAAACTATGAGGCATCACAAATTATATGCTAAAGAAAGTAAGTGTGTGTTTGGTATCGATAGAGTTGAGTATTTGGGTCATGTTATTTCGCTATGGAGTAGCTATCGACCCCGAGAAGATAAAAGCTATGGCTAGTTGGCTGCACTCCACCAATGTGAAACAATTTTAGAGGGTTTTGGGTCTTACTGTGTTATTATAGAAGATTCATTCAAGGGTATGCTAGCATTAGTAGACCACTCACCCAATTACTCAAGAAGAATAGTTTTTATGGTCCGATGAGTCTCAAGCGCCTTTTGATAAGCTCAAACATGCTATGGTTATCGCCCAAGGTCGAGGTTACCGATTTCACCAAAGAATTTACTTTGAAACCGATGCATCGGGGTGGGATTAGAGTCGTGTTGTTACAAGAAGGACATCCTATAGCTTTTCTTAGCAAAACACTTTCACAAAACACCAACTTATGTCTACTTATGAAAAGAATTCATGGCCATTGTATATGCTTTGGAGAAGTGGAGAGGATACTTGTTGGATAGACATTTTAAGATTAAACCGATCATTTTAGTCTTAAATACTTATTGGATCAAAGGATGTCTACTCCCGCACAACCAAGTGGCTACCAAAGTTAATGGGGTTTGATTATGAGATTCAAGACAAAAGGGTGTGGAAAATGTTATCACGATGCATTATCAAGACTTCAAGATTCTAGTGAATTGTTCACTGGTTACATCTTCTATGAATACCGAATTGTACCACAAAATTGTGACTAGTGGGATTCGGATGAAAAGCTTAAACAGTCATTACTCGGTTGAAGAATGGTCAAAATGTAAAAGGTTCTTATACATGGTCTAATCAAGAGTTAAGAAGAAAAGGAAGTTAGTGGTAGGTAATGATCAAGAATTAAGAGCGAGTTGCTCAATCACTTTCATGCCGGGTCGGTTGGAGGTCATTCGAGTTAAGACTACCACTAGCAAAATTTGCGTGTCTTTTATTGGAAGAGGTTAAGAAAACATGTCAAACAAATGGTGAGAGAATGTGATACTTGTCAAAGAAATAAGTCGAATTGGTGGCTTATCCAGACTTCTCCAACCATTGCCTATGCCGCCTACTATTTGGTCCAAAGATTTCAATGGATTTTGTGGAAGCCTACCTAAATCTCGTGGTAAGACTGTAATATTTGTAGTAGTTGATAGGTTGAGCAAGTATGCACACTTTATGGCCCTTGCCCATCCTTTCATCGCTATTGATGTTGCACAAGTCTTTTGGACAACATCTACAAATTACATGGGTTACCAAACACAATTATATCGATAGGGACAAAGTCTTTTAAGCAACTTTTGAAAGAACTGCTTAGGTTGTTATGTTGTTAAGTCGCACATGTCTACATCATACCATCCTCAAACCGATGGCCAAACCGAGGTGGTTAATAGATGCTTGGAGTGTTATTTGAGGTGTATGACAGGGAGCAACCCAAACATTGGATGAGATGGTTATCCTTGGTCGAATGGTGGTACAACACTAATTACCATTTCGCAATCCATACTACCCCTTTTGAAGTAGTATATGGACAACCACCACCTGTTCATGTACCATATGTGGGTGGTGAGAGCAAGGTGGAATCAGTGGACAGAACTCTCACAGCTAGAGAAGTGGCAATTGATTTGCTTAAATTCCATTTAAAAAGGGCCCAAGATAGAATGAAGTCCCAAGCTGACAAAAACAGGACAGACAGAGCATATGAAGTGGATGAATGGGTCTATTTGAAACCGCATTTCAGTGCAAGTCACCATTAGAAAGAGCAAATGTAATAAATCGTCCCCAAAATACTATGGTCCTTTTCAAGTACAAGCTAAGATTGGACAAGTTGCTTATAAGTCAAGCTACCGATTCTTCTCAAATCCATGATGTTTTCATGTGTCCCAACTCAAGAAATGCAGAGGTGTGGTAACTCAAAGTGGTAGCTACCGTTTTGGTGTGGATGGTACTATGTTAGCGTAACCCATAGCTATACTAGAAAGAAGGTTGGCTAAGAGAGGCAACACAATTGTGGTCTTTGGACTTGTTCGGTGGTCAAATGGGTCAAAGGAAGATGCTACTGGGAACCCATCAAGAACTTCAAAGAAAGTTCCTCCTTGTTGTTTGATCTTGAGGACAAGATCAATTTGAGGAGGATGGATTGATAAGTACTTAAGTGATAAGGTGTTAGAATGTTGATGGCATGTGAGGTGCTTGTGCATAGTCTAAAGACTAGACACAAGAGGTGCACATGACTTACTCCTCAACTGCTCCTAACAACCTTTCCCGCCAAAATCTACTTTAAATACTTGTTTTGTTTTACTTTCACTTTCAGCTTTAGAAATACAATTCTCTCTCAACTCTTGTAATCTTCCGACTATCTTTGTAACATTTCACACTTTGATAATACAAAATTGGTTTTGGCGGTCTATTTCTTCATTCTTGATTGCTCAACCGCTTGTAATCCTCTAACGGATCTTAATTGATCCCTATTGGTGTCTATCATTGGAAATTATAGTAAGGTTGTAAAGTTTTAAGATTATATATTCATTTACCTTACAACTTAATGAGCATGGTGAGGTCATTAAAATAGTCTTTGATAAATTATTTTGATGAATTAATGGCAAGATGTGGCAGTTTTAGAAGAAAGAAATGAAGACGAAAACTTCATGCAACAAAATTATGGAAATGTTAAACTGCCAAAATGATTTATAAATAGATGTCTTGTTTTTCTTTGTTTAAATACGAAAAGAAAACAATCACTAAAAGTGCCTCAATTTATAATCTTGGTTATTGTTGTGTAACTTCGCCCACCTAATACTCGAGTCATGTTTTTTCAGCGCCACCAAATGCATTGTATTGTGATTGTTTCGCTGACAAAATACAACACAGGTCTACATTGAATCACTGGGTGTTTATGTATGGATGCTCACGGCGAATAGAGCACGTAAAAACCTTTTAGGACAGGAAACTATATATGTTCCCGTGCAGTGACCCTTTAATGGTTTTTTCTTCACGAGTGCATCAGTTTATTGCCGCGTTTAGGTGCTTCACTTTGTTGTTGTTCGGGTTTCTAGGTTGTATACTAGTAGTTGTCTTCTATTACGTTGCTAGTATATGAGTTCATTTCGTGTAAGTTTTTTTTTTTTTTTTTTTTTTTTTTTTTGAACGGCATTGTGGCTACATGGCCCCTAGCCAAGAAGGCGTAGCGAACCCACACAATCAGGTTGGGTCCAACCCAGAAGGCACTGACACCCTTCCCTTTACGCACACGGGGGGAAACCCCTATCGCCCTAGACAAGACTCGAACTTGAGACCTTGCCTAAGGGGGTAGAACCTCCATACCGCTTGACCAGAGGCCCGTTGGTCTTCGTGTTAGTTAAGGTGCCGTTTTATTGGAGTTAATAAAAAAGCAAAGTAACTCTTAATACCGTCTTTTACTGGTTATGAGTCATAATATCGTCTTGCGCGCTATATGAGGGAGGTTGAGATGTAGACAGTCTTACCCCTAGCTATGGTACAGAGGTTGCTTCCAGTTCTACGAAATGAAGAAAAGGACCTCCGATCTTGCAAGGAGTAAGGATCGAACCCTTGACTTATGTATCCAACGACAAAGGTGTTAACTAGAGGTGGGAAAACGGGCGGACACGGGCCACGGTTCAAATGAGCTAGGGCCCAAACGGGCACAGGCCAAATGGAAAATAGGAAGTCTGACATGCTTAGGTTTTTATTTTGAATTGTAGTACACTGATACATTTGAATTTATTTTTACGATAAGCATCATAGCTATTCTATACTATATTATAATGCAAGTAAAAGCCAAACCTCATTCTAAGCCTAACTCTTCACCAAAAATTAAGATAATGAGCTCCAATCATGAGATGACATGTGTTATTTCTTAACAAACTCCAAGCCTAACTCCTAACTAGGGGTGGAAACGAGCCGAGCCGAGCTCGAGCTCGGCTCGTTTATATATATAAAGCTCGAGCTCGGGCTCGAGCTCGTTTTGAGCCTCATATTTTGAGCTCGAACTCGGCTCGTGAAAATTTTCACAAGCTCGAGCTCGGCTCGGGATCGACTAATTTTATGAAGTGTTAAAGAAAACAAAGTTCAAATGGAGCTCGTCTAGTTAATTACATAAGGCTCGAGCTCGTTTACTACTTTTAAGCTCGTTTATACGTATAGACAATATATATACATATATATTTCAATGGCTCGTTTAGGCTCGCGAGCCTACTCAAGCTTTTTGTACAGAGCTCGAGCTCGATTATTAAATGAGCCTAAACTTAGGCTCGAGCTCGTTTAAGCTTGGCTCGTTCGAGCTTTTTACCGATCCAATCCCGAGCTTTTTACGAGCGGCTCGGCTCGTTTCCACCCCTACTCCTAACCACTAAAAATTAATCTATACTATATTATAATGCATGTAAAAGTCAAACCTCATTCCAAGTCTAACTCCTCACCAAAAATTAAGATAAGGAGCTTCAATCATGAGATGACATCTGTCACTTTTTAACAAACTCAAAACCTAACTTCTAACCACTAAATATTAAAATAAGAAGCTCCAATTATAAAGTGACATGTGTCACTTCTCAACTTTCTATACTATATTATAATGCATGTAAAAGTCAAACCTCATTACAAGCCTAACTCCTCACCAAAAATTAAGATAAGTAGCTTCAATCATGAGATGACATATATCACTTTTTAACAAACTCCAAGCCTAACTTCTAACCATTAAAAATTAAAATAAGGTGCTCCAATTATAAAGTAACATGTGTCACTTCTCAACTAAAAATTCATCTTTATTTTCAAATTGAAATATCTTTTTATCTATTTATTTTTTTTATAATCTAATTTCACATATTTTCTAAAATTTTATGCTCTTTAATTCAACATCCATTTGGATATATTTTTATAAGTTTTTAGTTTATATATTTTTAGCCGGTTTATTTTATTTTAATTCAATTTTTTACAATTTTAACCTTTATTTCAATTAATAGAATTTTGATTCGTCAAAATCATATACTTTTGGGGGAGCGTTTGACGGGTAAGATATTGCGAGGGTATTTCTATATGCGGGAATAATGATGTCACGGGAAAGCTATAGTAAAGTCAAACAAACACATACAACTAACACATATACATTCGAAGTGTTGTGAAACGAATTCACTAGACGGGTAAGCAAACACATATAACTATACTTATCGTCGCCGCTGTGCGTATCTTGCTAGTTAACTATAATATACGTTTAACTGTATGTAAATAAAAATAATAACCTAAGCAAAAACAAAAAGTAAATTACCAAAATGGTAAAAAAAAATTGAAACATCTGTTATTAATTTATGTCATTGACCATTTATCTAACTTTATGTTTAAAATTGTAAGCTTGTCAAAAAAAATAAAAAAAATAATAATAATAATAAAACCATCTCATGCATGCAAACTTATAAAATTGAAATCATGAAGTTGCATGCAGAAGAGGACTAAGGATCAAATGAGAAGAAAACTTAAAATGAGAAGGATGAGAAATAACTATAACCACACATTAGAGATGCATCGACTTCAATTAGATGCATCTATAATCTTTTAGATGCACCTTAATATACTTTCTAGCAAAAAATTAAATGCATATACATATATTAGATGCATTTCATCAAGTTAGACAAATCCTGTGTATTTTTCGTCCTCTGCGGGTCAAATTTGTTCCTAATATCACTTTGCATCGTTTTCACTTTCAAAACTAGTGGGGATGCATCTAAATTTATAAAGATGCATCTAATTCAAGTCGATGCATCTCTAATGTGTGATTAAAGTTATTTTTCATTCATCTCGTTTTAAGTTTTCTTCTCACTGGATCCATACCATGCAGAAGAGGCTAAAGTTGGCTTTTAAAAGAATTCAACATGCCTACTTTTGTTGGTATCCTTCCCTTCTTATTTATAACCAACTTCCCACAAGCTACATTTCTTTAAAAAGCGATGTGGGATGCCAAAACTCGAAACCCAATTGATTTTTAGCATTTTATAGTATATTGGTCGGCGGTGTATTTGAATTCATCTTACCTATGAGTACATGTATATATGATAGGTCGTTCGGTTCTTGAGACTCTTAGATCCAGCATGTCGGACCAGTTGAACAACCGACCCAATAGAATGGTTGGTCTGATGCCTGGACTGACTATTAAATTAAAAGCATATAGATAAACATTATGGATATTTGATATATGATGTGCTTATAAGCTTATTAGCTTATATGTATCAAAGAAGCCCAAAGTAATTTTGCATGCTTGGAACACTTATACTTTTATTAACAAAAAACCAACGTACTTGTTAGTTTGTTCCGACTTCACCAATATGAACGGTTTATATTAAAATAATATTATATTATTACACACGTATAATTACTTGTAATGAAATGACTATATTCCCCTTGTCATATCTTCTTTAACACAATCACAACCTCACTCAAATCTAAAACCTGACACACTTACAAAACCCATCCTAGCAATCTACCACTCTTAACGAACATAGCCTAATCATCGTAACTGTTTCAGTTGCTATCTCTCCGGATGAAGTGATATACCATGACCTGACATCTACACTTTGCCTCATTATGAAGCTAACATCTTGCTTAACATTAAGATACCCAATTTAGATAACACATTTTGTTTAATAGTGACCAATACAAAAGCACCTAACCAACAAAATTTCTATTAACAAAAATTATTTGATATGAATAAGGAAGATTAATCCTCTACTGCAATACCTAACTTATGTGAAGTGACGATCATACTATGGATGAGCATATACTAGAGGTTAGGCAAACGCAATACTAACACTACCTATAATAACCACCACGAATGTAAAGGCTGGCATTCATTTTTGGGTAGACGTTATTTTGGATGAACATATACAAGTGTTGTCTGTCTCAACGCAAGATCTCATTGGAACCAACATACACGTTATGGACTTGCACATTGATGTGTTATACTAGTTACGAGACCTTAGGAATATAAATAGTAGCCTTTTGGCCGTAACAGTATGTGCAAGGTTTACATTGTGTCCAAATTATGTCACTCCTGTTGGTTTGTGGGAGCTAAAACACACATAAACGACTAGAAGTGTGTGAGCCTATGGGGGCACACACGTTAAACACGAGAGTACGTGTCGAACGTTTATTATATTGGATACGTTATACCCGTTTTATGCATGCATGAAAACCCGATCTTATTTACGACTCATGGACTTGTTCTATTGAATGTGGGTCGGATTTGGAAGCCTTGGGCTTGCCCGTTTAACTGATCGGGGTGTTCGGGTTTTTGCTTGTAGCTCAAGAATTGAACCCATATTATGGGTCGATTGGTTAAGCTTATAAAAACATATACACCATGCAATTTTAATGTACGACTTATACATATCCCTAACTTATGTCTTTATCATCCCATGCACATGCAAAACTGATTCACCAATGCAGTCCATATTATCCAATCGGATCTATCTCATCCAATAGGGTTTTTAGTATGGTTTGGTCAAACTCAAAACCTTGCATTAATTTATTGATCCAAGTGGTATTAGAGTTTTGTAGTTTTGGAATTCTTGTTATTTGTTCCTAGTTGAACGTGATATAATAACAAGTGGTTTAGACTTATGCTCAATGGTTCTCGGATAGAAAAGGGTACAAGAATATCGGACATGTTTTGTCCGATATCAGGTAATACTTGGGCAGTTCTCGGACAGCTCTAGTGGCTCTCGGGCAGAATAAATAGAAGGTGTTCTTGATTTTATTTGTCCGTGGTATTCAAGTAATTCAAGGGTTGATTGATATAAACGTTCTCGACTAGCATTTATCGAACGTACTTTGTTTAAGTGTTTGTGAGTGATACTCATAGAGGCATCTAATTTAGGTTCTCAGTTTCGTATTGGTTTTATTGTCCGTTACACTTGCGTTCAAATAGCCACGAAAGGTTAGGTTTTCTTTTATCCCTTTTATTAATTAATTGTTATATTTATTAATTGTTTATTAATAACGTGGTTAACCTAATTGCGATTCATGGATCCTTATCCGCCGCATCGAGAGGTTAATGGTTAACTTAGTTCTAAAATCCCAACAAAGGGCATCACGAGTCAACTCTTTTTGCGATTATGGGTTACACGCTTCTTATTAATAAACATGTTAAAAAGGCTGCATGAAACCTAATTTAGTTATTCGTTTTATTTTGTTTTATTTTAATTTTGATAATTACATGCAATACTTGTCAATTTTTAATAAATAATAACTAGTCACACACAAATTAAAATTATATTGATAATTAGAATTAATTTGTTAATTGGAATTACTTGCTAATTAGAATTTAATTTACATGTTAATTACAATTACCTTGTTAATTAAAATTAAATTGTTAATTAAGAATTACATGTTAAATTAAAATTACTTGCTAATTAGAATTAAAAGTTAATTTGTATTTATTAATTGTTAATTAGAATTATTATGATAATTTGAATTACATATTGGTTTATAAATACATAATATGCGTAATTACTAGTTAATTGAGATTGCCATGTTTTATGTGTTTTTCGGCCACAAGACCCACTCAATTGCTTTTGCGATGTATGGGACGATCTAGGTATTGTATCCTAGTGACGGTTTTATGGTTCTCCGTTTCGGAAAGACTCACAAGAGAACTCGGAATAATATGTGGTTATATATTGATGTTTATGTTCAATATGTTTGTGATTCCTATATATATGCATTATTACCTGCTTTGACACCTAATTGTATGCAATATGGATTAATATGTATCGAAACCATAACATCAATATTGGTCTTTATTTACACGCCTAAATAACATGCTCATTGTGACCTGCTATTTGATTCGTGGAAAATTATTTTTGTAAAATAAAGTGACCTAATATATGAAACACGTTTTCAAGAATTTAAAAACTAGACGCTATGGACACTTGGGATGTACGGCTCACCCACTAGAACAAACTAAAATGGGGTTCAAAGAGGTGCGATAGTTGCAACCGAAGGAAGTCTAAGGTTATGCTTTAGCGTTTACGGTCCTCTCGCCTCCCCGTATGCTCGATTGAGCTACCGTGAACCATGATGATCACTACAGTGTCATTACTAAAGGTTTTAAAATTAGTGTTACAAAGTTGTTTTGCATGCTTCTTTGTACACGAATTTTATCACATTTATATGTGCATACCTATTTTTTATTTTAAGTCTATGCCATCCAACTATGAACACGTGCATTTGGATTGACTTCTCTGGTCAGACCTAAGGGCCTTTCCAACCCATGGTAATTATTTCTCCCTAGTTAGACCTCTGGTTATGTTTACACGTTCATACTTGGTCAACTTATATCGAGTTAGCTTGGTCAGACCTTGAACCCGAGGCATAAGATGAGAACTAAACATGCTCACGATATTATTACTTGTTTACTAATGCCTTGATCTGTACCATAAATCTAAGAGTTGCATTATGCAATTAACGCTCGTCGCTTACCTTTTGTCCTATTTTTTATACACTGGTCAGACCTATGGTAATTAAATGGGGTTGCAAGATGGATCTTAGTCTTATTAGTAATTAATTGGGTAGTTAATTCTTTTAAGAATGTAATTATCGAAAATACTAGGATTGAACTTTTTATGTTCTGATTAATTGTGTTATTGCAACATGATTCGTAAACAAAGTTGTTTTTCTTTGAAAACAAACTTAGTCTCTTTTCTAAGTAAGAAAAGTGAGACTTATACCTATCTTTTCTCCTTAGTTGACAAACTAAGATAGGATTACAAATTGATAAACTCATTTATGATCTTTCATTACCCTTTTGTGGTCTAGAGTTAATTGAAAGATATAATATTTTGTGTAACTGGAAACATTGTGTTAGAGCTACCAAAATAAATAACATCCTGCAATTGTCACGATGTATGAGTTTAAACCACAAAGAGTAAAGAAATTACTAGCATATTTGCTAGGTAATCTTCTTGGAATCTTATTATTCCTAAAGTGCTAAATACCCTTGGGGCTTTGTAGAGATAAAGGAGGAATTGCATGCTAAAGATTCAAGTTAATTGAATAAAAGAATGGCTAGTCCATTGTCTACATAAGTAGAACTTCATATACTCTGTTCAATACCTAGGTACATGCTACTCGTAGGCATTTGAAGAGAATATGAAAGTATATAAAACTGCTATATGCTTTCTACCGGAAATGTAACACTTATAATGTTGACAAATCCAGTGGGAGCAGTTGCATTTTATTACTGAAATAGCATTCATGTAATGTTGTCAATTTCAGTGGGAGCTACGGAATTTATTTCCTGTTAGTCACCCATATCATTCTGAAGTTTAGTGTGCTTTTATTGTAAATGATGGGGCGATTCATGGTAGTAGAACTCAACTTTATCGAATTGCACTACTATGGTTATATATCATGAACCCATTGGACCACTTTAATTTCACTTTAGACCCATTTTACATGAAAAAACAAACTAAACTCATTTGACATACAAAACAACCTATAGCCACCCATTTTGCCTGAAACGTACGTTTAAAAAAATAATTATTTACTGTTATCATTGCCCGAACCCCATGCGTGCACGAGTCCCTATAACTAGTAATTTAATAAAATAAACCCCGTTCTGAAAAAGTCAAAGGCGAGAAAACCCGTTAACTCTCATATTCTAAAACTTTAACAGCGACCCATGATTTTAATTTCTTTTTTGATATTTTTTGTAGTCGTGATTGTTTGACTTTCATGTTTATTTAGTTAAAGTTCCACTATATTGTCTCTAAAATTCTCTTATGTCAACATTTAACTTCTCCAATACTTTGGCATTAGTGGCCATATCGATGTTTTATTTATATGAAAGTGACACTCTAGGCTAATATGACCTTAGCCCCCGAACAAAAATCCTCAAGTTCCGCCATTGCCTTTGGGTCTTCAAATATACATTTTATAAATAATTATGATGGATAAAAGATTTTGAAATAATCAAATCAATGAATAATAAAAAATTATAAGAGCATCGGGTGTCACGAAGTTTTTTTTCTCTTCATTTGGGCCCCACTTGTGCCACATCACTCCAACACACTCACTTAAAAATATCTCACAATCACAACTAACTCAAACCTCTTCATTTGGCCCTACCCACCCTCATTTTATTTCTTTTTCATATTTTCCAAACACAATTAAATTCATTTCATTCATTTAAAATAAAAATACAACATACAATAGTAAAAAAAAAAAAAAAAAAAAACATACGAAATTTAAAATACATTGCGAAATAAAAAAACATACGAACTTTAAACTAATCTTGTTGTTGCTGATGTAGTTGCCAAACATGCTCAATGATATTTCGTTGAAGTCTTGCGTGTGTTGCTTTATCACGCAGTTCTTTGGCATTCTTGCGTTGTATATCGCATCGCTCAACCCATGTCCGTTGTATATTTGCTCGCGGACAAACATAAATATCGTTCATTTCGGATATCGCAAACTTTTGATCTTTCAAAATCATGTTATGCAATATGATGCACGTGTACATGACTCTTCATAGCTTGTTGATAGTCCAAGCACTCGCCGGTTGGCTTATAATATGCCAACGTCCTTGGAGGACCCCGAAAGCTCTTTCAACGTCTTTGCGAACACTTTCTTGTTTTTGTTTAAACAAGGCATAATATGCAGTCGAGAATGATTTGACAAAAGATGACCAAGCTGGGTAAATCCCGTCAGCTAGGTAATAACCGTGTTCTAATGTTGCACCGTTTACTTGAAACGGAACCTTGGGGGCGATGTCATCAAGAAGGTCGTCGAATAACGGTGAATTATTCAAAACAGTTAAATCATTATTCGCACCCGCTACCCCAAAAAATGCATGCCAAATCCATAAATCGTATGACGCAACGGCTTCAAGCATGATAATTGGATATTTTTTATCACCTCTATGAAATTGCCCTTGCCACTCAACGGGACAGTTTTTCCATTCTCAGTGCATACAATCAATGCTCCCAAGCATTCTCGGAAACCCATGGACTGTGTTATGTGCGTTATATAAATTTTGAATGTCATTCAAATTAGGCTTTCTTAAAAACTCGGGCATAAACAATTCAATTACACACATAGTAAAAAAAATCTAGACAATCGTGTGCCGTGTGTGACCCCATTTGCAAATATTCATCAAATGCATCAGGTGTGGTGCCGTAGGCCAATTGGCGTATGGCGGATGTGCATTTCATAATAACACTCATACTCATTACACCCGTAGCATCGGGTCGGACTCTAAAGAAATCAAAATGCGGTAGAAGAGGATCAACAGTTTGAATGTGATTTTCAATACCTTGTACTATTTCTAAGAATAGTTTATGGCTCATACGAAATCGACGCCTAAAATAGTAGTCCGGATATTTTGGACAATCAGAAAAATAGTCGGATATCAGACGTTCTTCAGCAACTTCAAAGTCACGGTAGATGTAATTACGGGTGCGTGAACTTTCGACTTCTGCTCGCAACGATTGCCCATAACCTGCAACTTTCAGAATCATCTCGATATCTTGTAAATCATCAATATCGAATCCGAATTTGAACCACTCATGTTTTTTTGCTTAAGATGTAAATATTTGAAAGAGTAATGTGTGAATGATTTGAAAGAAAAGAGTGTAAATGATATTATAAAATGGGGTATTATTTATAAGAGGGTGGATTAAGTTTTAATATTAGAAATAAAAGTTTTTTTTTTTTTTTTTTTTTTTTTTTTTTTAAACGAACCATTTAACAACGGTTATATTCTTTTCCTCTTTGTCTTCTTCCTCGTCGTTGCAATGGCGAAAACACCAACGGCTTGCTTGCATGGTGTGGTGGCGAGGGACGAAACGCGTCGGCGAGCTTACCATGTTGGAGTGGCGAGAGTGAATCGTTACCACACTCCATGCTCTAAGTTCACACTGAACTAATAAATTTAGATATAAGTATTAGTTGTACTCATAGTTTGAAAGAAAATCTTTTTGACATAGTGATTTTTGGAACTTCCCTTATTAAGTAATAAATATGAATTCTAATGTTATCACAATTCTTATCGAATTCTAAATGTTATCACTAATTAATATCTACAAAAACACGTCTCCTAACTCTAGATAAACATTATCATCACAACCACCATAACATCATTCCTCATGTGATGAATTCTTAAGATGCAGAGTCTTCATGTTGTGGCTAGCATAATGTATATTACTTGACGTACTTTTTAGTTCTCATATATATATACCTTATGTAATGGTTTTTTTACATGTAAAATAGTACTATTGGAATTAAATATACATACTCCACTAAGGTATATTTTTGGAATATTGCTCTTTTAATGTCATTGTTTGTGTATGTAACCGCTCTTTTTCTTTTAGTTTAACTAAGATTATTTGAAAATCTATTCTTTTCACAAGCTTTCACAATCTGACGTTTAATAATCCCTACGTGCATGGACTCAAAATTTCAAATACGGTTATAAGTATTGTAAAGGGTTAATAGACAAAGATGTCACTAAACTTTCAAAAAAATTTGTCCTAAGTCACTAATGTTTGTATTCATCATCTAGGTCACTATACTTCACGGGTTTTCACATATGTTACTAAACCTTTTATAAGTGTCACCCTAGTCACTCAAGGATTGGTAACCGTTGTAGCCAATACATAACTAAACCTATACAAACAAGTCACTAAACTTTGCGAAAAATTTGTCTTAAGTCACTAATGTTTCATTCCTGTCATCTAAGGTACTAAACTTTGCTAAAAATTTGTCCTAAGTCACTAATGAAAATTTTTTCCTAAGTCACGAGTTGTGGCACATGTTACTGAACCTTTAAAATTTTACGTTTTATACGATTTTATACACATTTTATACGTTTTTATTCATTTTTATTCATTTTTATCGCTTTTGTTCGTTTTTACGCTTTTGTCCGCTTTTATACGTTTTCGCTTTTTTTTCCCATTTTTACGTCCGTTTTATACATTTTTATGTTTTCATCCGTTTTATCGTTTTGTCCGTTTTATATGGTTTTGTACATTTTTATACGTTTTATTCGTTTCATACGTTTTATTCGTTTTCATCCGCTTTATACGTTTTAAATGCTTTTTACGTTTCGTCCATTTTCTTATGTTTTTGCCCGTTTTCTATGTTTCATTCGTTTCGTCCCTTTTATGTTTGAAAACATAAGAAAATAGGCGAAAACGTAAGAAAACGGAGAAAACGATAAAAAGGATTAAAACGAATAAAACGGATGAAAACGAATAAAACGGATGAAAACGAAAAAGTATAAATAATGTATAAAACCATATAAAACGGACAAAACGTATAAAACGGATGAAAACATAAAAACGATAAAACGGACGTAAAAATGGGACAAAACTCGTGACTTAGGACAAAATTTTCATTAGTTACTTAAGACAAGTTTTTCGAAAGTTTAGTACCTTAGATGACAGGAATGAAACATTAGTGACTTAGGACAAATTTTTCGCAAAGTTTAGTACCTTAGATAACATGTGCCAAAACTATCGAGTATACCTTAACCGGTAACAACCGTTGTTTCCTATCGGTATCCACGATAACCGGTTACGTAAAGTATAGTGACCTAGATGACGAATACAAACATTAGTGACTTAGGACAAATATTTCGAAAGTTTAGTGACATCTTTGTCTATTAACCCATATTGTAAATTGCGTCCATTTGATTTAAGTTTAAAGTAAATTTAATTCATGTTAAAACTCCGTGCATGCACAGACTTATAACTAAATTTAATTCATGTTAAAACTCCGTGCATGCACAGACTTATAACTAGTTACTAAACGAAAAAATTTGAAACATTTAAAAAAAAATTATGACATTAACCATTTATATTTTTGGTGTGTCAAAATTTTCTAACTTTATACTTAAAATTGTAAACTTGTCAAAAAAATATAAAAATCTGTTCCACCAATCATTGCTTACAAACATAAGTTTGGAAGCAACAGATGATAGAACAGGCTTTTAAAGGAATTCAACATGCCTAATTCAAATAGTATCTTTCCCTCCTTATTTATAACCAACTTCCACAAGCTACTTCTCTTCGCAATGCGATGCGGGATGCTCAAAACTCAATTCCCAATTGGTTTAAGCAATATGCAGTACACACAGGTATATTTGACTTTATCTTAAGTTCTTAACCATTACGAGTACATGTTTAGATAAACACTAAATAATGTATGTTATGATGTTATATTTGCACTTAAGCAAGGAAAGGTGCACTTAAGGTGCATATTATCAAAGGCCACGTTGGTTGTGGGTTTTACCAGCTGATAGAGTTGCTCAAAGCTCTTTTTTCCAAAAGTGAGTGATCATGTATAAGAAATGGATGGTGCTTGTACTTCACGACTTGATTATCGAACTGTTGAATACTTGGAGTAATGAGTTATGTTGGTCATGGAGAGGTGTTGAAGGCGCGGCTTCATAGGTTTTATATTCAAGGTTTGTGTGGCAACAGGTAATCACGGTAGCTAAGGTGTATTTAATTTTGTAGGTGTTGGTGATAATTGATTAATATGAACTTTTATTTTTACATGTATGTGTGTTTATATGCGATTTCAAGTTAGTGATTTGCAAATACATCATGAACAATGAATGTGGTGTTGACACGAGCACACGACTACCATGCACCCACAAGTTTCGCCATACATCTACCAACTAGATATTATGCAATAAAAGGTGCTCGATCTGTATCCATGCAGTTTATGTGAGACATATACGCGTTTCTGATTCATATTATCAAAGGCCACGTTGGTTGTGGGTTTACCAGCTTATGGAATGCTTGATGCCAGCTTACTAAGTTGTTGTCGGATGATTGAAGCTATATATTCTAGCCGTGGAGAGGTGTTGAAGGCCCGGCTTCGTGGGTTTTCTTTTGCACGTGGTCGCGGTAGCTAAGGTGTGTTTGCAAGTGTGTTTGTGTTTGTGGCAGATGTGTGTTTGAGTTTGAACATACGTGTCAATGAGAATTGCTTAATATGAATGTATTCATGCATCTAAAATGTGATTTATTTTTATTTATTTATTTATTTATTTTATTATGGTTATTATTATTTTTTTCATCTTCTAGCAATGCAATATATATATTAATTAAGTACTCGTATGTGACTATTTGTGTTGCTTCATAGGTACTGATATGGACTGAATGATTGCTTAACTTGTTTGATATTGTGTAGGTGTCATAAGTATGTGACTATTTGTGTTGCTTGATAAGTATGTGACTTTTTTTTAATATTAACATTTGGGGCTGCTAAAATAGTTGGGAGGGGAATTGGCGGGTCGAGGCGGAGTGGGAAGCCTGGTTCGTCTAACTGCAGTATGTTTATTCATAAATTTCATATTCTAGCAATGCAAAAAGCATATTATGATGTTCAAGACAATGATCGACTGGTGGATTGTTCAACTTGTAGGGATTTAGTAACCAGCGCGCGTTTGCAGCTGACAAAATTGGTATTGTGTAGGTGTCATAAGTGCTGTTAAAAAGAAGATTAACATTGCAGACCATTAGATTAGGAGGGAGGGGATTGGCCGGTTGGGACGCCGGGACGGAGTGGGAAGCTATTCGGGCTGGCCTACAACCAAAATTCCTTCTTACAAGTGGTTTCCGAGCAGGAACACGACATCGAGCATGAAAGACTTGAACATCCGTATTTTTTGGCGTAGAGAACAGATTAGATCCTTTTTACATACGATTAATAATTAATAAGAAACATATATACTTACAAGAGAAGTATATATTTTTTGTATGACTAGACACGCCCAATCAACTGTGTCTCTCTATTGTATCAAAATAAAATTAATAAAAATCCTTCTGTTCTTTATCGTAACCAACATTAAGTCGTTTAAGTTACGCTTTAAAAATACCGCAAAAAAATACCAATAAAAAAACTTGGATGACCTGGTTTAGTTGTCCTAAAGCTCATTTTTTCACATATATACAAAGAAAGATGATTTTCACACTTTATTTTTAAATTTGCATACTTCACTATACAAGTAGATAAGCGAGGTGTGAGTTTGGTAAAATCTTTGTCTCAGTCCTGGAGTTATAATACAAGTAAACATTCTCGATGGATCGATTAGATCTCAAATCCAATCTCATCTTACAACCGGCGATTAATATTGTGACCTTGTCAAATGTTATAAAAGCGATGGTTAAAATTTAGGGCTGGGATCCTCTCATATTCAATTGAACATAAGAGGTTATATAAGCCAATTAGAAACAAGATTTATGAAATGAGGGTCCATTCTTACTAAAAGTTAAGGGCTCATTTTTTGTTTACTTTCACAACATCTCATGTTCACTTCTTACTAAAAGTTAAGGGCTCTTTTATTTACTTTCACAACATTATCAACATGACATCTCATGTTCAAAGTGAACATGAAAGGATCTCAATCCTAAAATTTAAGGAATTGATTTGCACACAGTTGAGTTTTTAAAAATGTGCAAATCACAGTATCTTAAGATTAATAACTTTATATACTAAATTGTAAGGTTGTCAAATAAAAAAATAAAAAAAACAAAATAAATAAAATAAAATAAGGCAAAAATGCATATATATCTCACCCAAAATGAATAATTGCATATACATCCTTTGTACAAGTTTTTTTTGCACATAGTACAGTGTTTTTATGCATACTTTGAATATATATGCAATTTTGCATTTTCGGAAGGATAAATATGCAAAAGCATCAATAAAAAACAATGACAAATCTGATGCTTGCAAACTTGTTAACTCAAATCATAAGCTTGCAAACATGAAATATCAGCCATTGGGATATAAGGAATTCAACATGCCTACTTCTAATTGTTTTCTTTCCACGTTATTTATAACCATCTCCCACAAAGCTACTTTCCCTCACAAGGTGATGTGGGATCCTCAAATGTCAAAACCCAATTGATTTTAATAATTTTGAAGTACATAGGTTGTGTATTTGAATTTATCTTGACCAACACGAGTACATTTTAGATAAACATTAACTAATGTATGCTAGTATGTTTTAAGTGCACTAGTCTTATGATGTTATACTGGCTCCTATGAAATGAAAGGTGCTGAATCCGCACCATGAGATGCCATGAGCTGTAAGTAAACATATATATGCCTTCTATATATTCATTATTAAAAGAGTGGGATGGTATTTGGGTTGGAGAAGGTCACCTGATGAGGTAACTCAACCTCATCAAACCATGTTTTGGCCATTTGGAATTTTAGACATCGAGTTATAATAGAAGTAAAAAGTCTCGTCCTCAATGGATTCGTTGGATCCATAATCCAATCTCTTATTACAACCTACGTTTAATATTGTGAGCTTGTCTAATATTATAAAATTAATGGTCAAATTTAAAGGTGTGTTAAGGGTTAAATAACTTTAGATATAAAATTGTAACCAAGGAAGTTTAAGGAACTCAATATGCCTATTTTTATTTGTATACTTCCCTCCTTATTTATAAACATCTCCCACAAAGCTACTTTCCCTCACAATGCGATGTGGGAAGTCAAAACCCAATTTATCTTAACCATCATGAGTATGTTTAGATAAACGCTAATTAATGTATGTTATGTGTTATAAATGGTTTCCATTTCTTTTTACTCATATGTAAATTTCTAGTTATATCCTACTTTCTGCTCTTGAGACTATCAGATCGAACATGTCGGAGCGCTTGAACCACTGACCCGATAGAACGGCTAGTCTTATGCCTGGACCAACTATTAAAACCATAGCTCTTGTATATTGTAATTTATTTTTTTCTTTCTGTGCTTTAGTTGCAAATAGGAATAAAGCTTGGTGATCAACAGTAAAGTTGTACAGGTTTGTGAAAACTAACATACTCAAAATTCGGAACACCTTTGGTGCTGCCAAAATGACTGAATAGAAGTATAAGAAGACCATAAGAATCTTGTAACCGGAGGAAAGGTTCGGTTTCAACTTGTTCTTTATAATAGAAGTTGTATTCACAGCTTAACTATTTTTTGCAAGACAATTAGTGGCGAAACTTGATCATTTATTTTCGGAGGGCCGAATTAATTTTGGGGGACCAGATCGGAGATTTGTTTGTAACCCCAGCTGAATTACTCTTAAAACCTATAATATTTACACTAGGTGTCGTAAATTTTGGGGGGGGGACCCTCCCCTGCCCTCAAAGAGGTCCGCCCCTGAAGACAATATATAGTGACAAGTATATACGAGTGTCGCTTTTTAACAAGTTGTGTTTGTGCTCAGTAAGAGCCTTTTGTGCTATATCATAAACTCTATGAAGCCACTTAAGCTCTAGACTTTGTGCAAAAGTTGCGAAAAAATTGCCGGGAATGGATTTCGCCGAAAACCCTTCCATGTTCATGTGTTGTTCATTAAGCGCATTTTGTAATTCCTCACTTAGCCTATCTGGATCCCTAGCTCACACATAGACTGTACTTGCCAAAATATTTCCATGGTAACAATAATGACGTCTTAGTCAATAAATTAATCTATGTAAATAGTCAGCCTATTAAACTTTGAAAACTTCAATCCTATCAGCCATATCAGCTTATGAACCTGTTATAATTAAGCTTAATATTTCACTAGCCAACTTTTAGTGTCACCATTTTTTTAAATTATTATTATTAACTCTTTTAATCAACACCATCTAAGCTACCTTTCTTCAATCTTAGCAACTCGACGCGGGTTAACCAAAACCCAATTATTTTTTTAACAATCTTCAATCTTCATACGTAAATGTTTTAAAACGTATGAATATTAATTTGCGTTAGACACACATATATGTCTAACTTAAACCTAATGGGTGCGGATTCAACACCTTTCATTGCATAGCAGCGAGTATAACATCATAAAACCGTGGGAAATAACACTAGTGCAAGTATAACATCATAAGTTCATAAAAAACTTTTGGCATACCACATCTCATTGTTAAGTAAAGTAGCTTGTGAGAGGTGGTTATAAATAAGAAGGAAATGATATAATTAAAAGTAGGCATGTTAGATTTCTTAAAAGCCTTTGGCAACATTGCTTGCAAGCTTATGATATAAGTTATATAAGCTTGTATTGCATGTTGTGGAACACTTTTATAATATTTGGCAAGCTTATAATAATATGTATTTATATAAATTTATTGTTGAACTAAATATATAAAGTTATCTAAACCTTAACATGCCAGAAATTTTTACCATTGCTTTTATAATACTCCGTATTTGACATGCTCACAATATAAAACACGGGTTGTTTGGATTTGATATCCAATGGATCCATGGAGGATGGGAATGTTTACTTCAATTATAAATCCGAGTGAGACAAAAAATTTCTCTAGCCATCTAGAGTGTCTCTTCTTAAATTAATTAGGGTTCATCCCACATCGCCTTATGAAGGAAAATAGCTTGTGAGAGTTAGTTATAAATAAGGTGGGAAGGATATTGTTATAAGTAGGCATGTTTTCCATAAAAGCCTTAGGTTTAACTTTTTGTTTACTTGCAAGATTATGATTTGATTTTTATAAGTTATAATCTTGCAAGTGTGAAGGCTTTGACTTTTGATTTTAATACTTTTAGACAAGCTTACAATTCTAGTATAGAAAGTTATAAAAACTTTAACACGCCATAAATGTTGACTGTTGAAATATAGCAATCTTATGATTGTTGAAGGGCTTAATATGTAAAGTTTTTAGCCTTTTTCTCCTAATTGTATCTTTTGTCTATGTTTGTCTAGTTTGTGTATGTGCAAGGGTTAAAGTGTAAATATCCTGGCCATATAAGCTCTCATCTCTTTTAGGGTTCTGCAGTTTTACACACACAAAGTTTCTCTCGTTTCATGATCTCTTGTGATTGCTGATAGTTCTTGATTTGGGTTTATAGTTTCATTGGGTTTATTGTATTGTTCTCATCAAGATCTACTTGATCTTGATAGTTTGGTTTAGTTTCAGTTGTTAATCAGTTTCTGAATGGTTTTAGTGTATGAGTTCTTGTAAGATAGCACCTAATATAGGGACTATCGTTTTCTCTTGTATTGTAAGATTGAACCTGTGTTGGGGACAAGCTATCTGTGTATATTGTTATAATAAAAGTAAAGATCACCAAGGGGTGGTTGGTTGGGTGATTACACCTTGTGTTAGTTGTTTTGATACCATTTTTACACGTACAACTTTAGTGTTGATCACCAAGTTGTATTCCTATTTGCAACTAAAGCACTAGTAAGAAGAAAACAAATTACAATACATACAATAACTATGGTTTTAATAGTCTGTCCAGGCATCAGACTAGCCGTCCTATCGGGTCGGTGGTTCAAGCGTCCGACATGTTGGATCTACGAGTCTCAAGAACCGAAAAACCTAGAATATTAATGAGAAATTTACACATGTGTAAAAAAGAAATGGCAACCACTTATAACTCATAAGAAACATAAAATCTTATAGAAATTGATTGTGCTTATTATATAGCATATTCTCTAACTTTTTGAATATAATATAAAGTTTTATAACTCATAAAAAAGAGCCCATCGACTTATACCATATAACTTATGTTTTTAAATGTCACAATTACTTAAAAACACTTATAAAACTATGGGAAATAAAACTAGTGCAAGTATAACATACATTATTTTGTGTTTATCTAAAGATGAGTGTACTACAAAATGCTTAAAAGTCAATTGGGTTACCACTTTTGGCATCCCACATCGCTTTGTAAATAAAAATAGCCTTGTGGGAGTTGGTTATAAATAAGGAGGGAAGGATATCATTTGAAGCCGGCTTGTTAAATTCTTTTAAAAGCCTGTATCAACTTTTTATGCTTGCAAATGATTTGAAATTTATAATGCTGGAAGGACATGCGGGTGTTGGATTTTATATTTTTTGACAAGCTTGCAATTTTAAACATAAAGTAAGAAAACCTTGACACGTCCTGAATATAAATGGTATGTCATAAATTGATAACAGATGTTTCAGAACTCATAAATATAGTAATTTACTTTTTATTTTTAAGCGATTGGTTTTTTTTACATACTCTTAAATGTTTTATAGTTGACTAGTTATAATGCTTGTCCACTCACAAGTTTCTAACTATGAATATGACCAATACTTATACAACTATATTAGTTCGGTAATCATTTAAAAGTTTTATTATTCATGAGTTTGATTACTTCCAAAATCTTTTATATGAAACGCATATTTGAAGATGCAAAGACAATGGCGAAACTTGATGATTCTTGTACGGGTAACTATCACGGTTATACATAGAAAACATCGATATGGGTAACTATATATACAAAACATTGATATTAGTAACTTATGTTTTAAAATGTCACAATTACTTACGATAATTTTAAAACAATCATACAGCTCTATGGGAAATAAAACAAGTGGTAATTGCCAAATATAATAACATCATAAGATAAAGTAATTAGTGTTTATCTAAACATTAGTTCTTGAAAAATAGCATCTTAACCTAAAATAGGTAGGATACCATCACGTTTAGATACGTGTCCTGGCCATCATTTGACCTCGCCTAAAGTTTCTTCTATAAACTTTGTCAATGGCTTAAATTAAAATAAGCATATAAATCTAAATCCTTGATGACGAAGCAAATTTTATACACATAATACACACACTCTCACACATACATACCAAACACAAACACTGAAACACACACATATAAATAGACATACATCCATTTATATTAAGTCAACTACGTAATGGACAAGAAGTATGAAAAAAGCAACTCCTACCACCATCACAACCCACCATTCGTGTCGTTTGCATGGACAATCTTTACGACGGTAACAAGATCACACGACTACCATGTCACCATTACTTCCACCGTGCATGTATTCACCAATGGCTTTCACATAGAAAAAGCAGCCCAACTTGTCGTTGTGCTATTAAAATTCGAGCAAAGCCAACGTTGTCGTTAAGGAATGTACGTGTAACTCACGTATATTATCGTACACCAAGTTTTTTGTGGGTATATCAGTTGATGGAACTGCTTGAATCCTTATTTCTAACCGAGATTGATAGATGACATGTAACGAATAACATACATTGGATACAATTTCAAATTGGAACTGATTGGAAGTTGTAAGAGATCAATATCGGTTTTTAAGAAGGCGTCAAACATTATAAAAACAATGAGCAAAATTCCCTGTATACGAACTTATAGAACTCATATCACAAGCTACTTTCCTTCCCAGAGCGATGTGGGATGCTCCAAAGTCAAAACCCAATTGATTTTAAGCAAATTGTAGTCACTGATATATTTGAATTAATTTTTACAATAAGCATCATAGCTAGTTAACTATAACTTCGGCGGGTACCCGGTGATTAAATTTTTCAGCGAACAAATGTTATTTTATTTTGAGCTGCTTGATTTCAGATTTATGTTTTGAAATCCTAATTAGATTGTACATTGTGGTTAAAGAGTTGTATATTTTGGTGAAGAGGTGAATTAAATTGTGTATTAATTGTATGAATTGAATACTGTGTTTTTAGTTTTATTTGTATTTGTAAATTATGCTTAGGTAGTTGTATATATTTGTGATGGGGTGTATTAATTGTATGTATGTAAGAAATAGTATTTGCTTAAAATCAATTGTGCTTTACATAATTGTACATTATGTTTTATAAATAGTATTTGCTTTAATTTTAATTTAAAAAATCTTAAACTCATAAATAAGAGAGAGAGTCATTTCTCCATTATAAGTAGTATAGATATAGATATACATTTAACTGTATGTAAATAAAAATAATAACCTAAGCAAAAACAAAAAGTAAATAACCAAAATGGTCCAAAATTTGAAACATCTGTTACTAATTTATATGTCATTGACCATTTATCTAACTTTATGTTTAAAATTGTAAGCTTGTCAAAAAAGTTAAAAGACTGTGATAACATCTCTTATATGCAAACATATAAATATCAAATCATAAGTTTGCCCATAAGAGAAATGTTCACAGGCTTTTGAAGGTATTCAACATGCCTACTTCTAATGGCATCATTTCCTTCTTATTTATAACCAACTTCCCACAAGCTACATTTCTTTACAAAGCGATGTGGGATGCCAAAACTCAAAACCCAATTGATTTAAAGCATGTTGTAGTATACTGGCCGGTGATGTATTTGAATTTATCTTACCTATGAGTACATGTTATATGCTAAGTCTTTCGGTTCTTGAGACTCGTTTCCAACATGTTGGACCGACCAGATAAGACGGCTAGTATGATGCCTGGACCGACTATTAATACCATAGTTACCGTTTATTGTAATTTGTTTTCATCTTACTAGGGCTTTAGTTGCAAATAGGAATACAACTCGGTGAACAAAACACTAAAGTTACACAGCTTGTAAAGATTAACATAGTCAAACTTTGAAACACCTTTGTTGCTGCCAGAATGACTAAAAATAAGTATTACAAATGAAAGAAATGGTTTGGTTCCACATGTTAAATTTATTTTGCTGGACATATATATAGTGATAACTGATAAGTATATAAGAGGTCCCTTTTTAACACATCGTGTTTGTGCTCATTAAGAGACTTATGTACTATATCATAAGCTCTTCATATTAAGCCATTTAAGCTCTATTAAGAGCCTTTTGTACTATATCGTAAGCTCTATTAAGAGCCTCAAAAACCCTTCCATGTTCAAGTTTTAATTTGGTCATGTAAGTTCCAAGCATCATTAAGCCTATGTGCATCAAGCGCATTTTTGTAATTCCTCACTTAGCTTATCTGGATCCTTAGCTTGAATAAGGATTGTACTTGCAACGATTGAAAATGATTTTCATTGATGGACTTCAACCCTTTGATGAAATGCCACGTTGTAAAAAAATGACGTCTTATCATACACGTAACTTGTAGCCACTTATGTTGTGTTGGAAATTATAGTAAGGTTATAAAGTATTAAGATTAATTCATTTACCTTACAACTTAATGAGTATGGTGAGGTCATTAGAATAGTCTTCGATAAATTATTTTGATGAATTAGTGGCAAACGTGGCACTTTTAGTAGTAAGAAATGAAGATGAAATTCTTCATGCAACAAAATTATGAAAAATATTCATGCAACATAAATCGATTTTTTGAGATTGAGGGAAAGAAGTTTAATTTTCAAAAGTAGAGCACGAAAAAATCTTTTAGGACATGGAACTATGTACGTCCCCGGCCGTGCAGTGTCCCTTTAATGGTTTTTTATTCACGAGTGCAGGTTCATCGGATATTGCTGCGTTTAGCTACTTCACTTTGTTCGATTTCGAGTATATGAGTTCATTTCGTGTTAGTCGATGAGGTGCCATTTTATTCGAGTTAAATCATCTCCTTAATTAGTTAATTTGATTAGTCAAAAGTAGTTCTATTCTCGTGTTGTGAATAGACAAATATGAACTTGGAGGTAATGGTGAATACATACATCCTACCACCATCACAAACCACCATTTGTTAGGGGTTTGTTAGGATTCAAACAAACACACACATATAAAAACACATACATCTATTTATATTAAGTCAACTACATAATGGACAAATATGATGAACAAAAGCAATTAACAAACGAGTGTCCATACCTCCTACCACCATCACAAACCACCATTTGTGTCGTCTGCATGGACGATCTTTACGACGGTAACAAGATCACACGACTACCATGTCACCATTACTTCCACCGTGCATGTATTCACCAATGGCTTTCACACAAAAAAAGGTGTCCAACTTGTCACAGTGAAAGGTACAACATCATATTATGAAAACAAACAACACGTGATTGATTGTTCAAACAATATGGTAATGTCATATATATCATAAGTAGTTTTAGAACCATAACCTGTAATAAGGAATTGTGGATTATTATTCTACAGATAATGCTTCAGGAAGCGACAACAAGAAGGCAACGAGTTATCTTACAAAATAAAATGCAATTTTCCTTTAAGCAATGGTTGTTCATATTCGGAAAGTAATGGATTATTTCAAAGCTAGTTTGAAATGATATGGGTGACTAACAAGAAATAAATCTCGTAGCTCCCACTGAAATTGACAACATTACATGAATGATATTTCAGTAATAAAATGTAGGGGTGTGCACGGTTCGGTTTGGGTCGGTTTTTGGCTAAAACTAAAACCGAACCACAATGTTCGGTTTTTGTAGAACCCAAAACCGAAACCATTCGGTTTTTGGCGGTTCGGTTTTTGTCGGTTTGTTATGGTTTCGGTTCGGTTTTTCGGGTTTTTCGGTTTCTAACCATTAATATTTAGGTATGGCCAAATTATACTAACAAACTTGTTTTACGTACAAATATAGTTATTCTTCTTTAATTTTTTTCAATCTAAACATAATAATGTTTATTGCATAATTCTACAATTTCAAAAATATAAATGAGACATAAACATACAAGTGAACATACACGTAGTATAATCTTTATCGAATACTTATTGATATATTCACACAAAACATGCGACACGACAAACACACGTATAAATATAAACGTTAAGATAACTATATTATAAATCCACTCACAAAATGAATATGCATTTATAAATTTGATTTATTTAGTTATTTAATCATATTACATTAATTAGATATTATTATATAATAAAACCGGTTCGGTTCGGTTCGGTTTTTGCGGTTTGGTTTTTGGATGAAAACCGAAACCGAACCACATTTTTTGGTTTTTGAAAAAGTAAAAACCGAACCATCGGTTTTTTGTTTTGGTCGTTTTTTGGTTCGGTTTTTTCGGTTTTCAGTTCGGTTTCAGTTTTTTCGGTTTGTTTTGCTCACCCCTAATAAAATGCAACTGCTCCCACTGGATTTGTCAACATTGTAAATGTTACATTTCCAATCGAAAGCATATAACAGTTTTATATACTTTCCTATTCTCTTCAAATGCCTACGAGTAGCATGTACTTAGGTATTGAACAAAGTATATGAAGTTTTACTTATGTAGACAATGGACTAGCCATTCTTTTATTCAATTAACTTGAATCTTTAGCATGCAATTCCTCCTTTATCGTCTACATAGCCCCAAGGGTAATTAGCACTTTAGGAATAGTAAGAGTCCAACAAGATTACCTAGCAAATATGCTAGTAATTCCTTTACTCTTTGCGGTTTAAACTCATACATCGTGACAAGTGCAGGATGTTATTTATTTTGGTAGCTCTAAACACAATGTTTCCAGTTACACAAAATATTCTATCTTTCAATTAACTCTAGACCACGAAAGGGTAATGAAAGGTCATAAACGAGTTTATCAATTTTGGAATCCTATCTTAGTTAGTCAACTAAGGAGAAAAGATAGGAATAAGTCTCACTCTTATTACTAGGAAAAGAGACTAAGTTTGTCTTTCGAAGAAAAACAACTTTGTTTACGAATTATGTTGCAATAACATAATTAATCAGAACATAAAAAGTTTAATTCTAGTATTTTCAATAATTATATTCTTAAAAGAATTAACTACCCAATTAATTACTAGTTAAGACTAAGATCCATCTTGCAACCCCACTTAATTACCATAGGTCCGACGATGCATAAAAAAAATAGGACAAGAGGTAGCGACGGCGTTAATTGCATAATGCAACTCTTAGATTTATGAGACTGTTTAAGGCATTAGTATCAAGTAATAATGTAAAAAGCATGTTTAGTTCTCATCTTATGCCTCGGGTTCAAGGTCTGACCAAGCTAACTCGGAATAAGTCGACCAAGTATGAACGTGTAAAAATAACCAGAGGCCTGACCAGTGAGAAATAATTGTTGGAGTATAGCTCCCAGCAACAGAGTAAGATAATCAACTTCAGCAGGAATGAGCAATTGTTCAGCAGAAACAGAATAATGGTCAGCAGTAACAGATACCACTTGATGGTTACCGGATATCACTTGGAATCGTGTGATCACTTTCCAAAGTAAACTATTCGACCCTAATGCCTGGGTATCACGAATATCTACTTGGGATAAGACCAAATGCAGTTAGAGAATTAGGCACAATTCTATAACCCTTTCGCTAATAAGTGTTTAGTGTTTTCTGTGTGTATTTCAAGCGTACTCATGCATAAAACAGACCTCCTATATATAGGAAATACTCTCAGCTAGTCAATGGAATTATGAGTATTAATCGGCCCATTAATAACCTCATAATTATCCCCATTATAGCCGTTAGTGGTTACATGACCAATTAAACGTGGTCATAATGCGTTTAAGCGCCACTTGAATAGGTCAAAACCGTTACAAGTAGTACTATCATCATGCTTTCATAGTGCAATCGGTGGTTACACCGCTCGTGGAAACACCTTTGCCGGTGTAAACACTACTTGAAGAGAAACAACACTCGGTGGAAACACCACCGGTGGAAACATCGATCAAAGGAAATCGCCCGGTGGAAACACCGTGTCGATGGTAACCACAACGATATTTCACCAAACACTATCAATACAAACCACTAAAAGAGTCGGTGTTCATGGACCTTATGGGTGTACACTCCGCACCTCATAACCCATTACAAGGTGTGAACTAATCCCACAAGTGCACTAAATTTTCCAACAATCCTCCCCAAATTTAGTTCACTTCCTTAGCATGAAAACAAACATCAAGCAAAACATGTGCATAAATGAAAATGTCACGAGTTGAATTTCCATCTTAGTAATTACACGTTCAAATATTCGAGAATCGGGGTGTTCTAAGAATTGAACCCTTCAACCCATTTGAATACGAAGATAACTACACACAAGTTTTCAAACACTTACAAGCTCCCGACACTATACAAGCCATGTGTCCATATCCAAATTCATAAATGTTGTAAAAGCTAAAGTCCAAAAGCTTCACAGGCGGCAAAACTTCAACATTTACATAGGTGGTTCCTCTTTAGTCATGCTCCCGCCAAGCACTTTTCAAAGAAAATCAACCATTAAGAAGTAAAGACTTCATCCTCCTTTCAGCAGGTTCCTAGCACAACCTTGGGATGCATATAAAACATGTGCTCGAGTCCACTGAATGTTCACTTTCCACATTGAACTCGGCTCCTAAGTTTCCTCGGGAGCGAGTTGGGTGTCCTAGCATTCGATGACTAAGTTGGACTTAAACCCATCCCTTTAGCGACTTTATAACCAAGTCTCTAGCCGGACCCTTCGTCAAGTGATCGCCTAAGTTTTGTTGAGATCTCACAAACTCTATAGATACCACCCCATTCATGATAAGCTCACGAATCATGCTATGCCTGACACCTAAGTGTCTAGACTTACCATTGTACATCTGGCTATAAACGTATATAAAAAACGTATATAAAAACGTGTATAAAAACGTGTAAAACGTATAAAAAACGGTACATAAAACCATGTATAAAAAGCGTATAAAAAACGTACATAAAACCGTGTATAAAAATGTGTAAAAAATGTGTATAATAACATGTAAAAAATGTGTATAAAAAGTGTATAAAAATGTACATAAAAACGTGTATAAAAACATGTATAAAAACGTGTAAACAACGTGTATATAAATGTGTAAAAAAAATGTATATAAAAACATGTGTTTAAAACGTGTATAAAAATATGTAAAAAAATATGTATAAAAACGCGTAAAAAACGTATATAAAAAAGATGAAAGACAAATGACTAATGGTGAAAGTCAAAGCAAACTACAAGGACCGTTACTGTAATTTTTTTAAGTGAAAAAATGTCAAATAACTAACGGTGAAAGTAAATATAAACGACATGGACCAATGTTGTAACTTTAAAACTTGGTAAACTGTCAATATTACGTACATTGGTGAGTATTTGAAAGTATATTACGTACATAAATAATAAAATAAGTATGTTATGTACTTCGGTATATTTGAGAAAGTTTGTTACGTATTCTCAGCCTTCACCCTAAATTTTAAATTGGAAGAAAAAAAAAACAATAGAAGTAGCCAATAAAATACCACAATGACATATTAAACGTTTATAAGCTCAATAATTATATCAGTAGAGTTTTTCTTGAGTAACTTATGTAAAACATGATAGTAAAATCTGTGATTGGCTCGTATGAAGAGTCAAGTTTACTAGCAAATAGGTCTCCAACTACCCCAATTTTTATTTATTTATTTATTTATTTTTTTTTGTCTTCTCTTTTTGTTTCTTCTTCATCATCAGTCATCTTCGTCTCTACGTATTTTTTTCTTTTTTTTATTTTCTTTTTTTCCCAACAGACTTGAGCCTTATAGCATGTGCCAAATTAAAAACTCAATTAACCATAGGCTGAAATTCAAGTTATAAGTTGGACAAATTAGGCCGGTGAAGAGTGGCTGAGTACCCGCCAACCATCCTACTGGCCCCACCTCTCGTTAAATCATCTCCTTAATTAGTTAATTTGATTAGTCAAAAGTAGTTCTATTCTCGTGTTGTAATAGCTTGTTACGCAAGCTGGTGCAACAATAATAATATGACATATAGTATATTCATTAGTTATTAAACACGTTGTATTTTCAACTTGGCCAACATTTGAGCTCGCCTAAAGTTTCTTCTATACACTTCGTCAATGAATTAAATTAAATAAGAATATAGTAAATCTAAATCCTTGATGACGAAGCAAATTGTATACACGTAATACACACACTCTTAATTTACCTAACAAACACATATATAAATATACATAGATCCATTCATATTAAGTCAACCACCATTTGCGTCGTCTGCATGGACGATCTTTACGACGGTAACAAGATCACACGACTACCATGTAACCATTACTTTCACCTTGCATGTATTCACCAATGGCTTTCACACAAAAAAAGGTGTCCAACTTGTCAGAGTGCTATTAAAATTCGAACAAAGCCAACGTTGGGATATGTAGGAACACACCATGCAACGTCGTTAGGGAATGTACGTGTAACTCACGGAAATTATCACAAGCCAAGTTTTCTATGGTTGTACCAGCTGACGGAACTGTTTGAATCCCTATTTTTTACAGAGATTGATAGATGACGTGTGACGAATAAGAGATCAATTAATCGATCAGTTTTTAAGATTGCTCATGGGCAAAAAACTTTGCTTCTGCAGGCATTCAACAGAATCAAGTGGCAATTAAGCATATGTGCAAAGTCTATAATTATGCGCCATCAGTAAAACAGTTAAAATCGTTTTATGGTTAATTTAGCAAATGCATCGAAAAAAAAAAAACCCAAATACTTATTGTGAATTATTTTGACTTGAAACCTCAAATACGCACCATCGATCAGAAAGACATGCATATAAATCATTGTGACTTGAATCTCCATGTCGGGACACTCTTATGAAAGAAATCAAGACTCTTTCACACCTTTGGATTACTTATAAAAGCAAAAACATCCAACTCCAATTGGCTCGAATGGATCACCACCCCTAGAGTGGCTTGCACCGTTTAATTGTATCGTTTTTTTCGTTGTATCTTTGTTTTAGCTTCTTACTAGTTTTTAATAAAAATCGTTGTTCAAAAAAGACTTATTGCAACATCATCTTCTTACAATTGCTATTGTGGACAGTTTACATATCACCAAATATTTTCCTTCGAGACGACATATTGACAATAAAAATAAAGTAAGATAAACTCACAATTCTTAGTTAGGAAATAGTTATTTACATGTGTACACGTTACAAATAAAATATTATCTAAACAAATATGTACATGTTAAACACTAAACGTCACATACGCATATTTCTAATTATACAACGTAAACTTACTTTGATAATACAACGTAAACTTAACAAATAACTGCCAAAAAAATCTTGGATGGCCTGGTTTAGTATTCTAGCATTATGTTTGAAATTGTAAGCTTGTCAAAAAATGTAAAAGACAATGAGAATCTTTCTTACTTGCAAACTTATGAAACAAGATTACAAAGCTTGCAAGCAACAAAAATTTGTGATTGGCTTTTTAAGGAATTCAACATGCCTAGCTGAAACTGCATCCTCCCTTCTTTATTTATAACCATCTCTCACAAAGCTACTTTCCCATGTGGGATGCCAAAAATCAAAACCAAAATAATTTAAAGAATTTTGTAGTACACAGGTAGAAAAACACTAATTAACCATTTATATTTGTGGTGTGTCGAAGTTAATAACTTTATGTTTAAAATTGTAAGCTTGTCAAAAAGTATAAAAACCAACCTCAACCACTTCTACTTACAAACTTAAAAAATTGAAATCATAAGAGCTTGCAAGCAAAAAAAGTTGACGTAGGCGTTTAAAAGAATTTAACAAGCCTACTTTGAGGTATCCTTCCCTCCTTATTTATAACCAACTCTCACAAGCCGGCCACTTTTTTTCACAATGCGATGTGGGATGCAAATGGTGTAATTGAATTTATCTTAGACATTACGATTACATGTTTAGATAAACACTAATTAATGTATGTTATACTTGCACTAGTTTTACTTCCCATAGTTTTATAATTGTTTTATGTAAGTGTCTTTAAGTAACTGTTATATGCTCTGATATAAGTCCATAGTTTATTATAGGAGTTACAAAAGTAAACACGCATCATAACCAAGAATTTTTTTTATGTACCAACTTAAGTATATGTAAAAGCCATATATAGTGCCTGTAAGAGCAGAAGAGTGACTTTTTGATATCATTCGAAAGCATTGCTTCATACAATATAGAGGTGATAATTTGAGACCCGTCAAGTTGGGTAAATATTTGTTAGGGGACGAGTTAGGTTGGTTCCTCTTAAATATTCTTGATGGGTTCAATTTTGGTATTAATAACAATAACGTACTCATTTTTTACTGGTCCATATATGTCAAAACTAAGGTTCGTCTTTTTTGTTTAGCTCGTCTTAGGATCACATCATATAACAAAACTAGTTCTTCATCTTTGTTCAAATACGTGTCTTCAATATATTCATTATTGAAAGGGTGGGATTATGTTTGGGTCGGAGAAGGTAACCTTATGAGGTAACTTAAACCACGTTTATGGTCATTTGGAATTAAAGACATCGAGTTTGTTTTGACTTACAATCATTTGGAATAAAGACATCGAGTGTGTTTCGACCTACAACCACTAAGGAGAGACACTCTAGATGCTAGATAAAATCTTTGTCTCGCTCATGGATCTATAATGTGAGCTACATGAATTTTTGAATATAATCATACCTAAACAGGTTCATATTAGCATATTTAAACGGGTTCATGAACCCGTGGAACTATCCTAGGTCTGTCCTTGATATGGGTAAACATCAACTAATATATTCATATATGATACTATGATCCAAATCTCTTCATGTAGTTCATGTGAACTATCATAGTAAACATTCTCGTCCTCAATGCAATCGTTTGATCTCTAATTAATCCAAGCTCTTCTTACAACTTGAGTTTTATATTGTGAGCTTGTCAAACATGTAAAAGCAATGGTCAAAATTTTATGGTGTGTTAAGGTTTGGATTACTTTATATAGTTAGTAAAAAAAATAGATTTATACATATAATTATAAGCTTATAAAATATTATAAAAGAGCTCGACAACATGATTTGCAAGCTTATAAAACTTATGTCATAATCTTGCAAGCAATGTTGCCAAAGGCTTTTACATAATCAAACATGCCTGCTTTATATTCTATCCTTCCCTTTTTTTTATAAGCACCTCTCACAAGCTACTTTCCTTCACAATGCGGTGTGGGATGCCAAAAGTATGTTTTGATATTATACTTGCACTAGTTTTATTTCCCATAGTTTTATGATGTTATATTGGCTGTTAAGAAATGAAAAGTGCTCAATCCGCACCCATGCGGTTTAAGTTAGACATATATGTGTGTCTAACGCATATTATAAAAGGCTGTGTTGGTTGTTGGTTTACCAGCTAATAGAGTTACTCGAAATCTTTTTTCTAAAAGTGAGCGACCATTTATAAGGAATGGACAGTGTTTGTACTTCACAAGTTGATTATTGAATGGTTGAAGACTTGGGAGTTTTGAGTTATGTTTAGTGGGTTTTCTTTTCAAGGTTTGTGTGGCAACGGGTGGTCACGGTACGTAGTTAAGGTATGTTTAAGTTTACAGGTGTTGCTTGGAATTGAATAATATGAAGTTTTATGTTTACATGTGTTTTTGATCTTCAAGTTTGTGATTTTGTTTATTTTTCGGACTAACAATGGGATTGATGTTCATTCATGATGATAAATGAGCATACATGACTATTTTTGTTGCTTCATAATTTTATTTTTATTTTTTTAATACCTGGGTTTTTGACGCGACATTGCGAGGACATTGCGAGCCGACTAATTCCAGAGCACTACCTTTTGGATAGCCCGGAGTCGGCACAGGTGAACCTCCGTGGCTAATGAGGGATTATTTTATCCCCGGTTCGAACATAAGAACTCTAGGCACTTTCGTCCTAAGAGGCTAAGCCCTTAGCGCTTGGTCGCCCCATTAATTATAACCACTAATGTTGGTATTGTATAAGTGCCATAAGTGTTGTTAAGAAGATGATTAACAGCGACCCACGATTTTAATTTCTTTCTGCTATTTTTTGTATTTATGATTGTTTAAATCCCTAATACTTTGGCATTAGTGGCTAGCTAAGTTATCATTTTTGAATCATTTTAGCAGTTACGCTTTTGCACTTTACTGTTACTCATATCGATGTTTTATTATATAAAAGTGACAGTTTACGCTAGCATGACCTTAGCCCCAGAACAAGAATCCTCAAGTTCCGCCACTGCCTTTGGATCTTCAAATATACGTTCCATAAATAATTATGAAGGATAAAAGATTTTGAAAATAATCGAATCATGAATAATAAATAATTATATGTTCACACCAAACTAATATAGTTAGTTATAAATATTAGTTGTACTCTTGTTATGATAGGCTTTTAAAGGAATTAAGCATGCCTACTTCTAATGGGATCCTTCAATTCCCTCCTTATTTATAACCAATTCCCACGAAGCTACTTTTCTTTATAAAGCGATGTGGGATGCCAAAATTCAAAACCCAGTTTATTTGAAACATTTTGTAGTTCACTAGTGTATTTGAATTATCTTACCCATTACAACTACATGTTTAGATAAACATTGATTAATGTATGTTATGATGATATACTTGCTCCGGTTGTATTTCCCATAGTTTTATATTTTTTTATAAATTATCTTTGAGTAATTGTGACATTTTAAAACATAAGGTACTGATATAAGCCTATAGCTCTTCTTTATGAATTATAAAATTCTATATTATAAATATGAGAACTTGAAATACGAAAAGCTAGAGAAAATGCTATGAAGTATAATAAGCACAATCAATTTCTATACAATTTTCACAATCAATTTCTATACAATTTTGCGTTTCTTATAACTGGTTTCCATTTCTTTTTTACACATGTAAATTTCTCAATTATACGCCAGGTCATTCGGTTTTTGGGACTCGTAGATCCAGCATGTCGGACCGGTTGAACCACCGATACTCTGGATGGCTAGAAAAAAAATTTATGAATAATAATACTTATAAAGTTCACAGGCATTCTTAGTTTGAAAAAGGTAAGTGCACAAGCACTAATAGTCAACTATAATACATTTGACATTAACCATTTACACTTTGGACATGTCTAAGTTTTTTCTAACTTTATCCTTAAAATTGTAAGCTTGTCAAAAAATATAAAAGCCAACATTTACATCTCCTGCTTGCAAACTTATATTCAAATCATAAGCTTGCATGCAAAAGAATGTAAGGGTTGGCATTTAAAAGAATTCAACATGCTTGCTTTGAATTGTATCTTTCCCTCCTTATTTATAAACAACGCCCACAAGCTACATTTCTTCACAATGCGATGTGGGATGCCAAAAGTATGTTACTTATGATGTTAGATAAACACTAGTTGATGTTTGTTATGATGTTATACTTGCACTAGTTTTATTTCCCATGGTTTTATGATGTTATATTGGTTGTTATGCAATGAAAGGTGCTCAATCCGTACCCAGGGTTTAAGTTAGACATATATGCATGTCTAACGCATATTACGTAAGTCGCGTTGGTTGTGTGCTTACCGGCTGATAGAGTTACTCGAATCTCTTTTTCCAAAAGTGAGTGATCATGTATGAGAAATGGATGGCGATTGTACTTCACGAGTTGATTATCGAACTTTGAAGACTTTGAGTTATGTGTTGCGTTGGTCGTGGAGAGGTGTCGAAGGCGTGACTTCGTGGGTTATCTTTTCAAGGTTTGTGTGGCAACGGGTGGTCACGGTAGATAAGGTAAGGCATGTTTAAGTTTGTATGTCTGATTATTTATGATGTTCAACTTAGTGATTTGTTTATGTTTTAGACTAACAATAAGATTGATGCTGATACATGATAAATGAGCAAAAGTGACTATTGTTGTTGCTTCATAGCTGCTAATCTTGGTCTTGTGTAGATGTCATAAGTGTTGAGAGGAGATTGGCTGGTTAGGACGGAATGGGAAGCCAGGTTGGTCTCGTACACCCACAATCTTTTACGCAAGTGGTATCCAAACAAGTGAAAGGTTTTAATGGATATTTAAATAATAGTATGTCCGGATTCGAACTCGAGACTTCGGGATTGCACACATTACGTATGAGAATTGATGTACATAATTAATATAAATAAAACGTTATTATTATTAATTATTAATCACTAAATAAAACATAACGATAGTTAAATAATTAACGAGGTTTGGTTAACGGTCGTTAAATATTAACTACAAGGACTAGAGATGAAATTAGATGTCGGAAAGTTCTAGAATCCTTTGGGATGCTTGGCCGATCGGTGGGGGTTTCAAACCCAATCCCACTCTAACTTGGACTCAAGATATGTTAAGTATAAATACAAATCAATGTATTCATTATTGACGAACCTTGGATTACCAATAACCTAAATTTCTCTCCTTCTCCTCTCCTCTTTGTGTGGCCGGTCGAATACCCTAACCCCAAGGGTGTTTCGATTTTTGCTTAGCTCAAAGATAAAGTATTTGGTTTATTAGTGATTCAAGGAACTAGCTTCTCCACATCAAATCGCTATTAGTACGTGTGTACAAGAACGAAGAACAAGCACGCTTGAGCTTGTAATCCTTGGTGGTCGATTTTTTGGGTTGGACGATTTGTATAAACCCTAGTTTAGGGTTTGGGTTTTGTTACTTGATCACATAATCGTTTGATTGCTTGAATTGCTAAAAGGCACGACTTTCTTGTTTGGTTAATTAATTACATATATTATTCCTATAGTCTTCACCGCTTGCTTTGATGATGTATTTGTTTTATGTATAATTGTTATGAGTATAAAATTCCAAATGGCATCACGAGAGTTAATATGATGTAATTAATTACGAAACACATAAAAGTGGATCTTTATGATTATATGCATGCTTTTTATGGTTTCTAGGGTTTTGAATTCGAAACCCTAATTTTATATATATGGGTCGATTACCCTAATATTTATTTTATTAGGTTTTAATTTTGTAAAACTTGTAGAAACCCTAGGATTGTATGCTAATTTTATGTGGTTAAATTAATGAATAATTGTTATGTGCCATGTAATATGCGTATCTTGGGTGATAATTGTTATGCGGAATCCATGGTGGAACATGCATGTTTTGCCATGGAGTATTGTTTATTGTATATTGATTAATTGTTAAGTGATACACACATGTTTTATTTATTTAATAATTATAAAATTGGGAAGACCTCAATTATAACTAATAAAATTCGATTATGTGCTATTTGGTATACTATTAACTCGGCTTACATAATCGACTTGTCGATGTATGTGGCTCATCTACCTGCGAGATGAAAGTCCTAGTTAATGTATGCATTTGTTTTCGCCTAAATTGTTATTAGAGTTTATTGAAATAATTATGCATGTGGCTAATTGTTTTACATATGTTAAATTGTTTAGCTATATGTTTATATTATTTGAGTGTGTTTAATTTTATTAAAATGCTTTTTGTTTATATATTGTTTTGACATGTTAGTAAGCAAAAGGGTTTTTATGAATAGAAAATTAAATGGACTAAATAATGGCGAAATTGGTTTTTATCTAAGAATTATTCTTGAACTTTTAATCGATTGATGCGGTGCATGCTAAATGGTTAGAACGGCTCACCCACTAGAACAAACTATAAAGGGGTATTTAAGAAGTGAGCATAGTCTCACCGAATGGATGTCTAAGGTTATGCTTGGCTTACTCCAGTCCTCGCTCGCAATGTATGCTCGATTGAGCTACCTAGTATAACCATTCTATGTACGAAGCATCTTAGTGCAAAGTTGTAAGTTTCTCAACGCATCGATTAAAACTTTGTAGAATTAAATCTTAGCAATTAAAATCTTTTAGTAAGTTTTTCGAAAATTTTATGTTATAAAGTTGTATGCATGCTTCTTTATACATAAGTTTGATTACACATCAAAATTGTACCTTTAAAATTTAAGTTTATGCCATCTAATGATATGAAACACTTGAAGTTGTAATTTAGTTATGTGAGACCTTGATCTAGATTACAATAACGAGGTGAATTATTTTGTTGTGTGAGACCTCAGCTTTATGATTTGCAGTTTCTAAATTAGACAACTTAATTAAGTTAGTTAGTGAGACCTATAACTTAAGGCATAAGATGGGATGAAACATGCTTACGTTTTGCATTAATTGTTTTGGCAAAATTGTAAATCCCATAAATTTTTGGAATTGAAAACTTGTTTGTCAATTATCGCTTTTCAACGATTACACTATTCTATACTTTCACCACTAGCGAGATCAACCGATGTGGTGGAACTATGATAATGAGGATCCAAAATTCAAGGAAAATTCTATGGTTAATATGAATATTGACCAAAGGGTAATTTTATTTTCTTGAATGTTTACTTATCGAAGTACTAACTTTTGAACTTTTATTTACGAGAAATGGCTCAAGTGAATCATCGTGACTAGCCTCGTCTGCTCAAATCTATGTTTGATCGAGAGAATTGATTGTAGCGTAATTTCAAAGATTGGTATCGCAACTCAGAATTGTCTTGAGGGTTGCCAAAAGAATCAATTATTTGACTACGCCTTGTCCTCCTCGAACCCACGGTGATGCTACTCTGAAGCACGAGCCGCATGGCAACTGAGTATGACAAGTATAATGAGGTCGCTGCATTATGCTCTGGAGTATGAACTCAAGCTTGCAAAAGCAATTTGAGAATTACTTCCTAATCTCATCTTGGAAGAATTGCAAAAGTTGTTTGAAAAGCTTGTGATTGTAGAGTCAGTATGACTTGATTGATGCTCTTCATAGTTGCAAGCAAGGAGATGGGAAACCTGTGGCGCCCATCGTCTGGAAATGATGAATTACATGGACCGGTTGGGCGTTTGAACTATGTCTACCCAAATGACATACAAATTGGCTCGATCAACGGATCCCTTAACAAGGAATTTGATGGTTTCGTGCGCAATTATAATATGCATTGCACGGGAAGACAATCGGTGAGGTACATGCAATGCTCATTGATTATGAAAAGGTTTGCCCAAGAAGGCCTCTACACTGCGGTTTTGACCATCCGTAAGGGTAGAATTTCTAAGCCTAATAAGCCGCTAGCGAACAAGAAAGGGAAAGGTAAGGGTAAAGGCGATAAGGAAAACAAGTTATGACTTATCGGCAAGAACCCAAGAAGTACCCTCCCAAAAGCGTGAGAATCCAAGAAGGATCGGGCTTGTCATCACCGCACCGAGGTTGGACACCGGAAGAGGAATTGTCCATTGTACCTTGATGAGTTGCATAATAAGAGGTATAAAAATCTTGCCGCGCCGCTTGATTTCGTGTACTCTTTTGATGATAGAATTATTTGCTTTTCCTCATAAAATATATTCCACGGGTATATGATCTTGGATGTGGTATTCACATTTGTAATACACTACGAGGACTTAGAGGAGCAAGGAAGCTTGCCTATGGACGCAATACCGCACGTGGGTAATGGAGCACATGCGATCGTTGAAGCTATAGGCACGTTTGATTTAGTTTTACCTTGGGTTTAGTACCGTCATTAAACGATTGTCATTACGCACCTTCCATTGTTAGGGTGTCGTTTACATTTCCTTGTTAAAAGATATTGGTTTCATTCATACATTTACCGATTATGGAATTTCATTTCTTTAAATGATGTTTTTACTTTAATGTTATTCCATAAATGGTGTGTTTGAAATTGATTTGCATGATAATGTGAATGATAAAAATAATTGCCTTTAGCATCAATAATAAAAAGAATCAAAAGTGATTTGGATTCTTCATTTCTTTGGCATTGTAGACTTGCTCATATAGGCAAGAAACGCATGCAACAACAATTGCAACACGATGGGCTTTTGCAAGACATCAATGATGAATCATTTGATAAATGCGAATCTTGCATATCGGGAAGATGACCAAGAAACCTTTACAAATAGTTTAGAAAGGGCTTCGATCTTCTTGGTGTAATACATACCGGCGTATGTGGACCACTAAGACATGTGTCAAGAAAGGGTGCTAGCTACTTAACCTTTCTTCGATGATTTCATCGTTATGGTTATGTTTATTTACTTAAACATAAACATGAAGTCTTTGAAACATTTAAGGTTTTAAGAGTGAAGTAGAACGCAACTAGGAAAGAAGATTAAAGCTCTTGATCCGATAGAGGTGGTGAATATTTAAGCCAAGAGTTTTAAAGATTATCTAGTCGAGTGTGGTATTGTACAAAGAACTCACATCTCCTTATACTCCACAACAAAATGGTGTATCGAGAGAAGGAATCGTACATTGCTTGACATGGTGCGATCGATGTTTAATCTTACGACTCTTCCCTTATCCTTTTGGGATTATGCTTTGAAAGCTACATTAGCATATTGAATATGGTTCCAACTAAGAAGGTTGATAAGACTCCTTATGAAGTGTGGTATGGGAAACCTCCCAACTTGTCTTACTTAAAGGTGCAGGGTTGTGAGGCGTTTGTTAAACGTGACTCTGCGATAAGTCGCAACAAAGATCCGTTAAGTGTGTCTTCGTAGGATACCCAAAGGAAACTATGGGTTACTACTTCTACTTTCCACGAAAACAAAGTAATTGTTGCTAGGTATGGAGACTTTCTTGAAAAGGATCTCATATCTCATGAATTGATTGGGAGAGTTTATGATCCGGAAGATGATCAAGAAGATACAACACCTTCGAAAACACTAGCCAACCTCAAGTAGAACACGAAAGTCCAGGCCCACACGAGATTGAAGTGGTTCCCATTCGAGATCCCAAGGACTACGCTGCACTGACGTCTATGTCTCAACGTAGAAGCCGAGGAAAATATGTTGGGGATCTTGGTGAACTCGCTAACTATAAAGTCGCCATGATGAGTCACGAAAAGGAAAATGGCGAGTTGCAATGAATGGGAAATGCAATCCATGAAAGACAACGAAGTCCGGATAGAGGTTGACTTACCTCCAAATGCTAAGGTAGTTGGAAGTAAGTGGCTCTTTAAGATAAAGACCGACATGGATGGCAATGCACACACCTATAAAGCTCGTCTTGTAGCTCAAGGTTATACTCAAACCTATGGGGTGACTACGAGGAGACATTTTCTCCATGAAAGGGACATTAGAGCTATTAGGATTCTTATAGCCATAGCTGCGTACTATGACTATGAGATATGGCAAATGGATGTCAAACCGCTTCTTAAGCGGTCGCCTAGATGAGGACATCTATATGGCGCAGCCGGAAGGGTTTTGAATCCAAAGTTTCCGAAGCGTATGCAAACTTCAAAGATCCATTTATGGGTTGAAGCAAGCATCAAGGCAATGGAACAAGAAGTTTGATGAAGAAATCAAAAATTTGGTTTCACTCAAAATCTTGATGAGCCATGTGTATCACAAAGCTAGTGGGAGTAATGTTATTTTCCTTGTCTTATATGTCGATGACATATTGATCATGGGAAAAGACATTCCAAGTATGCAAGATGTAAAGTCTTATCTTGAGAGTGCTTTTCTATGAAGGACTTAGGGAAGCAAGATTTATTCGGGAATCAAGATCTCTGAGAGATAGATCAAGGCGGTTAATTGACTAAGCCAAAGTGCTTACATTGATAAAATATCAAGAGATTTAGTATGCAAAATTCCAAGAAGGGATATTTGCCGATGCAAGTTGAACATGGCTTAAGTAATAAACTATGCGTCAACACTGCTGAGGTGGAATACATGAGGAAAGTTCCTTATGCTTGGTATGAGGATCTATCATGTATGCCGTGAGATGTACAAGGCCCGATGTGGCGCTTGTACGTAACATTACCAATCGGTATCAACAGTAACCGGTGTGAAGCAGCAGCGCAGTGTTAAGAACATTCTTAAGTATCTAAGGGCTACTAAAGAAATGTTTCTAGTGTATGGAGGAAATCCAGATGCGTAACTTGATGTTACAGGTGTTTTGCGATCGTCATTCCAAAGCGATAAAGATGATACGAAGTCTCGACGGGTTATGTCTTTGTCATTAATGGAGGAGCAGATTGTTGGAAGAGCAAGAAGCAAACAACAGTTGCGATGTCTATTCTGAAGCCGAGTACATAGTCGCCTGGCTGCGATGGAAGCTGTTTGGATTAGGAAATTCATTTCGGGACTCGGAGTAATGCCCTCAATCGAATTACCTCTAAATGTGTATTGTGACAACTCTCCGCAATAACATTTGCCAATGAGCCCCGAGTCATGAAGGCGCAGACATTTTCCTCGTCGATATCACTATGTTAGAGAACAAGTCGACATAGGTGAAATCAATCTACTCAAAGTTCATACGGATGAAAATCTAGTCGATCCCTTTACGAAGCCTTTGCCAAAAGATAAACTTCTCGACCATGCTGATGGGATAGGACTTCGCTTAGCTAGTAGTTTCATGCGATCCGTGATTAGTATTTGGATAAAGGATGTTATGAACAAATATTACTTTAATGAAATAAAATAGTTGTTTATGTTTATTTTTCATTTTCTTAATATTATATCCTATATTTGCATGTTTAATCCATGAGTAACTTATGTTATTCTAAATAGTCCGTTGTCGATCAATGATGTGGAATGTCATTGAATTAAGACAAATCGAGTTTTGTAGAATATACTTTTAAAGTATATTGATGCGTGGGACATACCAGATTCACATGATATTCAATGAATTGAATATAGGACTCATCCCAACTTTACATGATGATACTTTTGGATTTTATCATTAAGTATATCATGAAGTGTTTATCCTCGCACTTGAGATACCAGATAATCGATATGAATGTAGTGCATTTGTGTAAGATAGTCTAACGCTATCCGAATCGTAGTTATAAGGGCTATTTTCGAAGTGTTGCAAAATTCATGAGTTATGTTTGTAGTCAAGAGAATTTGTTCCTTTGAATTTGTTTCAAAGCATAATACTATATTTGGGCCCTCGTAGGGTTGACAAGATGTTTGTATGGCCATACCCAAGATCTATCTCGAATACGCTCGAGATGATTTGGTAATCTTGTTCAATCATATACAACGAGAAATGTAATATTAACTTATGAAATGACTTGATCCATATTCATAGTTAATGTAGTATTAGTAACAAAAGGATAAGTAAAATGATGAATCATTAAATGGTTTTTCCAGAGACCATGCTCGATTCGATCCGGGGCGTTGGCGTGAAAGCTAGACTCACCAATGTCATTACTATATTTAGTAATATCCAAGTGGGAGCTGAAAGGTTTTAATGGATATTTAAATAATAGTATGTCCGGATTCGAACTCGAGACTTCGGGATTGCACACATTACGTATGAGAATTGATGTACATAATTAATATAAATAAAACGTTATTATTATTAATTATTAATCACTAAATAAAACATAACGATAGTTAAATAATTAACGAGGTTTGGTTAACGGTCGTTAAATATTAACTACAAGGACTAGAGATGAAATTAGATGTCGGGAAAGTTCTAGAATCCCTTTGGGATGCTTGGCCGATCGGTGGGGGGGTTTCCAAACCCAATCCCACTCTAACTTGGACTCCAAGATATGTTAAGTATAAATACAAATCAATGTATTCATTATTGACGAACCTTGGATTACCAATAACCTAAATTTCTCTCCTTCTCCTCTCCTCTTTGTGTGGCCGGTCGAATACCCTAACCCCAAGGGTGTTTCGATTTTTGCTTAGCTCAAAGATAAAGTATTTGGTTTATTAGTGATTCAAGGAACTAGCTTCTCCACATCAAATCGCTATTAGTACGTGTGTACAAGAACGAAGAACAAGCACGCTTGAGCTTGTAATCCTTGGTGGTCGATTTTTTGGGTTGGACGATTTGTATAAACCCTAGTTTAGGGTTTTGGGTTTTGTTACTTGATCACATAATCGTTTGATTGCTTGAATTGCTAAAAGGTACGCACTTTCTTGTTTGGTTAATTAATTACATATATTATTCCTATAGTCTTCCGCTGCTTGCTTTGATGATGTATTTGTTTTATGTATAATTGTTATGAGTATAAAATTCCAACAACAAGAACAAGTGTTCAAGCTGGGAAGATTAGGTAATTAACAAGAACAAGAACTAATGTGGCATGCCATCATAAAAGACTTCAACATCCTCGAATCCTCAAAATGTGAATAACTTTGACAAAAAAATTTAAACTTTACAACCGACCACGCAAAAAACTTGGAAGGCCTGGTTTAGTTGTTTCAAAACTCCAGACTTCCACCTATGTCCAGTAATCGAGTTTGTTTCAAGTTACAACCATCAAAGAGAGACACTCTTGATGCTGAGAACCAGAGATAAGATCTTTATTTCACTCCTGGATTTGTCATAGAAGTAAACATTCTCATCCTCAACTGATCGATTGGATCTCAAGTTCAATCTCTTTATGTAACATTATTATATTTACAAATTTGTCTCATATTCCTAAACTTAACGACCCACGATTTTTATTTCTTTGTGCTGATTTTTTGTGGTTTTGATTGTTTAAATTTCACGTTTTCTTGTTCAAGTTCGACTACATTGTCTCTAAAATTCTTTTATGTCGACAATTAACTTCTCCGGTACTTTAACTTCAATGGCTCGGCTAAGTTATCATTTTTGTATCATTTTAGTGGTTATTCTTTTGCACTCCGTATTTATTTTGTAGTTTTTACCCATATCGATGTTTTATATATACAAAAGTGACAGTTTACGCTAGCATGATCTTGGCCCCCGAACAAGAATCCCCAAGTTCAACCATTAAATTTGTGTCTTCAAATATATGTTTTCATATAAAAGATTTTGGAAGTAAGCAAATTCATGAATAATAAAACTTAGTAGATAAGAGTATTAGTTGTTTGAACCTTGAAATGCATAAGCATTAAAACTGGTTAACTATAATACATTTCACAGTATTTAAAAAATATAATCGCCCAAGCAAAAACATAGAATGAGATTACTAAAATTATGACATTAACAATTTATATTTGTGACTTGTCAAGGTTTTCTAACTTTATGTTCGAAATTGTAGGCCTTTCAAATAATATAAAAGACGATGTAAACTCTCGATGCTTGCAAACTTATAAATCTCAAATCATAAACTTGCAAGCAAGAGAAAGTTCACATAGGCTTTTAAGTATTAAACATGCCTGCTTCAAATTGGGTCCTTCCCTCCTTATTTTTAACCAACTCCCACAAGTTACTTTCCCTCAAAAGGCGATGTGGGATGCTCAAAAGGCAAAACCCATTTGATTTAAGAAATTTATTTCCTAAAGTTTTAGGATGTTATACCGGTTCATATGCAATGAAAGGTGCTCGGTCTGGTTTAAGTTAGACATATATGTGTGTCTAACGCTTATAATCGAACGCCACGTTGGTAGTGGGTTTACCGGCTGAGAGAGTTACTCGAATCTCTTTTTTCAAAAGTGAGTGATCATGTATAAGGAATGGATGGTGCTTGTACTTCACGAGTTGATTATCAAATTGTTAAAGACTTGGAGTTATGAGTTATGTTAGGCGCGGCTTCCTGGTTTTACTTATCAAGGTTTGTGTGGTAACGGGTGATCGCGGTACATAGCTAATGTGTGTTTGTTTAAAGTGTGTTTAAGTTTGCAAGTGTTTGTGAGAATTGATTAATATGAAGTTTTATTTTTACATGTAAGTGTGTTTATTAATGATGTTCAAGTTAGTGATTTGTTTATGTTTTAGACTAACGATGGGAGTGATGCTGATACATGATGATAAATGAGCATATATGACTATTTTTGTTGCTTCATAGCTACTAATCTTGGTCTTGTGTAGGTGTCATAAGCGTTGTTAGAAAGATGATTAACATTAGAGATCGGACGCTAGTTAGTTTAGATGATTGGTTGGATGGGACAGAACTGGAAGCCAAGTTGGTCTCATACACCCACAATCATTTTCGCAAGTGATTTTCGAACAAGACAAGAGTTCGAGCTGGGAAGATTAGGTGGACTGGCTGTTTGTATGCCATCTTAAAAGACTTGAACATCCTCAAATACTCAAATTTTGTCTATCCAAAGTTTTAAAATTACATTTAGAAGTTCGTATTCGGTTTACATACCATTTTTTTATAAACAAAACACAACCTCCTTAAACCATATCAATCAATCAAATGTATCTCCATAGTATTAAAATAAGATTATAAAAATATTTCATCATGTTCTTTATGTTGGTCTAATGTTCTACTCGAGCTAATGAGTAGTTCAAAAGTCACGAGCTTAATGTGCAGTCCAAAGATACGAGCAGATGGGAAGACAAAACAGTTTCCAAGCATATGGAAGTTTACAATTCTAGTCTAATTAGGACTCCTTATTTGTTAAGGACTATCTAGCTTTATTAGAATTGTAGTAGGATTAGAAAGCAAATTCTAACACCTATATAAACAAACCGAAATGTGGTTTGTATGTATGCATTCTATATCGGTTTTGTAAGCAAGTCTTTTTCGATTAATTGGAGAGCTTATTCCAAGTAATATCGATTCATCGTTTATTGTGTTTTCTGTTTGTGAACCGATCAGGTGTGGGTCTTGAATTGGTATCAAGAGCAAGGTTAAAGAGTGGTCGATCACAGCAGCAGGTTCAACCAAGGTCGATCACAGCAGGAGGTTCCAACCAGTCGATCACCAGGTTCCAACCAGTCGATCACAGAAGATTTAAGGGTTTCCAAAGTCGATCACTAAAGGGTTTCCAAAGTCGATCACAGAAGGTTTCCAAGAAAGTCTAACGCAAGTCGACTAAAGGGTTTCCGCAGTCGATCACAAGGTTTTTTTACAAGGTTTCGACTTAAGCAAGAAGTCGATAAAGTTTAAAACTTTACACTTGGTTTACTTAGGCAAGAAGTAAAACAAGCTTGTTCTAGGGCTGGAAGATAATCCAACTACACCGGTAACTTACAAAAGGCGTTCAAGAAGGATGGTGCAAGGCGAGTCGAGTCAACCACCTATTGAACATACTAAAACGGCTCTTCAATGTCCAATGTTAACAAGCACGAACTATAACATATGGGCAATAAGAGTTAAAGCGGTATTCCGAGTCCATGGAATACTAGATGCATTGGAACCAGGGGAAGGAACACAAGTTGTTGATAAGCAAGATCACATGGCAGTGGCGTTACTCTTCCAGCGATTCCGAAGAACTTGTTTTCAAGTTTCACAATTCAACACAACCAAAGAAACTGGGAGCTTTGAAGACCGGTATGTGGGTGTTGATCGGGTTCGAGACGCGAGGTTGCAAACCTTGAGACGGAATTCGAATCTTTAAAGATGAAAGTCAACGAATCAATCGATGACTTTTGCGGCTAGGATGGGCAAAATTGTAACAAGTCAATAGCTTGGGAACAATTTATGAAGACAAGAAACTTGTTAAGAAGCTACTTGCATCCGCTCCGGATAGGTATGTTGCAATTGTTGCCTCAATAGAACAATTTGTCGACTTGAATACTATGTCTTTTCAAGAAGCAATTGGAAGGTTGAAAGCTTTTGAAGGAAGAATGAAGGTGTTGACACCATCAAGATCAAGGCAAGTTGATGTTCGGAAGGGCGAAAAGTATGATAAGAAAGGTCGAGGAAGGAATTCTCTAATGGCAACGTAAAGGTCAAAACTTTTCTTCTCAAAACAAATCTCGTGGTAGTGGTCAAGCTAATAACCACAACCGTGGAAACCGTAACAACTCCGGAGCAATACAGAGCAAAAGAAGAACAAAAGTCGAGATCTTTCAAAGATTCAATGCTTTAGGTGTGATGAATATGGTCACTTTGCTTCTAACCGCTCGAACGAGCGTGAACAAAAGCAAAAGCATGAATCAAACCTTTGAAAACGGAGGATGATGATGACCCAACACTTTTCATGATGAAAAGCGCTCAAGAAGTAGTTTTCTTGAATGAAGAAAGATTATCCCAAACCAATTGAATACTAAGTCAAACGAGGAAGACACTTGGTATTTGGATAATGGAGCAAGTAATCACATGACGGGATCCGAGAATACTTTTTCGAGTTGAATGAGAATATCTCCGGCAAAGTGAAGTTTGGTGATAACTCCTACATCGAGATAAAAGGAAGGGTTCGATAATCATTGAAGGAAAACGGGAGCAACGGTTAATCATCGAGTCTATTACCTACCCGAGCTAAAAGCAACATAATTAGTCTTGGGCAAGCTACCAAGGCGGATGTGACATTCGGATGAAAGGTAACCTTCTTACTATGCGTGACTCGGATGGCAAGCTTTTGATGAAGGTTCCTAGAACAAGTAATAGACTTTACAAGATTAAGCTCCAAGTTGGAAGTTCGGTGTGTCTCAAAGCAAAGATGGAAGATGATGCTTGGTTATGGCATGCTAGGAAGGGTCACATTAATTTCGAGACGATGGAATTAATGGCAAGGAAGGGCATGGTTGAAAAGTTGCCAATAATTCATCAAGAGAACAAGTTGTGTGAATCTTGTTTGGTAGGAAAACAAACCAAGAAGGCGTTTCCTAAAGCTGCAATTAATCAAATTGGTGAATTTAAGAGACAAATGCAAGAAAGGTTCGATATGAGTGACTTGGGAAAGTTAAGCTATTATCTTGGCATTGAAGTAAAGCAAGAGGATTCGAGTATCTCAATAAGTCAAGAAAGCTATGCAAAGAAGATCTTGAAAGATGTTGGGATGCATGAAGCGAATTCTACTCAATGTCCATTAGAACCTGGAATGAAGTTAAGCTTGGATAAAGAAGGAAAACCAGTTGATGCAACTTTGTACAGAAGACGAGTTGGTTGTTTAAGGTATTTACTACACACTCGACCTGATTTATCTTATTCGGTTGGTTTGGTAATACTAAGGTATATCCAAGGTAGTTTGAATTTTGGAATACGATACAACCAAGAGAAAACCAAGGAGTTAGTGGGGTTTAGTGATAGTAGTTTTGCTATGGACCAAGATGATGGTCGAAGCACAACTGGGCATGTATTTTATCTAGGAAAATCACCTATCACTTGGTGCTCACAAAAGCAAAACACGGTGGCTCTATCGTCTTGTGAAGCCGAGTTCATGGCTGCAACTTTAGCCGCGTGTCAAGGGATATGGTTACGTGGATTGTTGAGTGAAATAACCGGAATAGAAGAAAGAGTGGTGGTCTTATTTGTTGACAACAAATCGGCTATTGCACTTATGAAAATCCGGTCTTTCACGGAGAAGCAAGCATATAAACACACGTTATCATTTTATCCGAGAGTGTGTTGAAAGAGACCAAGTACAAGTTGAGTTTGTAAGAGGTGAGTTACAACGTCGTCGATATTCTCACGAAAGCTCTCGCAAGGATTAAGTTCAAGGAGATGCAAGAGTTACTGGAGTTGAAGACCTACCTATCTCGAGTCGAAATTGGGGGTGAATGTTGGTCTAATGTTCTACTCGAGCTAATGAGTAGTTCAAAAGTCACGAGCTTAATGTGCAGTCCAAAGATACGAGCAGATGGGAAGACAAAACAGTTTCCAAGCATATGGAAGTTTACAATTCTAGTCTAATTAGGACTCCTTATTTGTTAAGGACTATCTAGCTTTATTAGAATTGTAGTAGGATTAGAAAGCAAATTCTAACACCTATATAAACAAACCGAGCTGTGGTTTGTATGTATGCATTCTATATCAGTTTTTGTAAGCAAGTCTTTTCTGATTAATTGGAGAGCTTATTCCAAGTAATATCCAGTTACTGTTTTATTGTGTTTTCTGTTTGTGAACCGATCAGGTGTGGGTCTTGACTTTATCCTAACCAACACAATCGTCTAAGTTAAGCGTCAAAAATACCTAAAAAAAATACTGTTAAAAATGACTTAAGAAAAAGCCAAACTACGGCTCCGTCCTTATTTATCCGATCCCCCTTAAAAGTCAAATTTGCATAGTCATATTTCATGATTTGAATTGAACTCAAAGAGTACATGTAAATCACGTTGAAGAATAATTTAACAACTTAAACTCGATGGGGTCATTTGCATATATATCCCTCCAAAGATGCAAAATTGCACATATATCCTTTGCATGCATAAAAATCTTTGTACTATGTGCATCAAAAACTTGTAAGAAAGATATATATGGAATTATTCACCTTTAGAGAGATATATATGCAATTCCCCCAAGTCGATGTAAATGTCAAAAAATTATATATTGGATGGCCTAGTTTAGTTCTCTTATAACTCCACTCTTCCACATATATTCAAAAGGACAAGCAGTTTTAAGTTTTAACAAAGTATGAGCTTGATACAACTACTTAAAACGTGAGGCGTGTTCCAATAGAAAATTTATGTGTGCAAATCAACACATACTCTCATGATGTAACTCAAACCACATTTTTGGTCATATGGAATTATTGACATTGAGTATGTCTCGACATACAACCGCTAAAGAGATACACTCTATATGGCTAGATAAAATTTGTCTCACTCCTCACTACCGAAATTAAAATTGAAGTGGATTTATGATAGAAGTGAACATTCTCGTCCTCAATGGATCAATTGGATCCCAAATTGAATCTCTACTTACGGCTCGCGTTTAACGTTTGTGAGCTTGTCAAATATTATAAAAAAGCTATGGACACCTGGGATTCTTCTGGAGATTGGGGAAGGTTTTACCTAAGGTTCGAGTCTCGCAAGAGATAAAAAAATTCAGGTTTTCTTCCTAGTGCAAAGCCGTGAGTTGTAAAGGTTTCTCTTCGCGGGTCTCTCCTAGTAGTTCGGGTCCCGAGACCTGCCCGTTTGAGTGGTTTATATCGGAAGGATCAAATTTCAAGTATGATGTCGTGGGAAAAAAAACTATGGACAAAAAAGATTTATTATTATATAATTATGAGCTTGTCAAATATAATAAAAGAGATGGTCCACATTGGTACAAGCTTATAAAACTTGTATCATAAGCTTGCAACCAATGTTGACCACATGCTTTTAAAGACTTCAACAAGCCTACATATAATTGAATTCTTCTCTCCTTATTTATAACCACCTCCCACGTAGCAACTTTATTTCACAATGTGATGTGGGATGCTTAGAAGTCAAAACCCAATTGATTTTAAGCAATTTGTAGAACACAAGTATATTTGAGAATTGCATATAAACATATTAACCAAGTTAAAAAATGTAATGGATGAACATGAATGTAAACAATCAATATCATAGAATTCTGGCACTGCTACTGCATGCAAATATTGCATGAACAATGAATGTGATGGCGACACGAGCATAAGACTACCATGCACTTGTTGGAATTATATAATATGACTAATCATAAATATAAACAATAAACACCAAGTACACATGCGAAAGCGTATAGGAAAGATTAACGAATAATTAATTAACATAAACAAGAATATTCGTACCTTTCTTGATTCTAGCCGAACAAGAATCAAATCCACAAAACTAACGATTGGATTTACCCCTTACCGTTTTTGTAATTCAATCCAAGAATACTAATAATATTGTGTTAGTACCACTTTCTTGTACACACGTACTAAACCGAATTAAAGTAATGCTAGTTTTGATTAAACAAATAACTTTGATTTGGGAAAAGCTACGGATCGATCCCAATGAGAGGGTGTCGACCGGTTTTAGCAAACACACACACTAAACAAGTTTATTTTTAGGTTTAGCTAATGAATACAAGAGATAAATTACAAACACCCTTGGTTTTGTATTTATACCCAAACAAACTTGGTGAACAAATTTGAGTTGTAGATGGATTGGGTTTCCTTTTCTTGTGGCCGATCGGATGAGGTATCCCACAAGGAATTCCCGAACCTTCCCATTATTTACAACTTAGTCCTTTTCCAATTACATTTAACGACCGTTAGTCCATTACACTAATTACTTAACGTCCGTTATGTTATTTAAACAATTAATAAATAAATATAACTATTACATTTAATTATTAACTTTAATTCTCATACGTAAAGTGAGCAATCCCGTGGTCTCGAGTTCGATCCTAACACCGTCTATTAATTTATTGTCCATTAAACCAGTGACTTCCACTTGGACATATCTTAATAGAGTGATCACATCGATTAGCGTCTAGCAACACTTGATGCCTCTAGTACAACTCGAGTAAGGCTCTGAAAAACCTTTAATGATTTCTCATTATTATTATCCTTTTGTTTCTAATACCATGTTAAATAAAGATATGGAATTAAGTCATTCTTTATTCAACCATTACATTTCTCGTTATAAGTGATTGAGCAAGATTACCAAATCTTTCGAACATATTCGGGGAGATTTTGGTGTGGCCACACAAACATCTTGTCAACCCTACGAGGGCCCAAATATTAAACTCAAAAATTTGAAGGAACAAATTCTATCTTGACTACGAGAATAACCCATGAACTTTGCAACACTTCAAGAAACAACCCTTATGACTACCGGCCACGTATAGCGTTAAGTTGTTCCATGCAGTGCACTACATTCATGACACTTATCGATATCTCAAGTCTGAGGATAACTATTCATGATTTACTTAATAACAATATCCATAAAGTAAAATCATGTAGTTGGGATAAGTCCTATATTCAATTCATTGAATATCATTTGAAATTGGTATGCATTCTCATCAATATACTTTCAAGTATATTCTACCATATCTCTCAGATTTGTCTTAGTTTAATGATACTCCCATATCATTAATTGACAACGGACGATTTAGAATAAATAAATTTATTCATGGATTAAATATGCAAATATAGAATACAATATATTATAAAATCAAACATACCAAGTGTACTTGATTTATTATAACAATTGTTTAACATCCTTTATCCAAATACTAAATAGATCAATGCACGAAAATTCTAGTTGATGAATTATGCCTCAAGTAATGACAATCATACTTGTTGACAAGGCAAAAAATCAACGAACTTGATCTATCGAAATTTTGAGAATACTTATTTTTATAATTCAATTAATGAAGTCTTGTATGTATGCATTCACCAATCCACATAATAATTCATAAAATGTGTGACATTCTCTATCACCAATTTTATGACAATTTAAACTTTCAAACATTTTAAAGTTTAAAGTATTCTTATTCTTTTAATGTATAATGCAACTGCGCTCTTAATAGCACAACTAGTTTTCATGGCCATTAACAAGGATGAAATCCTACAATGACTAGTATTGACTGTCATCTCAATTAAACCAGCATTATTGTATACAAACAACAATATGCTCATTAAAACTCCGTAAACTTTTAATATCTTATTGTGTAATGTTTGATGTCTTCCAAACTTTCAAGTTTGTTGCTGATGACAATTTGCACAACAATTGACATATTGTTCATCCATAGAATCTAGGAGCAATTCCAGGCTGAGGATGTAATTATTTTAGAATATTCATTACACAAGTTATCTAATAACTTTTAGTTAGATATCAATGTTGTCAAATCACTTCTTATTCAAGAATGATCGACAATTTTAATACACAACATGATGTACATGATGAATCTCTGGTCAAACTTAGAATTCATTTATGTTCTATCTTGTCAAAAGATATTTATCCATTTCCCAAATGATATATCATGTTTTATTAGAATCATTTATTTTACTGCGTATGTTTATTAATAATAAACATATATTTCAAGGTTATATGTTTTAATTCTTAAATCTTACAAGTAAAGTTTCATTCCAATCTAAGACTTAACATTTAGCTTACAAGGAATGTTACTTCCTGTATGTTATACAACATATAAGAATGAAAAACCTTAACATAATACTCCCACTAGCTTTCAGGAATACTTAAAATTTATCTTATTTCAATTATAAATCAAAACTAGGATTTAATAATTAAACATAAGAATAATTTTATAGATGCATGCATTTATTCATTCATGAATTATTGCACTTCGTACACTTCCAAAGATTATATGAATTCTAAAAACCTTTCGATTACTTACCATCCTCACTCAAGTAATTTCTCAAGAAAGAGTTTTGATATTCCATTGTCATATTTCATATTAATGAAAACAAGTATGACCATTATCATCTTTATATATTTAATGTGTCTAGAAAAGAATATTCAATCATAATTAATTGCTTAAGTATGATTAATAATCTTGTCATAAAACATGCATTAAATATGTGTACAATATTGTCCATATGATTTCTACATAGAAATTCAAACCACTAGGGTTTTTCATCTCTTTGAAAAAACTCATTTCCATTCTCCAGTCTAACTATTAAGATAACCCAAATTTCCAAAATTGATTATCTTTATGGACAACATCTTTAACATTCATAGTATGAGTAATTTACCCAATTCAATATTTGGTAATCCATCATAATGATTATCAGGTTTACTATAATCCTGTAACTCATGTTCTTCTCAGCATATACATCAAATATCTGAGATATCCTTGCAGATCTATGAATCAAAATTCCATCATCTTGAGGTCTATCATTTACATGTCTAACCTCATCATGATATTTACTAGTGTTTTAGAAGATTATGTATCTTGTAATTTTATCTTTCAAGATAAAAAAACCTCCCACTTGCCTTTTGTAATATATAGACTATCTATATATACTTAGCAGTTAGAGCAAAACTACATTGTTCTCTTTTTGGGACATTACAAATACACATTGATAATTCCTGACTTTAGTTTGTTAATAACCTTTTCATAAGTAGTTTAACAAATTTAGAATCTTCAATTTTAAAACTTAATGTGATTCATCATATTCCTTAATGAAATGGTGTTTTATCAATCTTCTAGGTTGGAGTCATATTGAGTATATTCAATCCATACTCAATTTTCTAACCTTGTTTCTTTTTAAGAAAGAAGTTATGGTTATCTTGAATCAAACAAATCAAATAGAGTTTGATTCTCCTAACTGAACATGGTATTCATTAGAACTAATATTGTAAGACAATCTAACAATATATAAGATAAACATATTCCTTTTGGCTTACCTATTTACCAACTAAGTTAACTTAATGGTATAATAGACTTTCCAAGCCAATTGCATGCTTTATAACACAAGTACCTTTTAACCAAGTCACTTCATATCCATGTCCCATCAAGAAAACATAAACTGTTATAATCCCATTATACGTTATAAATCATTGATCAACTCAATGACTTCTTGTATATGTCTTAATTAAAAAAACATAACAAGTTAACGTCTTACTTTATTATAAGTCTTAAAAGACTTTATGTTTATGTCTTTACAATGAATCATAAATATGTTTAACTAAAGTAATTATGAACACAACTATTGGTTTCAATAGTAATTTCAAGTTAATTTATTTACTTCACAATAATGTAGGACTACATTATTTTTCATTTATGTCATTCCAAAATACATAAATAAACAAATTGAAGTAGGATTAGATTACTTCATTTATTTATGTCATTCTAGTAATACATAAATATTTAATTTGAAATAGTCTTATATATCATTTTGACACATTGTCTAAATACCTGTCTAATTTAGAAACTGCAAATATGTCCATGCAAGGTCTGACTTCAAATAGAGATTTACATTGTTGTTGCAATCTTGCCAAGTTTTCACATGACGTAAATTGCAACACCAAGTGTTTCTTGAATTAGATATGTACAAGTTATATTAGAATGTTAGTCTCTTACCTTGCAGTCAAGAGAATCCTTAAAATCATATACCTATATGTTGTACATTGCACATAATATAGATTTCTCCCACTTGTGCATGGAACAACATCATGTAGCAGATAAACAACACGACATATGTTTGTTTATGTGACTAGTATGATTGTGTCATTGATATTAGCATAACTAGTAGATGTAGAACCACTTCATTATCTAATAAGGAAACGTACATGACTATCCTTGAAACCATAAGTGTCTACAAGTGGAAAGTAATTATCTTAAGACATTCTAGAGATAATATGTGTTACTACCAAGATAACAAAGCTTGTAACTCCCACTGAATTAAAGATCATTACATTAATTCCTTATTCAGTAATAAGAACACAATACCCTCACTGGATTTGACAACATTATAAGTGTTTCATTAACAAGTGAAAGAAAATAGTGTTCTTTTTACTTCCCTACACTTTTGAGAAAGTCCATACATAACAATTACTAATGTACTAAAAGAGTGTATTCTACTATGTAGATGATGAAATATCCATCAATGCTATTAACTTGAAAAATTGGGCATGCAATTTCTTTCTTAATAGTTATACTATTCAAACGATTGTAAGTAGTACTTTTAAATGGTCAAAACAAAACAACTAGATAAAATATGCTAGTTAGTCTTTTACCAATTATACAGTAATTAGTCTAACTTCTAATTTAATAACTCAGAAATATGCAATTTTCTTAACTATTAAAATTTGCTTACGAGTCATGTATTTAGAATTTAGACAATTCTAATTGTCCTATCATACATTTCTTTATTCATGAAAAAGAATATGATTGAATCTCACTCTTTCTTATGAAAAGAGGACTAGGTTTATTCTTTTAGCAAAATTGACTCTACCAAAACCCTTACAGGTGTAGATCAATTTACCAATACAGGAATAACCTACGTTTACGGTTTAATGTTGCATTAATACATTTAAAGAATTTACAAAATCCAATTTTAGTATTTTCGATAATTAAACTTTTCAAGAAAATAAAATACCCAAGGTAATATTCATATAACCATAGAATTTTCTCGAAAACTAGGATCCAAATTATCATAGTTCCATTACATCAGTTGATCTGCTAGTAATGAAAGCATATAATAAGGTAATCTGTCGAACAATAATTGACAAACAATTTCCAATTCCTAGATCATTATGGGGTTTATATTTTCCAACGCTATTGCAAATATAAGCATATTTCATCCCATCTTATGCCTTGAGTCCAGTTCTCACTTCCTACTCAACTTAGGTGTCTAACTTAAAGAACTGCAAATATGTTCATGTAAGGTCTGACTTTACATAAAGATTTACCTCTCCATCACAATCTCGCCAAGTACTATCATGACGTAAATTGCAACTTCAAGTGTTCATTTTAATTAGATGGCATATAACTTAATTTTAAAAAGGTACTAGTTTTGATTTTATGTGGTCAAATCAAATATGTACAAAGATGTCATGCATTCATCTTGTAGCATAAACTTTAATAAAAAACTTTTTATTACCAATTCATAAAGATCAAATTATCAAAGTTTTGATTGAGGTATTGAGTTCACCAATCAAGAATTTAGCATTAATTATCGTCCATTATACCGTACTTTTGCATAAGTGTAAACACTTAGTGTTTCGGGTAATTACCACCAAAGTGGCGCATGAAATTAAAACTAATTCGCCCTTAAGATGATTTTTACATTTATGGCTTACTAAGTAGCTCAATCGAACTCACAAAGGGAGGACCGTAAGCGCAAAAGCATAACCTTAGACATCCTTTCGATGTGATCGCGCACTTCTTTATTAACCCTTTATAGTTTGTTCTAGTGGGTGAGCCATTATAACCATTTAGTACAGAATCATCAATCAATTAAACTATTGAAAACTTAACTCTTCAAAAACAAATCAAATTTCACCATTGTTTAGTCCGTATTATTTTTTATTCAAAATTACCCTTTGCTTAAAAGCATCTAACATAATAAACAAACAAGTAAACAAATAAAAAATAAACAACTAAAATAATGCGCACATAATAAACAATTTAATACGTGTAAACAAGTAGCCACATGCAACTTATTCGATAAAACCCTATTAATAATCAATGTTTACGTTAAATTAATGTATATATTAATTAGGGCGTTCACTCTTCCAATTGAAAGTGAGACACATACATCGATGAATCGATTGCGTAAACCCATAATTAATAGTATATACCAAATTGCACATAATTGATTCATTAATATATATAATTGGAGTCTTCCCCAATTCAAGATTTATCGTAAATTAACATGTGATAAATATATCTTAATAATTAAACAATATCAAAGCAACTATTCATGACTGACATGCATGTATAATCATGAATATATCATAACAATTATACAAATAGTCACAAGATCGCATATCAATAATCCCATGTCATATAACAATTATTCATGAATTAATCACGTAACATATATATATTCTAGGTTTCGATAAGGTTAGCAAACAATTTTCAAACCCTAAAAAAAAAATTAATGTGTCGACTAAAAAACATAAAAGGGTACGCCCCATAAAAAAAAATCGACACATAAAAAAATAATCCAAAACCTTAGATTAACCATATCAAACAACATACAATTATTTGTTTTATTACGCGTTTATGTAATTAATTACTCATTAAAACCAATGACTCGTGATGCCACTGTTGGAATTATATAATATGACTAATCATAAATATAAACAATAAACATCAAGTACACATGCGGAAGTGTATAGGAAAGATTAACGAATAATTAATTAACATAAACAATAATATGCGTACCTTTCTTGATTCTAGCCGAACAAGAATCAAATCCACAAAACTAGCAATTGGATGAACCCTAATTAGGGTTTATAGGATTATATGAATTACCCCTTACCGTTTTTGTAATTCAATCCAAGAATACTAACAATATTGTGTTAGTACCACTTTCTTGTACACACGTACTAAACCGAATTAAAGTAATGTTAGTTTTAATTAAACAAATAACTTTGATTTGGGAAAAGCTATGGATCGATCTCTATGAGAGGGTGTCGACCGGTTTTAGCAAACACACACACAAAACAAGTTTTTTTTTCAGGTTTAGCTAATGAATACAAGAGATAAATTACAAACACCCTTGGTTTTGTATTTATACCCAAACAAACTTGGTGAACAAGTTTGAATTGTAGATGGATTGGGTTTCCTTTTCTTGTGGCCGATCGGATGAGGTATCCCACAAGGAATTCCCGAACCTTCCCATTATTTACAACTTAGTCCTTTTCCAATTACATTTAACGACCGTTAGTCCATTACACTAATTACTTAACGTCCGTTATGTTATTTCGTTTAATTAATAAATAAATATAACTATTACTCTTAATTATTAACTTTAATTCTCATACGTAAAGTGAGCAATCTCGTGGTCTCGAGTTCGATCCTAACACACGTCTATTAATTTATTGTCCATTAAACCAACAGCACCCACAAGTTTCACCGTACATCTACCAACAACTGGATGTTATGCTATAAAAGGTGCTCAGTCCGCACCCAATCAGTTTATGTGAGACATATAGGTGATTCTAATTCAAATTATCAAAGGCCGTACACGTTGGTTATGGGTTTACCAGATCATGGAGTTATCCGAAGCTCTTTTTTTCAAAAGTGAGTGATCGGGAGCATGTGTGAGGAATGGTTGGTACTTGTACTTGATAGAGTTGATCATGTAATGGATGGGGTTATTCTAGTCGTGTATGAAGGCACAACTTTGAGGATTTCCTTTTCAAGGGTTGTGTGGCAACGGGTTGCTAAGGTGTATATGTTGTTTAAAAGTGTGTTTGTGCGTGTGGCAGATGTGTGTTTGAGTTTGCACATACGTATCGGTGAGAATTGCTTAATATGAATGTGAAAGGAGGTATGTTGATTTTTATTTTCATTTTCTAGCAATGCAATAAGTATATTAATGATGTTCAAGACAATAACTTTGTTTATGTTTTAGACTAGCTACGCGGTTGATCTTGATACATAATGTTAAAGGTAGTAAAGCCCTTGTGAGTAACCCAATAATCTAACCATCTTGATCTTACATGGGTGTCATAAGTGTTTTTATAAAGGATTAGTTGGGTGTGGAATTGGCGGCTAAGTGAAGTGTCATGCCGTCATAAAGACTTGAACATCCTCAATTTTTAACTAAAGAAGAACAAATCCTTTTCACTAAAATTAGTACTGTAATTAACAAGAAAATACAAAAGAAAAGGGTTTGTAGATACTATTTTGCATTCAAGTAACTTTAAAAGTAGGTTTTATATCATTTTTTCCTTCCCAAGTGAAACGAATAAACGAAAACACAACCACCTTAAACCATACCAATCAAATGTATCTCCATCGTATCAAATAAATATTAAAAAAAAAAAAAAAAAAAACTTCATCATGTTCAATTTTTTATTCTAACTAACCAACATAGAGTCGTGTAAGTTACGCGTCAAAAATACCAATATAATAAAAACTCCAAAAAATGCCAAACTAAGGCCACATCCTTATTTATCCCCCTTTAAAGTAAACCATGTACATTCAAATTTCATAATTTGGATTGAAATTAAAGACTACATGTAACTCGCATTGATAGATACTTTTACTGGATTGAACTCAAAGAGTACTTGTAATCACGTTGATAGATACTTTCACAACTTAAAGTCGATGAACACATGTACATTTGAGTTTATCTTACCCATTTAGAGGTAACTCAAACCACATACAAATCAACAAATACTTTGGCGAGGTAACTCAAACCACATTTCCGGTCATTTGGAATTATAGACATCGAGTTTGATTTGACCTACAACCATTAAGGAGAGACGCTATGGATGGCTAGATTAAATCTTTGTCTCGCTCCTGGAAATAAACTAATAGAAGTAAACCTTCTAATATTGTGATCTTGTCAATTATTATAGTGTTGCAAAAATCGGCCTAGGCGGCCGATTAATCGGCGATTAATCGTTAGTCGGGAATTGACCGCTTCGAGTTTCAGTAATCCGCATTACTAATCGATTTGGTTAAAAATCGGTCCACATATTGACTGATAGGATAAAAATTGGCTAAATCGGACAAAATTCGGATAAATCGGCAAACTTGGTTACGGATAAAATTCGGCCAAATCAAGCATAAATAGGAAAAAAATTGGCTAGATCGGACATATAGTTTCCAAACTTTATATTTTTATATAAAAAATTTTAATCCGATTAATTCCCGCCTAACCAATTAATCGCTAGTCGATACCCAACCGCCCAGCTACCGCCTAACAAATTTTGCAACCTTAATAATAAAAGAAATGGTAAATAGTCATAATTTATGTCGTTTTAAAGTTTAAATAACTTTAAATAATTGGTTTAAAAAAATGGGTCAATTCCATATATACCCAAAACAAACATCATAATTCCATATTTCCCCAACACATGCTTTAAAAGCATTGTACTCATGCATTAAAAACTTGTCATTTGAGTAAATATGGAATTATGAACTTTCTTTTGAGGATATATGAAATTATCCCTAAAAAAATTATATATACAATTATGAGCTTATCAAATACTATAAAAGAGATGGCCTACAAAGCTCTAAGCTTAAGAGTATATTACAAGATTGGAAATTTGTTGACCATAAGTTCCTAAAGTATTCAACATGCCTACCTCTAGTTTTGTCCTTCTATTCTTATTTATAACCATCTCCTACAAGCTACTTTCCTTCACAAGGCGATGTGGGATGCCTGAAAGTCAAATGAAGTAAAGTAAAGTAACTCCCAATACCGTCTTCCACGAGTTATTGGTCCCAATACCGTCTTCCACAATGTATGGGGAGGTTGAGACGTAGACAACCTTACCCCTACCTAAGGTATAGAGGTTGCTTCCGGTTCTACTAAAGGTAGAAAAGGACCTCCGGCCATGTAAGGGGTGAGGATCGAATCCTTGACCCCTGTCTTCAGAGACAAGAGTGTTAACCACTTGATCCAATCTTGCTCTTCTTTATGCCTGAAAGTCAAATGTTGCATGAAAAATGAATGTGGTGTCGACATGATCACAAGACTACCATGCACCCACAAGTTTCACCATACATCTACCAACAACTGGGCTGTTATGCAGCAAAAGGTCCTCAATCTGCACCCATGCGGTTTATGAGAGACATACACGCATTTCTAATACATATTATCGAACGCCACTTTGGTTGTGGGTTTACCAGCTGATGGAATTATTCGTGATCCCAAATCTTATATTGCTAGTAAACTTTGCATCTTAAGGTTATATGTATGCAATGTTGAGGACGTAAGGTTCATGCAAACACTCTTGTAAGTGTGCACACGATAGGTAGGCGTGATTTCAAGATTTACTGATTTAGTTTAATAGGTGCTACAAAAACGTACTTTGGTATTTATATGTTGTCGATATGTGCTAAGAGCAGTAAATGAACTCAGGTATTCTGCAAATAATCATTGGTGACCCACTCATTATAGGTGCATTATGGACGAAATATAAAGGTAATTTAAAGGCAATAATTGATTGCTTACTTATACTAGCAGATCCGCATTCAATATTAATTAGTATAATATTGGTATGAAACAAGAGAGACTGAAATCAACTCACCTGTAGTATTTATTGAACTTTTACGGGGTCATTTATGATGCTTGTTATATGCCCTTAATAAACCGATCTTTACCATTTGAATCTAGTACGGATTGTGATCTGGAATGAGTCTTTCGTATTTAAAGTTTGGCCTACAATTTTTTTTCGGTTTTGCTACTTTTGTCTTGGTCTTTTTCTTGATGGATTAGTGACCATTTCGTGTAGTTAGAAACATCAGATATAATTCACATTAATTAGTTTTAATGAGTTAATTGGTTTGGTTTGACAGGGTTTCAGAAAGATTGATCCTGAAAAATGGGAATTCGCTAACGAAGAGTTTTTAAAAGATAAAAAACACCTTCTGAAGAACATTCATCGTAGAAAACCAGTTCACAGTCACAGTACTCCTCAAACGTCAACAGTTGATCCCGAAAGAGCTGCTTTTGAGGAAGAAATCGACAAACTTAAACGTGAAAAAACTTCACTTGAGAAAAACCTCTTGAGGTACAAACAGCAACAACCCGCTTCAAAACTTCAACTGGAAGACCTTACTCAACGTGTCAACAGTATGGAACAAAGACAAGATACCTTACTGACATTTCTTAAAAATGCAGCTCATAATCCCGAGTTTGTCGAGCACCTTGCTCAGAAACTCGAATCCATGGACTTTTCAGCCGATAATAAGAAAAGAAGATTGCCCAAATCTCGGGTTTTTTCAGACGATGGTGTTGTAGACAACTACAGCCCTCAAAGCCCGTCTAGACCCGATTTTGGCAATGTTTCTCATCATGATTTTTCGGGCAAGCTTAGACTCGAGTTATCACCAGCTGTTTCAGATGTCAACTTTGTTTCATACAGCACTCAAAGCTCCAATGAAGATGGCGGAAGTTCACAAATCAGATTATCCGAAGGCTGCACAAGAACTACAGAGATGACACCTGACAGGCTGCTAGAGCTTTCGGATACATGCACATCATTCGGTTTTAACAGGGGATCTTCTTTAACACACAAAACAGGCCCAATGTTAGACACTAATGAAGAAACCGAGGGCCATCCATCCTGTCAACTGAATCTCACATTGGCATCAAGTGTGTCACAAATCAACCCGTGTCAGGATAATGATGCAATCCCTCAATCTTTTGAGGATATCGGAAAACCTCCAAGTGAAAATGTGCTCTCAAACCCTAAACCGGCAAATAACGCAGCGCTTGCAGTAACTATAGCTGTCCCGGCTCGTGTTAACGATGTGTTTTGGGAGCAGTTTTTGACGGAAAGACCTGGTTCTTCAGATGTGGAGGATACAAGCTCGAATTTAAAATCGACAACGCCATCCAACGAGCAAGATGACCGAAGATCGGGTCATGGCTCATATGGCAACTCTAGTAACTTGCAGAATCTGACCCTTTGAGTTGAATGTCCAGGTTCTTCTCACGTTTTAGAAACTCCGATATGCTAGTCTGTATGTGTTCATTACTTATAACTGCATTTTATTTTTAGAATATGATGGTGGTGTGAATAAATTTATTCCCTTTTTATTCAGGTAGTCTATGCGTTTAAATGTGATATGTTGTTACCTAACTTGCCTTTGACAAGACGATGATGACAACAATACCTAATCCCGCCTGAGCGGAGTATAAAATGTCACTGCATTTCACATTATTCACTTGCCTAAAGGATATCTTTGGATGATGTAAGTTATAGGTCTAGATTGTTGGTGTATCAGCTAGTTGACCGTATGAAAGAAACAACATGTATACCTCATAAAGTTGACGAATATGTGCATTAGGTATTTCAGTTTACAAGGCTGATTGTTTCGACATATAATCTTGTAATTCCTCGTCACGAATCAAATCGGATTACACTTAAAATAGTTATTGACTTGGATTAACACATGACTCGAACAGCCACTCGTGAGTTCTTGCCTCACTCAAGTTGACTTGTATCATGGGTCAAAATAGTAACTTACGCGGATTAACATATGACTCAAAACACTCCCTCACAAGTTGTTGTCCCACTTTAGTCAACTTGCGCGTAAACCGTACAAGTCCCAGAATAAATATAAACAAGTTACTATATAGAATAAGTACTATAGATGAATGCCCTCATTCTAAAATTGGTGCATAAGATCAATTCCGATTATTATCTTATATTTTTCGTAGTTTCTGTTGCCTGGTCTGTGACGTTACCTGTTCTATAAATTATTCGTCAATGAAATATAAATAAAATAAATAAGATTGAAAATTCTTTGTGATTACCGATTATACCATTGTATACACATTATAAACACCACCATTCATATTAAAACACATATTGGCAAAGTCAAACAGATGATAATGGAGGAGCATGAACGGAAGCAATCCACCTTGTGGAGTTCTGATCTCCAACCATCATCAACAACCGCTTGCGTAATCTGCATGGACAACTTCTATGGCAATGACACGATCACAAGACTACCATGCCACCACATCTGCCACTGTGGACGTACTGACAAAGGGCTTTCACACAACGAAAGCTGCCATGTCTGTCGCCATGCAGTTCACATACGATATATATGTGTGTCTGCTGCATATTATCGACGTCCACGTTGGCTGTGGGTTTACCAACTGATGGAATTATTCGAATCTCTCATTTTCAAAAGTGAGTGATATGATAACATATAACAAATGGTTAGTACTTGTTCTTAAGCACTTTATTATTAAATGGGTTTCCTTTTCAATGTGCGTGTGGCATTGGGTGATTGCCGGCTGCAAGTGGTTGCCAGTCAAGGTGTGAATGTTTGCAGGCGTGTTTGTGTGTTGCCGATGTATGTTTGTGTTTGCAAATGTTGGTGAGAATTGATAAATACGATGACTACTATAGGTTTTTGCGAATTTGTTGGAATTGATTGGTTTGATACTTATCGCTAGGGGTTTAATCGGGTCGGGTTGGCCGGTTTTGGGTTAATGTGGGTCACAGCTAAAAATAACATACCCGAACGTGACCCAATTCGGGTCAATTCGGGTTCGCATCGACCCGAATATGAGCAAAATGTAATAAAATTGCTTGTTTGTACTCGTTTAAATTGACAATTTATAAAAATTATATTAAAAAAAACACTTAATTGGGTCAATCGGGTCGACCTGAACCCGAGTTAGCCAAACATTTCAACCGGATACTCGAAGAAAATTTTTGACTCGAAGGAATCTCGTATAGTTTGATGAAATGGTAGTCTGAGTACCACTGTATATGTATAGAAATGAGCTTGGCGATTCTAAAAGGCGGAGGAATGGGGATATGAAGATTCAAGCTCTATGTGAAGATCTCTATTAGCAGCCTTCTGAATGAATGTAGAAATTCATATAGAAAGTATGTAAGAAAAAATATAGGCTAGTTTGTTTTGGTTCTTTTAGTAGCTTTGGAAATGTCTTAGCTACTGGTATGCAAATGTAATTTGTCACACTTTTGGTTATTAATACATGTAACTTTACCCCGGTTTTCTTTCTCTACAATCAATTTCATCACTAAGTTAGTGTAATCAACTTCACCACTCAAATATATCCTCACTTATTCACAAATATGACTCACATAAACAAAATAAACAACTCACACAACTTAATTTGAGCTCACAAAACTTTCCTTCATGACTCGGTTGTCGAGTCGTCCCTAAGACTAGGTCCTATTTTTGTTGCTTGAGGACGCGTCGTTGGGACGATCCGTAATAGGTGAGACGTGTGTTGGGAGTGCCAGATAGGCATGAAGACGGATGGTCTTAAAAGGTCGGTTTCTTTTGGAATCCACGTATGAAGGTAGAACAAACTTACAGGGAATTTATGCCAGATGTCATGTGATTATTGGTAGAAATGTATGAGCAGAGCAAAATAAACGAATTAAACGTCCAAAACAACGTGGCACCCTACTTTAAAATAGATAAAATGTATTTGTTGAATTAGTACCGACATTTTGTTGTGCATTTTTGGCTGCTTAGCATATGACCTCATAGGATCAAATAAAACTCAAAAAAATACGTGAAAAGTCAACGATAATCAAACTTTCACAAGAAGCTAGAAAATCAAAGATACTATTATTTAGGTGTTAATACGGACTTTTTAAGATTTTGAGCGCATCAGGGATAACCAAAAGAAATTAGGCATTTGTTGAACATAATTTGATGAAAAGGAAAAAGGCTAAGGCCGGTTCCAGTAAGGCCATCCACAATGCAAGGTTCATTGAAAAGTCTGAAATAACATGGTATAGGTTGAATGCATTGTGAATATGCTACCTCATACAGTATGAGTTCTGAACAAACATCAAATATACTCACTATGGTGGGCTACAATGTTCACTTACTCTTTTTTTTACATTATTTAATAATTTTAAATTGTCCACTTACTCTTTTCTTTTCTTTTTGAGTAAAGTCCAAAATACATCCCTGTGCTTTGCCCCGTGGTGTTGTTTCATCCTAAACTTTTTTGGCACAAAATCATCCTCCGTTAGTAAAGTTGGCACAAATACATCCCTCCGTTAGTAAAGTTGGCACAAATACATCCTCCGTTAGCAAATTCGGTTAATAAGGACTAACGATGCAAATTTTCTCCGTTATCCGCCACGTGTCATCGGGTCGGATTAATGAAGCGGAGTCGGGTTGCCACGTGGACGATGAGGTGTGTCACGTGGCATTGGTAATATATACCAACACTTTGGCTCCCACGGATTCGAACATGGGACATTTGATTGGGAAGCGATGCTTTGCCCAACTGGGCCAAGCATAGCTTCGATTATTAAAGCCTAAATTTAATACATAACCTTCTTAAAATTTAAAGTCGATTCAATAACACTAAAAGGTTCGATTTAGTTTTGGCCTATCAATTTAAGGGTTATATGGATGTCAAAAATAAATAAATACACCGTCGGACTCGTTTTTCGTGCTCTTTCCAATGGTATGCTCGGGAATTTTTCGACTTAGTTTGAACCTCGAAAATGAGAAAATCATCGTTTTTCTTTGTTTTGCATTTTCGAGTTCAAACTAAGTTGAAAAATTCCCAGCATACCGTCGGACTCTTTTTCTTGCTCTTTCCAATGGTATGCGGGAATTTTTTGACTTAGTTTGAACCTCGAAAATCGAAAATCATCGTTTTCTTTGTTTTAGCATTTTTGAGGTTCGTTTGAAATCAAAAAATTCCGAGCATACCATTGGAAAGAGCTAAAAACAGTCGACGAGTATCTCGAATTTTTCAACTTAGTTTGGACCTAGAAAATGCAAAACAAAGAAAAAGCGATGATTTTCGCATTTTCGAGGTTCAAACTAAGTCAAAAAATTCCCGAGCATACCATTGGAAAAACACGAAAAAAGAGTCCGACGGTATATTTATTTATTTTTACAATCCATAAAACTCAGTAAATTGATAGGCCAAAACTAAATTGAACCTTTAATAAATGGCCTTTTAACTTTTAGAAAAGGGTTATGTATTAAATTTATGAAGATATACTTGAAGCTATGCTAGCCAGGTTGGGCAAAGCATTGCTTACCAACCAAAAGGTCCGAGTTCGAATCCGGGGAGCCAAGTTGGTGATATATTTCACCAATGTCACGTGGCACCACCTCATTGGTCCGCGTGGCAACCCGACCAAACCCGTTACCGACCACGACCATTTACCGACCGACCCTTTGCCACGTGGCACCACTCATGTGGTGACACGTGGCGCTGATAACGTTGACCACGAGGGACGAATTTGTAAATAAATTTAAGGACTTTGGTTGCAATTTGTTCCTTGCCACAAGGACGATTTACGTAAATATAAAGGAGATATATTTGCACCGTTAGTCCTCATTAACTGAATTTGCTAACGGAGGGATGTATTTGTGCCAACTTTACTAACGGAGGGATGATTTTGTGCCAAAAAAAAGTTTAGGGATGAAAACAACACCACGGGGCAAACCACAGGGATGTTTTTAGGACTTTACTCTTTCTTTTTATATTAATGTAACATTAAAAAATGAACAATTTTATGGTGATGTGGAAGTGTATTAAACTGTGTAAAGTTCAATGCATTGTGAGAGTTTTTATATAATAATGAGATGCTAATATAGCAGTGATGTGCCAATGTATTAAACTGTGTATTGCACCCTGCATTGGAGATGCTCTAAGGGGATTCAATCCACTTCATTTTCACTGTCATGTCAGCTTTCTCTCTCCAGCGACCTTCAGGCAATTAGATGCCCCAGAAAAGGCAACCATGTTCATTTTTTTTTCTTTTTTAAACATTTTTAACACAAAATAAAATTTCATTAATGATTAAAATGTCACATAATAATTATAATAAAAAAAAAACATTACGAAACTTATTAAAACATTACAACACTTATTAAAAATCTAGGTTGTGGCGTGCCTTGATCGAGTCTTTGATTTCCTGTATTTTTTGTTGTAGTGTGGGCAAAGATGGGTCGATTGGCGTGCAATAGAATATGATATCTTTATCATATTTTTTTGTCGATCAAATTCAAGTTTTTCTTGTTCTAGTGCCAATCTTTTGTCTTCCCTTTATGATCTCTTTTGCTCCAGCTCCAACTCCTTTTGCCTTTGATCCAGCTCTTTCTTCTTCAAATCATAGTATCCGTCATGACTCCTTCTTACATCTGAATGCCTTGGACTTAATGATTTTCCATTTCTCGGCAACACCTTCCATGTAGGTAGCTTTGGAACACTCCGGAGATTTCTTTTTATTCTTCTTAGCGGTATCACGACCAATTGGTCGATCAGGCATAGACACAGGCACATCCGAGTCGGTTGAAGTCTTTGTTTTTTTGCGACCCTCATCTTGGCTTAAAAAAGCCGTCATCTCATTATCCTTCCAAACCGAATGGTCCTTCAAAATTTCCCAAGAATGCCCCAAAACAAACGCATGATTACACACTACTTGGTATTCATCACACGCTCGTCTATAAACAGTGAGGTCATTCTCACCACTTCCGTAATTCTTGTAAGCATTGTTGTAAATGGCACAAAATTGACCAACTCTAGGACAAATCCTATTTTTCCACTTGGTAATGATAGGACCGTTTGGGGGTTGATGTTGGACGATCGAATACCTCCACACAAGGACGATCGATGAGGACTCGATCGACATAGTCGATCGCACCTCATTACTGGAACCAGCCTAAGTGGACAATAAATTTGGGTAAACTTACTCGTACATTTCTTATTATGATGTTTACGTTCCTTATTTTTTTTTATTTTTTTTTTACATTTTTGTCAGTTTGTTTCAAAGAATAATAGCTGATGAATAACCAAAGGGTTTGTGTTTTAATGGTATTCTATGTTGTGTGAGAAGCTCTTCAACAAATCGGTTGTGGGTTCCAGTCCCACTTAAAACATGTGAGATAGATTTGTGGTGAATATGTTGTGAGATAATTAAAAATTGCCGTTCTGAATAAAAAATAGATAACGGATATATTTTGTTTATCAGTTTGGTTTAGGGGTGCAATTAATAGATTTAAAAAAAAAAAAAAAAAGTTCAAAAATAGAAAAAGTAATAACTTTCATCTCATCAAAGGATGTACAAATAATGTGAGAATGTATGGATAACACAACCTAATTTGAAATGAATGTTTAAACAAAGTTTTAATCAATGAAAACGGTTCTTTTAAAATGCTAAATTATTGTAAAAAATGAAAAAAAAAAAAAAATGCTAAATTTTTAGTTACCACATAATTTGATTAAGAGAAACCTAAAAGATTATTCACTACTTCTAGACTTAATAAACAAAATGAAGCTAGTCGGAGTGATGAATGAAAAAAAAATGTACATTTTTTTTCCAGTGATTATTTAAAAATTTGTCTTCTTTTTGTTATTATAAAAGATTTTGAACTTTTATGACAATCTTTTGTTAGGTCTGTCTTGAAACATGTCTTCTATTGAATTCTTTTCATAATGTTCTAACCTTATAGCTCAGACCTTAGATCAACCGTAATAAGTAAATAAGAACACGTCTAGTGCTGAGGTGGAGGCGTCTTGGACACGTGCTCGTTATTACGTTGATCCCATCTCGGCACGTCTTGGAGGCAGAAAATGAAGGACTCGGTCATCCCCGAGACCGAGTCGTGGAAGAGTTGTGTTGGCCCAAGAGTGAGTTGTGCGTGTCAATGTTTTGAAATCCGGAACCGGTTCCGGCCAAAAAAACTGGTCATATTAAACCAGGTTTTTAATTCTCGAAACCCAGTTAGACCTGCCGGGTTTAAAGTGACTTGGGTCAAGCCGGTTCTGGAAACCCCAGGTGGGTTTGGCTTTTTTCATGTTTTTTTTTTAAAACAAGTTAATTATATATTTGCGACGTATTTTTATTGTTGATTTTATTTTATTTTATTTTATTTTTATTTATTTTTTTTAAAATCGAGTTGACCTAATGGCCAAACTGTTTGAACCGGTAACTCGGTGACTCGACCGGGTCAATTAAAGACCCGTTTTCAAAACATTGGTGTGAGTGTTTATTTATGTGAGATATATTTAAGTAATGAAGTTGGTTGTCTTATTTCATTAAATTAGTTGCACAGTGGAAAAGTTAAGTGACTCTAAATGCGATCTTTGGTCTACTAATTACACCCTTCTCAAAAGTTTTGGTCAACGAAGGAAATTTTTTGGAACATGTTACTTGCGTGTAGGGGTGCAAACAAGCCGAGCTTTTATCAAGCAACTCGAGCTCGAGCTCGAGCTTGGCTCGATCGAGTCGAGCTTTTATCGAGCTCAAGCCGAGCTCAAGCCCAATATATTGGCTCGAAACATATAATGAGTCGAGCTCGAGCTTTTGATGGCTCGGCTCGAGCTTTTATCGAGCTTTAAGTAAATAAGGGTTAATTTGAATATTAACCTAATTATAAATAAATATTCAAGTTATGGAAATCATTTTGCTCAAGTATTCAAGATCTATGAAGCTTACGACGTCTCGCGAATAATATTTTGTTGAACTATTTTAGACATTCGAACCTTAACTAGTATTTACTGATTATGTTTCATTTTAATGTTAGACTTATTTCATCTTCTTGACTCTTGAATCTTGAATGTGTGGCATCATGTGACAATTTTGTCACATTTTGTCTAAGTTAGATATGATTAATTGGTTCAGGTGTATGTCCCTTTTGTAAGGTCTTTATATGATTTTATTCATTGGGTACTGTATTGTATTTGTTCTTCTTTTCGAGTCTCAACTTCTTAATCAACCTGTTCAGGAGTTGGAATAGGGGTGTAAATGTGTAATCATGTATTCATATACATATATTTGAGCTTTTCAAGCAAAGCTCGAGCTTTGCTCGAAACTAAATCGAGCCGAGCTCAAGCCTAGATTGTTAAAGCTTGACGAGCTATCGAGCCGAGCTTGAGCCTAGTTTTTTTTTTCGAGCCGAGTTCGGGCCTTGTCAAGCTCGGGCTTGGCTCGGCTCGGTTGCACCCTGTTGCGTGTGTGGAAGGGAATATAATATCTATGTCAGTATAAAATAACTAAATAAGTACGCGTTATAAACGCTAAACATTACTTAAACACCTTTATAAAACTAATCCAACCATATTAATTAACCAAGTCAAAGAAAATGATAATGGAGGTGCATGAACGGAAACAATCAATCTCAGAGAGTTCTGGTCATCTACGACAACTCTCAACCGCTGCTATTGCTTGCAAATACTGCATGAACAATGAATGTGGTGGCGACACGAGCACAAGACTACCATGCACCCACAAGTTTCACCATACATCTACCAACAACTGGATGTTATGCAATAAAAGGTGCTCGATCTGCACCCATGCAGTTTATGTGAGACATATACGCGTTTCTAATGGATATTATCGAAGGCCACGTTGGTTTTGGGTTTACCAGCTTATGGAATTATTCGAAGCTTTGTTTTTCAAAAGTGAGTGATTGAGCATGTATGAGGAATGGTTGGTACTTGTATTTAATGAGCTGATTATGGAACGGATGGAGCTATGCTAGTCGTGGGCGTTGAAGGCACGGCTTCATAGGTTTCCTTTTCAAGGGTTGTGGCAACGGGTGGACGCGGGTTGCCAAGGTGTGTATGTTGTTTGCAAGTGTGTTTGTGTGTGGCCGATGTGTGTTTGATTAGCAGGTGTTGGTGAGAGTTCATATAAGTTTTGATTATCTAAATGTAAGGTGAAGTATGTTTATTTATAAATTTCATATTCTAGCAATGCAAAAGCCATATTATGATGTTCAAGACTAGCTATGTGGTTGATGCTGATACATTATGTTAAAGGTAGTAAAGCCCCTTGTGAGTAATTGAGTATATGACTATTTGTGGGTGTCATAAGTGCTGCTAAAAATAACATTGCGGACCATTAGATTAGTAGGGAGGGGATTGGCCGGTTTGGACGCCGGGACGGAGTGAGAAATCGGGTTGGCCTACAACCAAAAGTCCTTCATACGAGTGGTTTCCGAGCAGGAACAAGACATCGAGCATGAAAGACTTGAACATCCGTGATTTCTTGGAGTAAAGAACAGATTAGATCCTTTTTACATCAGATTAGTAATTTAACAAGAAAAGTATACATTTTTTTTATGACTAGACACGCCCAATCAACTGTATCTCTCCATCGTATCAAAATAAAATTAATAAAAATCCTTCTATTCTTTATCGTAACCAACATTACGTCGTGTAAGTCAAGCTTTGATAAATACTACAAAAAATACCAATAACAAAAGACTCAAACGAAAGCCAAACTAAGGCCAAATTAACAAAAATCATACGCTTTGAATCACATTTTTGTACACACGCACTAATACCAAATTCACGTTATGCAAGTAAAAAGAACACAAAACAATTTTTGATAACAAAAATCAACCAATCGACCCTAAGGGTTTATGGTACGATCGGCCAAGGGAAAACCAAGAGAGAAAAACAAATTTTAGGGTATTATGTGTGTGCAAGAGTCCCCATAATCAACCCTAAGATTTGTATTTATACTAAGTAAACTTGGAGAGCAAGTTGGATGAGGATTGGGTCTCCAATCCTAATCCAAGACCGGTCTAGCCCCAATGGAGGGTTCCGAATCTTTATTGACTTCCAAATTACACTCTAGTCCTTATCCTTTAACCGTTAGGTAATTATCGTTAATTAGTTAACGGTCTTTAATTGTTTTGTGTATTTAATAATAAAATCTAACCTTTTATATTAAATTATTAATCGTTAACTCTTCATACGTAAAGTGTGCAATCCCGTGATCTCGAGTTCGATCCTAACATACGAGTACTAATTCATGTCCATAAACTAACAATGAGTTATGTTAGTCGTGGAGAGGTGTTGAAGGCGCGGCTTCCTGGGTTTACTTATTAAGGTTTGTGTGGTAACGGGTGGTCGCGGTACGTAGCTAAGGTGTGTTTGTTTAAAGTGTGTTTCAGTTTGCAAGCGTTGGTGAGAATTGATTAATATGAAGTTTTACTTTTACATGTAAGTGTGTTTATTAATGATGTTCAAGTTAGTGATTTGATTATGTTTTAGACTAATGATGGGATTGATGCTGATACATGATGATAAATGAGCATATATGACTATTTTTGTTGCTTAAGTGCTACTAATCTTGGTCTTGTGTAGGTGCCATAATTGTGTTGTTAGAAAGATGATTAAAATTAGAGATATGTCGCCAATTAGTTAAGATATTGGCTAGATGGGACGAAACTGGAATCCGGGTTAGTCTCATATACCCACAATCATTTTCGCAAGTGGTTTTCGACCAAGAACAAGGGTTCGAGTTGGGAAGATTAAGTGGACCGGCTAAGCGGAGTGGCATGTCATGATAAAAGACTTGAAAAAATGGTTAGTTTTTTTTAAAGTTAAAGACACATTAGTTCTTTTCATAAGATTGGTAAGGCTGCCCCAAGTAAGGAGGCTCAATCCCTCCGATTTTCCCTGCCACATCAGTTTTCTCTCTCCAGCGACCTTCATGCGATTGGGTGCCCCAGTAGTGAGGAAAGTGAATTAAATTGTGTTTTGTTTATTGTTTCACTCGATCGCATACTCGACCAAGTAGTGAGGAAAGTGACAGTCGATCGATTGGGTGCAGAAGGACGATTGATAGGTACTCGATCACCTAAGTTGATCGAGTAACACTACTGGGGGCAGCCTAAGTAAAAAACTACTTAGGAAAAAAGGGTTAGTAGAAACTTTTTTGCATTAGTAGCTTTTATGAATTTCGTCTATCCAAAGTTTTGAAATGACATTTAGAAGTCCATATTCGGTTTACATACCATTTTCTTATAAAATGAACACAGCCACCTTTAAACCATATAAGATTATAAGTGTAGGTAAACACTAATTAATGCGTGATATAACCTGCAAATTACTATAAGCAATGATGTTGACGCCAACTTAAGTATGTGTAAAAGCCATAATGCCTAGCTATAAGCAGAAAAGTGACTTTTGAAATCATTCGAGAGGATCGCTTCATACAACCTAGAGGTGATAATTTGAGACCCGTCAAGTTGGGTAAATATATATATGGGGATGAGTTTGGTTGGTTCCCTCTAAATATTCTAGATGGGTCCACACTACAACAATCGGATGGACGGGCGAGGAGACTTTCGCCGGGACACAAAGTCTCCGGCGAAAGTCGCTAAGCGACAAAATTGAATCGACGTGGAACATAAATTCGACTTGTTGTAAAATTTCAACGCACTTTTCACGGGATATGTCCCCAAAAGTTAAGCTTGGATTTTGTTGGATAGTCAAAATTCAACATAATCTTTCTCGGGGACTAGTCCCTTGAAGTGTATTTTCGTTCACAAAGTTTGACCAAAAGTCCAAGCATGCTAATTGTGCAGCAGGAAAATTCCATGAAACTCTTCCAGGGACATGTCCCGGCAAAAATTATATTTAAAAATACACTTTATTGCAACTATTAATACATAACTAAAACCCGATGCTTGGAATAACATAAATAATCCAATCGTCAATATATCTCTTTACTCGAGTTCTTGATACCAAACACTATTATATTGTAACATATCGAACATATAATAAAAAGTTGATCAAATATTTAAACAAGTTACTACCTTGAGCATAGAGTTGCCATTGATGTCTAGTTCTTTTCCAGGCAAGTTAAAAAATCCATTATGATCAAACAATGTTATTTAAGAGTTTGAATTTTGAAGTGATTTTTGTGATGATCATATGAAATGAGCTGTTTTTTAATGAAGAATATGAAGCATCGGTGACAACCTGGCTAGTGTGTGTTTTCTTGGTGTAATAAGTATGTGAGAGATATCTGAGTTATGGCGGGTTTTATAGTAATTTATGTGATTTTTGTAAGCACGCTAAGAAATTTACTTCTTTTAAACTTACTATTTTTCGTTACTTTTTTAGTAATGTTTAGTGGTGCTGAGTTGGTATGTTAGAGTTGAGTTTGGTAACATAAATTATTGAAAAGTATGGATCGTAAATTGAGATTGTTATGTGATGGGATATGATGTAGGTAAAGAGTAATTATAGCACACAAAAGTCGCCTTTTATTTCTGTGAGGTGCAAGTCAAATAGTTGTAACAATAAAACTCTTACATTCATGAACATGGTAATCATGACAAAGTACTACAAATATAGAGAACGAGTTGGCCATAGCACCTAGTTGGTCGTTTAACATGATCGTATACCATAGCACCTATACTCGGTCGTTTAACATGATCGTCATACGTTATACCTATGCTTGGTCGTTTAAACATGATCGTATACCATAGCACCTATACTCGGTCGTTTAACATGATCACGTATACCGTAGCACCTATACTCGGTCGTTTAAATATGAGTCGTATACCATAGCACCTATACTCGGTCGTTTAACATGATCGTATACCGTAGCACCTAAACTCGATCGTTTAAACATGATCGTATACCATAGCACCTATGGTAGGGTGGAAGAAGCGCAGAGCCGCTCGTGAAAGCTCGGGATCGGATCGCTAAAAGCTCGAGCAGGCCGAGCCTAAACGAGCTCGAGCCCGAGCTCGAGCCTAAGTTGGGCTCATTTAATAATCGAGCTCGAGCCGAGCTCTATAAAGGCTCGTTTAGGCTCGCGAGCCTCAGCGAGCCCTAGAAATATATCGTATATATATTTTCTATCGTATAACCATGTTAGCGAGCTCGAGCCTTGTGTTAGCGAGTCGGGCTTTGTGTTAACGAGCCGAGCTCGAGCTTGTGAAAATTTCACGAGCCGAGCTGGGAGCTCAAAATGTGAGCTGAAAGCGAGCTCGGGAGCTCGAGCTTTTATATATAAGCGAGCCGAGCTCGAGCCTAAACGAGCTCGAGCTCGGCTGGTTTCACCCTAACCTATAGTCGGTCGTTTAACATGATCGTATGCCATAGCACCTATAGTCGGTCGTTTAACATGATACGTATACCATAGCACCTATACTCGGTCGTTTAGCATGATCGTATACCATAGCACCTATACCGGTTCGTTTAACATGATCACGTATGCCATAGCACCTATAGTCGGTCGTTTAACATGATCGTATACCATAGCACCTATACTCGGTCGTTTAACATGATCGTATGCCATAGCACCTATAGTCGGTCGTTTAACATGATCGTATGCCATAGCACCTATACCGGTCGTTTAACATGATACGTATACCATAGCACCTATACTCGGTCGTTTAACATGATCGTATGCCATAGCACCTATACTAGGTCGTTTAAACATGACACGTATACCATAGCACCTATACTCGTCGTTTAACATGATACGTATACCATAGCACCTATACTCGGTCGTTTAACATGATAACGTGTACCATAGCACCTATACTCGGTCGTTTAAACATGATCGTATACCATAGCACCTATACTCGGTCGTCTAACATGATACGTATGCATACTACATATAGTCGATCGTTTAACATGATACGTATACCATAGCACCTATACTCGGTCGTTTAACATGATCGTTACAATGTACCAAAGCGTTTGTGGTTTCTTGAGTACAACATTTGATCGTATATGAGAGGGCATGGCGTCAAGGTAACAACAATGGTAGTTCACGAAGCTAAAAGAATGAACAATGGTAGTTCACAATTGATGTGTTATTAATTTTAGTTATTGTCAATGATAATAAAGATTTTTCAATAATTTTAGTTAAAATACCTTTTGTCCGGCAAAAGTTTTCGCGATTTTTTATTTTCCTCCCACCTTTTACTTTATCCATACATAACCTTCCCGGGACATGTCCTCGGAAAAGTCTGCTAAAAGACAAACATAATCTTCCGGGGACTTGTCCCAGCTTTGTCGTAAAATGACCTCAATTATTAATCTCATCTGTTTCACAAATGAGATGAAAAAAAAACCCACCAAACTCAGCAGCTGCTCCTTCATCTTCATCAGTTATTGACCTCAGTTATTAATCTCAGCTCCTTCATCTTCACCACCGGACCACCTGCACCACCACTACATCATCGCGACGCCTTCATCACCACTACATAACGGTTCATTCATTTTCTCTTCTTACTATATATTGAGCATTGATATTTTATAACTCTTTGACTAGATTTGAGGGGAGGGGTTATGTTTCTGGCGTGATATTACTCCATATATGTATTTTTTTTTTCTTATTATGGTTTTTTTTGAAGATACAAGTCTTTGAAAATGGTAAGAAAGCAAAAGAACACTTTTGTTTTTTGTATATATGACTCAATTTTTTTTTAAATCCCGTGAATGCAGATAAAGAGTTTTTGTTAGGACCAATTTTCTTTGTAATATTTGGCTGCGCAAATGATTAATCTTTTCAGTTGGTAATATTTTGTTATGACCAGTTTTTGTTAGGACCAATTTAGCTTATTTAGCTTATTTTCTTTTTCCTATTACTAGTTTATGGCTTCGGGTGATCAGGCGGGGTTTTCGCATTCATATAAAGTTTGTATAAAGTGTATAAGTCTAAAATGGAAGTAGGCTGCTGAGATGGAAAGTTATAGACTGCTAATAACGTTTTTGTAGTTTTAGTTGCTAGTTTGGTTAAGCTTTGTGTAACTACATGTATAAAAAAAGTAAAAGTGAAAAGTTGTCGAGTTATAATAACTTTCAGTTTTAGTTGACATCATAGTTATAATAACTTTCGGTTTTAGTTGACATCATAGTTATAACAACTTGTATAATCTAAGACACAAAAGTTTACGGCATGCGAGTTAAAATTTGTTTATCTAAAGGGATAGGAAGATCAAATTTGTTTATCTAAAGTTTTAGTTGACATCATAGTTATAACAACTTGTTATAGTTAAATAATTGATTGGTTGAAGACACATTTAGTTTGTCAAATTTAAAACATGTTAACACCTACATGCAAGTAGAAAAGTCAAAAAAATTAATAATATGTGCTTTGCTTTTATACTTGTAAGAATATAGTGTCTCTTAATCGGTGGGTGCAAGCGCGACCAATCCATGACCACGACCGAGAACAAAGGTAAGATATGTGGTTAGTACTTGCGTATTTTAAATAGTTTAGGGTTTAGGTAATGAGAACTATCCAAGCATCGGCATCAAAATACCCTTTGGGTTGAATTGTCATTTTAACAATTAGGGTAGGAGTAGGATGGTGGATTTTGGGATAAACCAAGATCTTGGCAAGGTGTTGGGTCCACCCCTTTCATGTGCAATAGCACTTTAACTATATTAATGAGATCATGTTGTTTCATCGCTTGTGATACAAAGATTTGATCATGTTTGCTTAAGACTTTTTGAACAATGTGTCTAGGGTTGAGGTTGGTGAAAACATGAGAATGGTGTTGTCATCTAGTTAAAGTGCTATTACACCATTTCTAACAATATTTCATTACATTTCTTACAATGTTCTTCAAAAAAACTTCATAATTCTCTCTTATATTATCAAACAACAAAAATGAAGTTAGCGGCGGTGACACGTGGCTACTCGATGGTTCTGGCGAGGTTACGGTTTCTTGGTCCACAAGATACGAGGAAAGTGTACATCCCATTTCTTGTTACGGTTTGTTATGGTTACACTGATGATGAGGTTGAATCTTGAAGGTGAAAGGTGGTGCAAAGGGTTTAGCTTGGTTTGAGAGTGTTTTTATTGTGTGTTTTAGTGTGTGTTTTTGGTGAGAAACTCCATGGGTATGTGTGAGAGAGAGGTCGAGATGATAAGAAGAGGTATGAAATGGTGTGTAATGATAGAGATATAATGGTGGCGAGAGATATGAAAGGGTTTGTGAGGTGCCTCATTAACTCCAGCTTCACTCGCCATCAATATCATTACAAACCCTTTCATCTATCTTTATATAATCACGACCCTCTCTCTACACACATGGAGTTCTCATCAAAAACACACACTAAAACACGCGCAGTTATGAACTCTCAAAGCGGGGCTAAACCATTTGCACCACCGCTACCCTTCAAATTCAACTCATCATCGAGTAACCATTACAAACCGTAACAAGAAATGGGCGCACACTTTCTCATTTATCTCGGACCAAGGCGTGTACCTCCTCGCCAGTAAACCATCGAGAGCACGTGTCACCGCCGCTAAGTTCATTTTTGTTGTTTGATAATATAAGAGAATTGGTGAGTTTTGGAAGAACATTGAAAGCGAGAATGAAATGTTGTCGGAAATGGTGTAATAGGCTTTAACTGACACACTAACACCGTTCTCATGTTTTCACCAACCCTCAACCCTAGACACATTATTCAAAAAAGTCGTAAGCAAACATGATCAAATCTTTGTATCACTTAACAAAATAAACAACATGATCTCATTAACCTAGTTAAAGTGCTATATTATATGAGGGGGTGGACCAACACTGCCAAGATCTTGGGTTTAGGTCCCAAAATCCACCATCTACCCTCCTTCCTAATTGTTAAAATGACCAATTCAACCCTAATGGTTTAAAGGGTCTTTTGATACCCGATTCTTGGATAGTTCTCATTACCTAAAACCCTAAACTATTTAAAATCGTGGGATAAGCTTTGGACAAACCGAAGAAGCGAAGATATCGAGTCAATGACAAAACCACAGGCGAACACGAGTTCGAGCCTTATGTGTTAGGATATGTTTGTAGAGAATAACATGGTTAGGATTCCCGCTAAATGGATTATGTTAGGATATGTTTGTAGAGAATAACATGGTTAGGATTCCGCTAAATGGATTATACGTATAGTTTCGGACCATTGGCGATTTTGGAAACAAATTTTATGTTATCGATTGTGTTGTAGCGAATTTGGACCATTTGGTTATATATGATATTATGTTTAGCGATTTTGTGTTGTTGTAGAAACCAGGTTGTTACATTGTAGATTTTTCGGAAAAATTATGGAAAAAAAATTGAATTACCCATTTGCGACAATTTTTCGCAACATGGTCAAAATCTTCAACGGGGACATGTCCCGTGAAAATGCCATAGATAATATTAGTTTTTATTTTCCCGAGGACATGTCCCCGGCGAAGAAGTTAAGATAAACTTTAGTTACCCTTTTCCCACGGGCGATCCACGGCAAAACAAAGTGCCACGTCGGACATGTTTGACCGGTGACAATTTCTTTGGGACCCACATGTCCCGGTAAGGTTGTAAACAGTCCGGAAAGGTATCCCAGGGCAGTATTGCGGGGACTTCGGCGAGGACATGTCCCGGGAAGGGTATTGCGGGGACATGTCCCGGCGAGTCGCTCTTGACGGCGAATGTTGTAGTGCCAATTGGGTATTAATAACAATAACGTTCTCATTTTTTACTGCTCCCTATATGTCAAAACTAAGGTTCATCTTTTTGGTTTAGCTCGTCTTAGGATCACATCAGATAACAAATCTAGTTCTTCATATTTAAAGAGTGGGAGGATGTTTGGGTTGGAGAAGGCAACCTGATGAGGTAACTCAAACCACATATATGGTCATTTGGAATTATAGACATCGAGTTTGTTTCGACCTACAACCACTAAGGAGAGACACTCTAGGTTGCTAAATAAAATCTGTCTCACCAGGATTTATAATAAAAGTAAACATTCTCATCCTCAATGGATTCATTGGATATAAATTCCAATTCGCGTTTAATATTGTAAGCTTGTCAAATATTATGAAAGCAATGGTCAAAATTTATGGCGTATTAATTAAGTTTAGATTACTTTATATACTTAGTTCAACAATAAATTTATATTTATACATACAATTGTAAGCTTGTCAAATATTGTAAAAGCGCTCAACAACAAGAATTACAGGCTTATAAAACTTATATAATAAGCTTGCAAACAATGTTGCCAAAGGCTTTTAAGGAATCAAACATGCCTACTTTTAATTGTATCCTTCCTTCCTTATTTATAACCACCTCTCACAAGCTACTTTCCTTCACAATGCGATGTGGGATACCAAAAGTATGTTATTTATGATGTTAGATAAACACTAATTAATGTATGTTATGATGTTATACTTGCACAAAATTTTATTTCCCATATGTGCTCAATGAAAGGTACTCAATTCACACCCATGAGGCCTAAGTTAGACATATATGTATGTCTAACGCATATTATCGAAGGCCGTGTAGGTTGTGGTTTACTAGGTGATAGAGTTACTCGAAGCTCTTTTTTCGCAAAAGTGAGTGATCATGTATAAAGAATGGATGGAATTGTTGACCACTTGGAGTTATGATTTATGTTGGTCTTGGAGAGGTGTTGAAGGCGCGGCTTCATGGGTTTTCTACTCAAGGTTTGTGTGGCAATGGGTGGTCGCGGTGGCTTAGGTAAGATTTGTTTAATTTTGGAGGTGTTGGCGAGAATTGATTAATATGAGGTTTTATGTTTACATGTATGTGTGTTTATTTATGATGTTTAAGTTAGTGATTTTGTTTATGTTTTGGACTAACGATTGGATTGATGTTGATACATGATCATATATGAGTATATATGACTATATTTTTTGCTTCATACAGTAGCTACTAAGGTTGGTCTCGTACACCCACAACCTTTTCATGGCTGGTTTCTGAGCAAGAACAAGACGTCAAGCTGGGAAAATAAAGTAGAGCTGGCTCGGTGGAGAAGCATGGCGTCAAACATTATAAAAACAATGAGCAAAATTCCTGCATACAAACTTAAAGAGCTCATATAACAAGCTTGCTGGCAAGGAAAAGCTAGCCATAGGCTTTTATAAAGTTAGACATACTTAGTTTGAAATATATCCTTACCTTCCAATTTATAACCATCTCGACTTGAGCTACTTTCATTCCCAAAGCAATGTAGGATGCTCAAATATCAAACCAATTGACATTAAGCAAATTTGTAGTGCACTGGTGTTTTGAATCTATCTTCTTGACTATTATGAATACATGTTTAGATAAACAATGATTACTGTATCTTATATATGATATTATACTTACCAGTTAGCACTTGTTTTATTTCCCAATAGTTGTATAATTGTATGATTGTTTTATAATTATCTTTAAGTAATTGTGACATTTTAAATATAAGTTACTAATATCAATCTCATATATATATAGTCACCCATATCGATGTTTTATATGTATATCATTGATAGTTACCAACAAGAATCCTCAAGTTTCGCCATTGTCTTTGCGTCTTCAAATATCGTTTCATATAAAAGATTTTGATAATTAAACTCATGAATAACAGAGCTTATAAATTCACACGAACTAATATAGTTATATATGTATTGGTTATACTCATAGTTTGAAACTTGTGAGGTACAAAATCATTTATAACTAGTTAACTATAAAACATTTAAGAATATGTAAAAAAATGCAATACAATACTAATCACTTAGCAAAAACAAAAAGTAAATTACTAGATTTTAAATTTCTGAAACATCTCATTAATTAATGACATACAATTATATTTATGACGTGTCAAGGCTTTCTAACTATATGTTTTAAAATTGCAAGCTTGTCAAAATATAAAATCCAACACCTACATGTCCCACTTGCAAGCTTAAAAAGAATTTAACATGCCTGCTTCAATGATATCATTCCATCCTTATTTATAATCAACTCTCACAAACTACTTTTCTTTACAAAGCGATGTGGGATGCCAAAATGGAAACCCAATTGACTTTAGCATTTTGTAGTACCCTCATTTTTAATAGACACAAATTAATGTATGTTATACTTGCACTAGTTTTACTAGCAGGGTACCCAGCGATGCGGGGTGCCACAACTGAACAATTCCGGCAATGTGATGTTATTCGACAATACCATTTCACAAAAAAATACAGGATACGAAAAAATTTAAGCCTTAACAATAGTCTAATAATAAACCAAAAATTAAGGTTTAACAACCTTTTTACCATCTATTTTTTTGGTGTAAGCCTATCAATAGTCAAAAACATGGATAAAACCATTTAATAAACAAAGTTTAGCTAAGTTCAACACCGACCTAACTCTCATTTTCGTATAAAACATAGTTTAGGCTCAACTAATCACATATCCCTTAAAAATGAATTATATAAATCACTTTCTTTCAACCACGATTCAATTAACCTAATCCCGCTCTCTATGTGCAGTCACACACATATAAACCAACCTCTTTCACTTTTATATCCATCTACGATCTCACCAACACCACCAAAGGTAAATGTCTCTCGGTTTCAACCTCAAACACACACAACACAAAAAGGGTGTAATTAAAAAAAATTAAATCAAAAGTTAAACGTTTGGCAACATATAGTTTTAAAATTTTGTTTGTCGTTTTCTTCGTCACTTCCCCGACGAGAACCAAAGCGAAGCCTCGTGTGTCATGGCGAGCGGACGGCGAGTTGATTGGGTGCCGCGTGAGGAACGGCGAGCTACTCCGCCACTATACCCGCTTTGCATCTAATGGATATGGCAGAGATATCTCGAGTCATGGTTTTGCAGCGATGATGGTGGGTCTTTTTAAGCTAATAGAGCAATAGTTTGCCATGTAAGCTTATTATGAGCTAAGCTATCTTAATATGGTTGATGGATAGAAGATTTATGTTTTGGGATGATGGATTTTAGATTTTTGTTTTGTAAGCTTAATTAGGTTGTATATTGTACTTAAATAGTAGTATATTTTAGCGAATGGGTAAATTTAATTGTGTATTAATTGTATGTGTTCAATAGTATTTTTTTAGTTTTATTTGTGCTTCAAATACTTGTAAATGATGCTTCTTTGCTTGTATTTGCTTAAAATCTATATTAAGAAATCTTAAAAATTTAATACGAGGGAAGTGCTTAAATCCATTATAAGTAGTATATATATATATATATATATATATATATATATATATATATATATATATATATATATATATATATATATATATATATATATATATATATAGGAGGTTAATGTGAGATCAAACTTAAAGTTCTAAAAAATAAGATCAAGTCTAAAAATCACTAAAACATTTATAAATAACAATTTTAGCAATAATATACAAAAATGATATTTTAATACAAATTAACATTTTGAAACTAATAACCAAATGATACATGAGTTTGGATTAGCGATACACGATACACATTACACTAATAAATACTCAAAACGATACACATTACACTTCTAATCAAAGTGTATCACTTAGTTTAGTAAATTTTAAAGAAATCTATCGAAACTTTATCAATTTCGTTGTAGATAAAAAAAAATTATTTTTTGTTAAGGAGAGTGTCACTTGTCAAATTTTAGTATAATCTTATTTTAACAACTTTAAGTTTGATCTTATTTGATCTAGATTTTATATATATATATATATATATATATATATATATATATATATATATATATATATATATATATATATATATATATATATATATATATATATATATACATATATATATATATATATATATATATATATATATATATATATATATATATATATATATATATATATATATATATATATATATATATATATATATATATATATATATATATATATATATATATATATATATATATATATATATATATATAAGCGGTACACACATTCACACACACAAATGTGATTGGATTTATGCATCACATTTACCATTTCGCTTCTTTGATATGTTCATTACGTCATGATTTAATTTATGAGACCAAACTAATAATCTAGCTATTGTAATTCACTCCATTATAGAATTAGTGAATTTGGAATGTGCTGGCTAGTTCATTTAAAGATTGAAGCTCAGCAGTTAAATCATTTTTAATGTATCGGATCCATATAAAGATATTGGATATTGTTTAACATTTATAGATATATCACACATACTAATAAACTAAATATATACTATCTTTATTTGTAATTATTTACAAAGATTATTTAGGCATTTTATATGACTCAACACCCTATTATAAGCAGTTGTAGACAAAGTTATGAGACCTTTTCTAGCCAAGCATCATCCACTGTGGTGGCCCTTCACTGGGATCCATGAATATATAGCGCATGAGTTTTCATGAGTATCTCTAGGACCACCAATGACAATTACACACTCTCCACAACCTCTAAAGGCCATGCCCATCCTTTCCCCTGTGAAATCTTCCTATAGTTTCCATTTATTATTTGATTTAGATACCTAATTAGTTTAGTCATTCTTGGATCAATGACATACAAGTCGTTATTAAAAACCGCTAGAAGTGGTGGTCTGTTGAATCACACTTACACTAGGCCACATGTTTGGAATTTCACCATATCTTAGTTGAACTGTTATACACTTCTCCACATTTTAATGGCTACATATCAATCCCAATGCCTCCTATTAAATAAAACATATCATCCATAAATACGGATGCCATTTCGTCGCAGGTAGGCTAGGAAGTGTCTCCCAAGCTTCGTCTCGCTATCATAATGCTCCACAACATCGAAGATATTTCCTTTCTATCAACACCCCACGCAAAATTGCAATGTTTCCAAATCGGAAGACACAAACAAACATCTAGGTGTATTCATCGGATGCCCTAATGACCATGCGTTTGTCAATAAATTGTATTTGTAGATAATTTGGCCTTCTAGACCATTTCCTAGAGCCAATAGCAGTACCAACTCCCATGGATTCTCTGCCGCTTTCAAAGATTTTATTGGCATTCCCTATGGGCAAACGCATCCATTTTTGCAAATGGGATCAAAAGCTTCCAGTTCAGCGTTTGGTTGCATGAAAATACCAGTGTTCTATTAGTTTATCATTGCTTTTTTTTTAAAACTCACCGCTCCTTATGACCTCAAAAACTCCTATTTATTGATGCAATAGAAGCATAATACCTAAGAGCGAAAAAGACATAAGATCGAGGGGTCTCGACCAAATGCATCCACCAAAGGATCCGCATTTAGATCGTAATTGTTTACCAACTGTGGCGGTGGGATCATGGGAACAAATAAAGGTCGATGTAAGTTCTCGTCATGAGGTTGCTTATGGGTTATCTGGATAAACTGCTACTTTCTTGGCGAAAGTGCATCAATGGGATATTACCAAACCCTATTGGATTTCGATCACCTTTCTTGGAGACTTTCTAGTACATCATCAACATTTTCATCTCCGTTGTTCTCCATATGACGCTTTTCTTTCCTAGATTCTATGCTCGATTCGTTATCATTATCTTATAAACTTTTGGTTTCGTTGTTCTTAGAAATGGCGAAGATACATGCTGCGAGATACTTTCTTGATCCATATCCATAAGCAAGCAACTTTTGGAACAAATCCTGCGTTTCTTAATTCGATCACCCTCACAATTTTAGCTACAAACCATTAGTTGACATGATATAATTAACACACATTTTTTAATCAAAGTCGATGAGAATTTGTAATCTTCAAAGTAATATAATAAAAATAACTTTCTCTTGCTTTGTTACATAAATTTAATATATTTTTTACTTTGTCATCTTTTAGTCATTTTAGTACCTAGAAAACTTAAATCATATATATTTTTAAAGATAATATTCGATATACAATCACACACAAACAAACACACACGCCACACACACACACACACACACACACACATATATATATATATATATATATATATATATATATATATATATATATATATATATATATATATATATATATATATATACTAGTGTCAAAACCGTCCGATGGACGGGTATGACTTATGTTTTTTATTTTCGTGTTTTAGTAGAACAAATATTTACTAAAAAATAATTAAAAGCTAAATTAAACAATTTACAACTATAATTATATATATATATATATAATATATATATATATATATATATATATATATATATATATATATATATATATATATATATATATATATATATATATTCGTTTCATGATTTTTTTATAAGAATATAAAGTATGTAACAAAGGAAATCGAATTTATAACAATGTGAAATGATATGTCTTGAGTAAACGTGCCGTTGAATATAGGAACCCAAAATCAAATCATTTGCATCATAAAAAGTAAGTATTCATAACATACCACATAGTTATAAACTTAAAATAATCAAAGCTATGAAGCACTTCTTTATAAATAATATTGGTTGTGCAGTTCATAGTTTCCCTCGTTATCACGAAAAAAATGTACTTAAATATCAAATAAGAAACCTAAAACTACCAAATGATTATCCAATGTAGCAAACTTCTTTATATAGCTCCAATGATATTGCATCCTTTAGATTTAGTTTTCATCAAGAAGTTTAGGTTCACAATATCATTATAATTTACGTTATGTCCAAGTTGACGGAGTTGTATGATTAATGCATCAACCTTGGTAATATTTGACATTCTTCAGCCATTTAAAACATATAAAAGTATCTTATATTATTAAGTGGACAATCTTGACAAAAAATGTGAATGTAAATCACTACTTGTTCATCCCTTTTGCTGGAATTCCTCTTCTTGCAATATTATGAAAAATGTTTCATAGCAGAGCATCTCTTTCCATTATCAACTTCAGTGGTGTCAATTTTTGTGTTTTTTACAAACATGGTTTTAGTTTCTTGATCATACTTCCTTTCCTAATTTAGAAAGAAACACGTCATAAGGGTAATCTCTCATAATGTAGCTGACAAAACAACGTTTTCACCCTCCCCACATCGTTCATGGACTTCCTTGATCTTGTCTATGTATCCGGATTGTGCTTTACACTCACAATCTACAGAAAAAAAGTTAAAGATTGCCGAAATTAGAAGGTGTTGTGTTATCTGGCAAGGAATGGTTGAATTGCTAAGCTTACACCTTTATCAATATATCAACGTAGTTGTGTTTTCAACAATCAAAGTGACCATGATGTAAATTACTTTAGTGTTACTGAATAAAAATGAAAGCATGTTGTTATTTATGAAAAATATTTAGATACTTTCCTATAGTTGATAAAATGTGAGCAAGTATGTGTTATTATGTGCAATTAGCGCTTCCAAAAAATTAAAAGTTAAAAACATTACCAGGCAGGGATCCACAGCGTAATCTTCCATCATCAATATGCTCAACATCAAGCCCGATAAACCTAGATCCCAAAGAAACGTCCTCATTTGTGTACAATCATCTAAGACTTGTGGCAATTTGAACCCAACTATATGAAATGGTTGAAACATGTAATATTATGAGAAATTGGATTTAGTGAATTAACAATTTTTATAGAATTTTCTTCACCTGCTCCCCAGCATACTCATGTTCCTCAGGAGACGAAAATAAGAAAAGAACATGAAGCAAAAAAATATGAACTGTTTTCATATTTTTTATGCTAAATAATTGTAAAATCAAACAAAGTACTAAAGCTTATTAGTAATGTAATAGTCAAAAGTGTTTTCAAATTTGCAAAAATGAACTATGTGGTTCTGCTCTTAAACTTTAGCATATCTCAGTTTTTTCCGGAAGGTTTCACCCTTGTTATGAAAGGGATAAAAGTGCCATTTGACCCATGCTTTTTTTTTTACTAACTTTAATTATATGTCCGTTTGGAGATAAAAGCATAACCAAAATTGACCTATTCATAGATAAAAGGGGTGAAAGAGCTACCTCAATTGCGAAATATTACTTTCATAAAATCTAAAAGAGATAAACTGTAAAAAACGGGATCATGTCTTTTACCTTGATTGCGAAAGACAAAACATGCCAGAAGGCGGGAATGATCGTAGTATTTTGCCATTGATCATTGTATATATCAATTAACTTGAAATAAAGCTGCAATAAAGAAACATGCATATATCAATTGATTCTAAAAGCATGTGTCGTTGTGCATGCCACCATGAAATATAATGGCCCAACGCTAGACGGTAAGTCAAAATATACTTTTATGTCTAGAATAATTATACATTAATAACCAAAATATTGTATACTGTTACTATCCTTAATTTACATATATAGTTGATCCCTAATATAATTAATATCTCCACTTGCTGTGTGTTTGCTTATTGTCTGTTGATCTCCTAGTGACCACTTTGATGGCGAGAAAATAGTTCCTACAGTAAAAATCAGATTAAGCCCATGTCATATAGAGATAAGGCAACTAATGTAGGAGTAAGATCACTTCAAAAATGTTCGCCAATAAATGTACATAAAATTTCAGTGATTATGTTTCAAACCAATAAATGGATCCCTATTGGTGGTTCCGCCAACAATGTACACAAACGGGAACGACAGTTACATTCCCATGCCATGACAATTAAATACAGTAATTAACATGTGAAAATAAGTGCAAAACAATTAAGGGGGTGTTTGAGATTGCTTTCTTAAACAACTTATCTTATTTAGTAGTTGAACTAAATAATCCGTTTCATGTTGTCTAACTTCAAATATTTGGTGTGTAAAAGCGCAATGGACAGATAAGTAGTTGTGATAAGCAACACAAACGCCCAACAACACGATATAAAGACATTTTAACTATTTTATATTGGAACAAAATATGTTACCTTGTTAACAAACGGTTCAAGAACGGTAACAAAATCCGCTGAGGCAGAAACAAACATTTCCTCCTCAGCGTTTTGCAACGCAGTTCAAATATCATTTGTATCCCCTTCATCAGTTCTACCTAGCCACGTGTTATGTAAAACAAACAAAACTCATTTTAACTTCGTCCAAACATATATTCAAAACATTTAAGCAGAACCATTTTCTTCATACTGTGACCATATACATGACGGGGACCACAAAAATACCCGTAATTTAAGCCCATATTTGAGGGCTCTAACACCAGGCCATTCAAGCCCAGCATAACACAGCCATATAACACAGCTAGAAAGCGAAACACATATCATTGTATCTTAATGGTGATTTGACTTAATTCATTAAAAGGACTGTAACATCTATGTGAAGGCATACTTTATGAACTTATGTAATGAAGTCTAAACTCAATGAGTTTTTTAAGTCATGATACTGATGCAATTTTTCTCTATTAATGTAAGTGCGGTTTCGTTAATGGTCTATTACCTAAAGTACTACACAAATCATTTCTAGATGTGCCACCTAAATGCCACTTTTAGCTAATATATCTAATTAATGTTCGGAGATCAAAAGAAATCTAAATCGAGTAAAAGGGTTAATTTGCCACCTCTAAGTTGTATCAATTTGCCACCTTAAATCATTTCAAGAAAAGGAGCAGTATTCCATTTATCTCCTGCACAAGTAACCTTGTCAGCACTCAGAACCACCACTTGAATCGCCATCGTAACCTCATGTGCCGCTACCAACAAAACACATCGATCATTGTGCCTGATTTACAAAACACACTGTAGCTGGTATTCCTTGGCAAATATGGTCACAACCACCTCCTCTGGTTTTTGATAAAACTCATGCCTGCAGATATATAATTTGTATCCCAGTCAATCATCACCAAATCAACTAAAACTGAGACAAACACTTTTGACACATAAAATATTTAAACTTAGTATTCTATATCACATATTGTATAAAAGATTTGTAACTTGGTTCGAGGATGGATGAAAAATGTTTCCTCTGTCTCTAGATCTATCATTGTTGTTACCATAATATATCGAACATAAGACATTATGTCTGAAGAACTAATCCTTCTCTCCCGACTCCTAGCAATAAACACATCAATTAAACGACAACACCTATTACGATAAAAAGATGGTAATTATAGTAGTACCATTCAACGCATTTAAAAAGTTATTAGGGTTAAAGCACAAACATACCTTCTAATCCAAGCACCACAATCTATTCAACTCTTCTATTATTTTAATATTATATATAAGATTATAGAGAATGGGGAGTACCTTTCAAGAGGCTGAGACATTAGGAGTTGGGAAATCAGTGAAGCAAGTGTGAGGTGCACCAACTGATGGTGCAACAAAAAGCATACACTTGAACGTGACATTTCCTTGCAGTCATACGATAAAGAGTCGATTCTCAGAGATGTGAACAATGGACCTCCAGGAGTTCTATACGTTGCAAGCGCTGCCATACCGGAATTGAGTACTGAACACATACCTACAAAAGTTGAGGTGCTTTGGCTACAACAAAATTATGTGTGATTCAAAAGAAACACTTGAACCTCTAAATCATTTACTTGACCTTTGCAACTCTTGGAAAATAAATATTTCCCAGGTTCATCAACTCCCACGTGAAACATCTAAACAAAAAATTCAGTGAGTTAATATTCAGAAATAAGAATAAGATATGTGATTGAGGAACCTATTGACATAGTCAAAACCATTAAAAGTCAACATACTTGAAACTTTGTAGCCTTGATGTCACATAAAGTACTGTCCGTGAAACTGATGTGATTATTGGAGCAAAGTAGAGATTATTAACAAGCCACAAAACTATTAAAGAAAAGCATACAATCCTAAAAAAAAAGACTCGTACCTCAATCGTATAATATTACTTTCAATCTCAGATTTGTAGTTCTAGTTCTTATTAGTTGATTCTTTAATAGATATACATGGGAATACATAAATACTGCAAATATAACATCCAATGGCTAATAAACTTCATGATGGTCAGTAAAAAAACTTACAGGCTTATAGCTTATCTTAAAATTATAGCAAAACACATTTTTTACCTTAGTATCGATTGGACTTAGCCATCCTTCGGGACTCAACCTATGCACTACAAAATACAAACAACACTACTCTATATCCAAACACCCATATTCATTTTAAAATTTCAGTCAACCCCTTTATTTAGATTTTCAATCACAAAATTAAACATGTGTAGCTTCGTAATTGTTTTTTTGATGCGTATGCCAAGACTCAAGCGGTAACAAAATGAGTTGGGTGGTTTAATTAAATGGTCATCATAAGTTTATAACACAATTTGAATCAAATAATGTGCTCACTCCTTTTATAAAAACACTTTTGGCAACTTTTAGCCATTTAATCTATTTCTTTTTAAGATTATATTATTATGTATTATCCGTGGGAGATCAAATATGACCCAGAGATGAAACTGGATCTATTTATTTATAGACAAACGGGTCAAAATGGCATCTTTAGATAAACTGTAAGTTGTCATCTCATAAAGCGCAAGTCTACCGTCTTATATATGATGAATCATCGGTTTCCCCAACTGTTTTTCAAGAAAAAACAATAAATCATTCTTTTAAGCAATACCTGGACTCGTGGTGCCATCTTTGTTGTCATGATATTATTTGTTCCGACGCCATAAATCACCACCTACAGCATTTACCGCCTCGAACAGTTACCACCATACTTTACGCAACCTGTCCATAATTATTCATTAACCCACGATCGCTTCCAATAAGATACTTTCCACGTGCTCTTTCCACATTAGGAAAAAAAAAAAGGTTCTCAGCATGTTCTAAATTATAGTGCAGCAAACCATGTCTTGTAAGGTGCAGCAATATCATAAACATTAGCGCTACAATCAAACAATAAATAACATAAGGACTATATATAATCCTCCATCTTTTTATAAAACTTCACAAAAAAAATAATAAATAAAAAATAAACTATAATTATCAAAGAAACGCAAGATAATGTTTTATTGTGTTGTTACTTATCTACGTTTTGATAATCCTTTCAAGGAGGTTTCATATACCAAAAAAAAATCCAATCGAAACATTAATTAAATTAGTAGTTAGCAGGTTATTGAAGAACAAAAAATAGCTTTATAGTTTATACTATAACCCTTATGAAAATGTAGTGTAACACAACTTGTTTTAAGATATTGCACATTTGACAGAAGGTTTGTCTTGTTGCACTTTGACAGTCCCATGGGATCTTAAGAAAGATCAAGAGTGGCCAAAAGAATAGCAGATCATTTTTATTGCAACACATACACATAAGCGACTGGAAAAAAATTGACAATAGCAATGCCCTTCATGTCGGTCAGTAACTATAAAAACAATGAAAAGCCGTAAGAAAGTCATATATTATCAATGTGGGGAGCTAAAAAGCTTGAACCATAAATCCCACTAAAAAATCACTAATTACGTTGTACCTACTGTAAAGTAAAGAAGATCAAAACCCACACTTGATGCCAAAATAGCAAGATCATAAGTTGGTCTCCATTAATCTCAAGGATGTCCCAGCATATGCTTCCATCTACATAAAAATGCATATGAAAGTATAAGAGTTAGTACATATGCATGATTAGTACATAAGAGAAATTATAGTAAACTATTATGATGTATGAGGGCTTAGGCACGATTAGTCTAATGTCTATCTAAAACATATCAATTACTTATAATGTATTAATGTGTAATCTTTATGTCCTTAAGAAGCTCATCAAGAATTTCATTTGTTAATAGCTTTTAGCAACTTCAACTGCTTATTCAAAACAGCCTATTCACTAATAAATTATTATTCTGTAATATTGGATAAACAAAACTGAACCCTTATAGTGTTTGCTTTGCATGGAAGAAGAAGGTGCTTTAATACTGGCGGATAAAATTCAAATGGACTAATGGAGTTCAAAAACTGGCTGAGCAGGTGCATCCACGTTAAAGCTCAACTACCCATCTTGGTCTTGCACACCTTCAGAAGATTGAATCACCTTTTCTCTTGATATCTTGTGCATTGACCGTTAAATAATTCCCTCATCTATAATATATACTAATTACGAATATCAAGAGTAACAATCAGTTAAACTACTCCAAAACTACAGTTTAGAAACATGATAACACAGCTATTCTACCACCTAGCATGATCCGTTATTAGCAATCTAAACACAGCTTAACGAATCAAACTCACAATCTTAAAAAACAACTAACAAATCAAAGAATAAAAAAAATTGTTCACAAAGTGCTATTTATATCAACCTTCACATTTAACGTAACTAAAGTTTTAACTAAGAGTCTACTATTCCCTCTAATAGTTGTGTATCAAATGTAATACAAACTCAAAATAAAAAAATGCTTAGAAAAAAAAACTTTGTATCACCTCTTTGGGTCCACAAAGTAATATCTCATGGCTTATGTTAGCCAATCTTTTTGTCTGTTTTGACGACACCCCATTAGAATTGAAGTAATATTCCTAATCACATTCCCTTGATCACTTATTCACTTTGCCGGGTATTCTTATACCTTCATGTTATATATAAGGACAGGCTTAACCAAGATTATTTTCATTACGCCTTTTGAGTTCTAGTTCTATCCCAGCAAAGAGAGTAAAATCCTTCTATTGCAGTCCTAATTGCAGTGAAATCTATTTTGGTATGTATATTGTATATGATTTAAGTAATGATTTAGTATACCTGTTAGTATAGCATTAGTCACATCAGCTCGTGCTTATAGAAGTATCACTACTTTCCTGAGTTCTAAATTTAGATCCAACATTTAGTCCCACTTTAGCATTATTTGAAGGTGGAGAAGATGACAATGACGAGTTCCCAATTTTTGGTTGAATGTCATTTCGAGGACGCTGATCACTTCTCTTCTTCCTCGTGGTTTGGCTTATATTGCTGAAGCTAAAACCTCCACAGTTTCCATGGCAATAGCAAGGGCTTAACCACACTTCAACTACAGGTACAACCTAACTTCAAGTCACTGTAATCAGTTCAGTATTTATGGTCCTGCAAGGTAAAAAAGCATAATCTGACCCTATATCATCTAAATATTACAGCTTCAAAATGCAGTAATTCCCATTCCGATTCCGTAGCATTTGAAGGGAAATGAAAAAGATGGCAATTGCATTTCTATGACATAAAAATACCCACTTTGGACACTCGCCAACTAAAATAAGATCATTAATTGTATAACATTATCAGATAAGAAAACCTAGCCATGGGAACTGAATTTCTTGCAAGAACATGATCACTTAGACTGGAAATCAAAGTTAACCTATCTCTGTTACAAGTCTAACTTAAGCTTAAAACCACAAAAGGCATCACAAAATACGCTAGCTCTCGGCAACCATTACGCATTCTTTTTCTACTAAAATGCATGCATAACAGAAATGATAGGATTATAAAGGAACACGCAGTAACATACATTTGTTATGTTTAAAAATCCTAGTCAGCTTTTTTCCGTAGAAATATAGCACCTTAGTGGAGCTTATTAACTTGGGCTTATTGACTATTTAAGCCAGTAAGGTCAACCTCATAAAGCTTATAAAGGGAGCTTATTGGCTTTTCTAAAATCATATAAGCTGGCCAAATAAGCTCATCCAAACGACCCCTTAATGTTAAAGAAATATTTAACAATACTAATGGTGAGTTGGTGATCTCATAAAAAAATAATACACACTATTTGTTACCTTGTGTTTGTGCACATAAAAAAAGCATTGCGTGAATCCAATTGTGTGAGCACCTTTGCATAAACTGAGGAAGTCCATTAGTAACTTATTGTTCATATTAAAGAGAACCAAAGTTTTAAACCTCTTTGATTTGTTCTTTACCTGACGGCTACGATCAAGTCCACAGCTGATCGATGTTCACAAGCAGAAACAATAAAACTGGAACAAATAATAACACAATGTTTCTTGGAATAAGCTCTCCAATTAATCGAGAAAAGTATTTGCTTACAAAAGCGATATTGAATACATTAATGACAAACCACGGCTCGGTTTGTATATATAGGAATAGAACATGCTTTCCTAATCCTACTACAATTCTAATATTCTAGTTATATTAGAACCGACATTCCCCATGGACTTGGTCGATGGGTGCTGCCCCATAAGCTCGGGTCGACATTAGCCCAACATTCACCCCCAATTTTCGACTCGAGATAGGGAGGTCTTCAACTCGAGTAACTCTTGCATTTCCTTGAACTTAATCCTTGCGAGAGCTTTCGTGAGTAATATCGAGACGTTGTAACTCACCTCTTACAAACTCAACTTGTACTTGGTCTCTTTCAACACATTCTCGGATAAAATGATAACGTGTGTTTATATGCTTGCTTCTCCCGTGAAAATGGATTTTCATAAGTGCAATAGCCGATTTGTTGTCAACAAATAAGACCACCACTCTTTCTTCCATTCGGTTATTTCACTCAACAATCCACGTAACCATATCCCTTGACACGCTGGGTGAGGTTGCAGCCATGAACTCGGCTTCACAAGGCGATAGAGCCACCGTGTTTTGCTTTTGTGAGCACCAGTGATAGGTGATTTACCTAGATAAAATACGTGCCGGTTGTGCTTGACCATCATCTTGATCCATAGCATAACTACTATCACTAAACCCCACTAACTCCTTGGTTTCTCTTGGTTGTATCGTATTCCAAAATTCAAACTACCTTGGATATACCTTAGTATTTGTTTCACGGTGCCATATGTGATTCTTTTGGTTCTTGCATGTAACGACTAACCAAACCAACCGAATAAGATAAATCGGTCGAGTGTGTAGTAAATACCTTAAACAACCAACTCGTCGTCTATACAAAGTTGCATCAAGCGGTTTTCCTTCCTTGTCCATGCTTAACTTCATTCCGGGTTCTAATGGACATTGAGTAGAATTCGCTTCATGCATTCCAACATCTTTCAAGATCTTCTTTGCATAGCTTTCTTGACTTATTGAGATACTCGAATCCTCTTGCTTTACTTCAATGCCAAGATAATAGCTTAACTTTCCTAAATCACTCATATCGAACCTTTCTTGCATTTGTCTCTTAAATTCACCAATATCGCTAAGCTTCGAACCGGTTACTAAGAGATCATCTACATAGACCGCAATAATCAAGATTGACTTGTTTGTCTTCTTCACATACACCGCTTGTTCGTGTTGGCATCGTTTGAAAGACATTTGCTTGAGTTCTCTATCAAGTTTTGTATTCCACGCCCTTGGTGCTTGTTTAAGTCCATAAAGCGCCTTTTTCAACTTGTAGATCTTCCTTTCTTCTCCTTTCTTCACGAACCCCTCCGGTTGTGTAACAAACACTTGCTCTTTTAGATCTCCATGTAAAAAAGCCGACTTTACATCCAAATGATGTAGCTCCCATGCTTCTTTTCATGCCAATGAGATCAATAAGCGTGTCGTTTCAATCCGTACACGGCGCAAATACCTCGTCATAGTCAATTCCTTCTTTTGAGCATAACCCTTTACTACTAAACGAGCTTTAAACTTATTAATTGAACCATCCGGTTCTCTTAATTTTGAACACCACTTTAGTCCAATAGGATTAACATTACCGGAGCTTCAACTAATTCCATGAATTATTCTTCTCGATAGACTCAATCTCTTGTTTCATAGCAACCATCCACTTGCTTGAGACTTTTGCTTCTTGGAGCGTTCTTGGTTCATCATCTTCAATCAAAAGTAGATTTTGATCTTCATTAGCAAGCGAGGTTCTTGAACTAGACCCCATAATAAAGTCATTAAATCTAGTTGGCTTAGTTGAAACCCTTGAAGAACGCCTCATAATTGGTTGAGTTTCCGTCACAAGATTAGGGTCATTCCGCCTCGAATTGAACTTCTTGTTCGGTATTGACCGGTTGATTTGCATCAATATCATGATTATTTTCATCCTCTTGATCTTCACCTCAACTTCATCGGTCATTTGGGTTAACAAATCCACGACCCGTATCAATAGAACCGTGCCATTCTATGATAAACATACAGGTTTAGCTCGTGTGTTTCGCTTCAAAGAACATACTTCCACCAAGTTCCTCATTAAACTCCGCATCACGACATACCACTATCTTCTTTAGTTTTGGATTGAGCGATTGAAAACCTTTTGTACTGGCTCGTTTCCGATGTAAATGAGTCGTGTTGACTGTCGTCTAACTTATGTAAGTATGGCCTTGTTCCCGTTGCATAAGCCACACATCCAAATACCCATAAACCCTCCAAGTTAGGCTTTTTCCTTTGAAAGCCTCGTATGGAGTTTGATTAACTAGAGCTCGAGTTGAAACTCTATTAATCAAGAATGTAGCGTGTCTAACTCCTTGACCACATGTAGTTTGGTACGTCTCGTGCTTTCAAGATGCTTCTAGTCATTCCCATAAGAGTGCGGTTTCGCCTTTCCACGACTCCATTTTGTTGCGGTGTGTAGGGAGTGGTTAGATGTCTTGTTATACCCTCGTTTTCACAAAAGTTGGTAAATTCTTTTGAAGTGAACTCACCTCCTCTATCGGTCCTTAGGGTTATAATCTTCTTTCCCGACTTCTTCTCCGCTAAAGCTTTGAACTTTTGAAGTATTCAAATGCCTCACCTTTTTCCTTCAAGGTAAAGTCCACATAAACCGTGAGAAGTCATCAATAAGAACAAATATGTACTGTTTCGTGCTATGGATGGTGGAGAAATTGGTCCACATAGGTCGGCATGTATAAGTTGAAGAGGATGTGTTGCCTTAAATTTTGCGACTTTAGGAAGCGCCTTCTTGGTTTGTTTTCCTACCAAGCAAGATTCACACAACTTGTTCTCTTGATGAATTATTGGCAACTTTTCAACCATGCCTTCCTTGCCATTAATTCCATCGTCTCGAAATTAATGTGACCCATCCTAGCATGCCATAACCAAGCATCATCTTCCATCTTTGCTTTGAGACACACCGGACTTCCAACTTGGAGCTTAATCTTGTAAAGTCTATTACTTGTTCTAGGAACCTTCATCAAAAGCTTGCCATCCGAGTCACGCATAGTAAGAAGGTTACCTTTCATCTGAATGTCACATCCGCCTTGGTAGCTTGCCCAAGACTAATTATGTTGCTTTTAGCTCGGGTAGGTAATAGACTCCGATGATTAACCGTTGCTCTCCGTTTTCCTTCAATGATTATCGAACCCTTCCCTTTTATCTCGATGTAGGAGTTATCACCAAACTTCACTCTGCCGGAGATATTCTCATTCAACTCGAAAAGTATTCTCGGATCCCGTCATGTGATTACTTGCTCCATTATCCAAATACCAAGTGTCTTCCTCGTTTGACTTAGTATTCAATTGGTTTGGGATAATCTTTTCTTCATTCAAGAAAACTACTTCTTGAACGCTTTTCATCATGAAAAGTGTTGGGTCATCATCATCCTCCGTTTTCAAAAGGTTTGATTCATGCTTTTGCTTTTGTTCACGTCGTTCAGGGCAGTTAGAAGCAAAGTGACCATATTCATCACACCTAAAGCATTGAATCTTTGAAAGGTCTCGACTTTTGTTCTTCTTTTGATCCGTCTTGCTCCCGGAGTTGTTTTGGTTTCCACGGTTGTGGTTATTAGCTTGACCACTACCACGAGATTTGTTTTGAGAAGAAAAGTTTTGACCTTTACCGTTGCCATTAGAGAATTCCTTCCTCGACCTTTCTTATCATACTTTTCGACCCTTAGAACATCAACTTGCCTTGATCTTGATGGTGTCAACACCCTTCATTCTTCCTTCAAAAGCTTTCAACCTTCCAATTGCTTCTTGAAAAGACATAGTATTCAAGTCGACAAATTGTTCTATTGAGGCAACAATTGCAACATACCTATCCGGAGCGGATGCAAGTAACTTCTTAACAAGTTTCTTGTCTTCATAAATTGTTCCCAAGCTATTGACTTGATTACAATTTTGCCCATCCTAGCCATAAAGTCATCGATTGATTCGTTGACTTTCATCTTTAAAGATTCGAATTCCGTCTCAAGGTTTGCAACCTTGCATCTCGAACCGATCAACACCCACATACCGGTCTTCAAAGCTCCCAGTTTCTTTGGGTGTGTTGAATTGTGAAACTTGAAAGACAAGTTCTTACGGAATCGCTGGAAGAGTAGCGCCAACGCCATGTGATCTTGCTTAGCAACAACTTGTGTTCCTTCCCCGGTTCCAATGCATCTAGTATTCCATGGACTCGAATACCGCTTTAACTCTTATTGCCCATATGTTATAGTTCGTGCTTGTTAACATTGGACATTGAAGAGCCGTTTTAGAATGTTCAATAGGTGGTTGACTCGACTCGCCTTGCACCATCCTTCTTGAGCGCCTTTTGTAAGTTACGGTGTAGTTGGATTATCTTCCAGCCCTAGAACACGCTTGTTTTACTTCTTGCCTAAGTAAACCAAGTTAAAGTTTGAAACTTTATCGACTTCTTGGAAACCCTTTAGTCGTCTTGACTGTCTTGGAAAACCCTTTAGTCGACTGCTTTTGAAACCCTTTGGCGATCGACTAAGCTTGGAACCCTTTAGACTTCAAAGATCGACTAAGCTTGGAACCCTCTAGTCGACTTCTTGTACCTGCTGTGATCGACCCACTGCTTGAAACCCTTCAGTTGATCGACCTCTTGAACCTTTTGTGATCGACCCACTGCTTGAAACCCTTCAGTTTGATCGACCTCTTGAACCTGCTGTGATCGACCACTATTGAAACCTTGCTCTTGATACCAATTCAAGTCCACAGCTGATCGATGTTCACAAACAGAAACAATAAAAACTGGAACAAATAATAACACAATGTTTCTTGGAATAAGCTCTCCAATTAATCGAGAAAAGTATTTGCTTACAAAAGCGATATTGAATACATTAATGACAAACCACACTCGGTTTGTATATATAGGGAATAGAACATGCTTTCCTAATCCTACTACAATTCTAATATTCTAGTTATATTAGAACCGACATTCCCCATGGACTTGGGTCGATGGGTGCTGCCCCATAAGCTCGGGTCAGACATTAGCCCAACATACGACGTATTTTAGATCGAGTCCTTTGGAAGTAACTTTTGCAGTGATGTTTTCTAGAGGCTCAAAAGGTGATGGAATCTTTGTATTTGCTGCACTTATGTTTGTTGTTAAGCCATCTCGACGCCCCATTGCTAGAGACCAATAAGGTCCTCCCGTCTAGAAAAATAAAAGCAGATTAGATACTTATCAAGTAGACCTCTCATTTATGAGTTCTAGTCTTTTTACAGGTAGAAAAATTTGAGTTTGTCAACTGTATAAAAAAAATATACTCATATACAGGGCGGAGGGGCGTTATAGGTTGTAGGGGGAAGTGCCATAAACATATCTCCAACAACTTCATCCTATAGAGTAAACTTTTCATTTATTACGCTTTCATATAAGGTTGCCCTCTACCCAAATTCGAGGTTGACCTCATCAAATTTTTGAGTCTAATGGGAAAGACTTTTTAACAGTTCAAGAAAGTAGCCCAGTAGAAAGAAATATAGCGCAACCACTTTTGAGTTCTAAACACTATAACCGCAGTAGCTTTTAACATATTATATGATAAGAATCTAACTAACGTTATGGATCTCAGGTTATTTTTCAAGTGTGAATGTTCTTGTTTTGATTCTAAACATGATGTTTTCCATTAGCAAGAAAGTAATAACTCGCCATTTGCAGTACCATGGTTCAAAGCGTTTCCAATAGACAGAATTGTCTACATGATTCTCCTAAGTTGCACATGACTCCTGATCTGATATCATTAGAAACAATGAAATTCATCTAGTTAAATAGCCACTAATTACCTCAACGAATAAATTGGAAAAGATAACTTTTTTTTTCTACTACGAAATATACATCATTTAGGTGTCAGAATTTTAGATTTTTTATAATACACCCACAATGCCATTGCACTTATTAACATTTCATATTTTAAGTTGGTGAAACACATGTGTCATAATTAATCAGCAAGGCTAAAATGGAGTAATCCAACATCGGTTGATGGAATGACACCTGCATTAACTGTTGCGACAATCTTCTTCACATCATCAACAGTTCCAAGTTCCATTCTGTGAATTAATTACATACAAAACAAATCTTCTTCACATCATCAACAGTTCCATTGCGACAATCTTCTCTCATGTTGGCCTAGAGTCATTTTGATGAGATTTCTTAACTCCTCCTGCAAAAATGAAGCAACAGTAAGTATATATTAATTTTTCTAATTGGGAATTGTGTATAGAAATCACATACATTAGGTGTTTAGCGAAACATATTAGGTACCTTGAGACCCCTTCATCTATTACATGCCATGTGTTGTTGTGTTGTATGGGCAATCGTCCGCAATCCACTACAAAAATTATATAATAGAGGTTAATAATATATAACCGCAAAACCAAATTTGAAGCAACTTGACCACTTAGAAATAAGTTTCGACACTTGATACTAACACACATCACAATATTTATACTAAATGCTTTCAATATATACAACCATATAAATCACCATTCATTGTATAACTACTTTTATAAGTGTATCTTTACAAATACATCCCAAAATTATTACAAATATAAATAAAAATACAGGAGTCATAGATGAATGGATATTTATACCTTCGACATATATGAAAGCCTCTCTTAGTTTATGTATGCGAGAGATACATAACTGCTACTCAAGGCTAATCACACCTGCCAAACACTTTAATATACGAACGACGCCATAAACTGCCTGGATTTTTGGAAGACGAACGGTGGCTCTATATGGGATGACTTGGTATCCCAACCTCACTCACACTACATGTTTTGTACTTTCAAAACAATAAAAGTCCAATAATCAAATCTCAAAAATGTTATAACATATAAATATGGTGATCGTCCTCATACCAGCGAGCATTTGAAATGCAAAGAATCGTCTTGCCTGAAAAAATCACAAAAAGTCAAACATCAGCGCAAATCATCCAAACTATGTTAATACCCGTTTCCTCAATTATCTACCTTACAACAGCTTCTCGGTTGCACTGCTTTCTCCTCTCCCTTTTAAGTTCTCTCTCGTTTATCAGTTCCAAAAGGCTTGGTCAGAATCACTTCATAGGATTAATAATCAATAATTAGTAGACTTAACAACAACCTCTATTCAATAATTAGTAGACACTAACAGTTTTTCTGAAGTTGAAACGTAAAAAAAAAACAATATCTGAAAGACATAGCAAGTGTTACTGAGTCCAAAAAAGAAGCGATCTCATTGTTGAATATCAATGTATTTAGAATTATAGGGGTACTGTACATTAATCAAGTTAGAGAGGGAGGTCAAAATATACTTGTGAAGAAACTGCATATCAGGCCCAATTGTGCTTGAGCGTCCAAGTATACAAAAGTGTTGAGGCAATCCACATACAATCCCAAGTTTACTCCAAACCTAGGTTGCCTTGAAACCAACCTGATCTTGTTTTCCAATGTGAGGTATATGCGGCCCCATTTAAACCACCCACAGAACCACATGAGCTTGAACTCATAATCGGTGTACTTGACTTCATGCTGTAGCGTTGAAACCTCTGTTTAAAACTCCAATCATTATATCTTAATCAAAACACATTGTATAATTACTGTATATGCATACTATTAGAAATACCTATACACGTTCATTGTTTGTGCGCGACCTTACATGGTTATTTTGTGTGTCCTCAGGAACGCCTACGACATTAAGAACAAACAAGCACATATATAGGTGAAGGATCAAACAAAAACCACAATAAAAGAGTTATGGGTGAAGATCACTTCTACTTTTTTTTATTCACATGTGCATGAATGTCACATGGTTCATCACAAGTGAAATATCTCCCATTTATATAATATTTGGCAGTCAAGTTTTTGCCCAACCAGTTAGTGTAAATTAGATTTCGAGAAACAGATAAGTCGAGCTGGTTTTACCCATTTGACATTCTGACCCCTTAGAGATAAAACACAACCCGAATCCGTTCAAAAGTAAACGTGTCTAAACTACCACCTCTAAATATAGTGTGATTAAGTCACACTCATGTTTGCATGTTTTTGTAACAGCTCACCAGTTGATTGTCTAATTAATATTTGTACATAATGACTGTAGTTGTGGAACAGTGGGAGTCCCTTAATATCTTTGTATGTATTTTTGGTTGCAGATTATCATCAGCTGAACTGCGAGTGATTATAAGATATATATTACAGGTGAGACGGATGAAATCGGGTCATAATCTACTTGATATGATGGAGAGGTTTACAGATTCAAATAGCATCCCTCTTGCACCGTTTGTAAAGATGAATATGAGCAAGTCTGGACATGCTTGTATTCAAGTACCGTTGGGTGAGAGATCATGGCCCCCTGCTGGATCTCGCTCACAGTCCCTATTAAAAAAATGACAACTACAACTATTATCTAAATTATCGAGATAAATACTTACAGAGATTGTATGCATTAATTGATTAATTACAAATAGTCAATTGATACTGATCCTCTGATTATAGTGCATGGAACTGAGTCCATATGAAGATGATGGCTCATGATGGTTCGTTGGTACTTCTCCGACTGTTCTAACACATCCTATGTAATCTGTAAATACAAAAAAATGTAAATTAAAACGTTTGTTTATGACAGAAGCATAACAGAGATCTTTATTACCTTTAAGAACGGATGATGCCCTAGTCGTGTTCACCCCAGCTGCATTGCTTGGATGGTTCACTTTTGTTACAGGATTCCAAACATGTATGTTGTTCAAGCAATGTGAAGAGCATGAAATAATTCCACTGAAAATATAACATAAAGAGAGTGTCAGAGATAAAAACTGATTTTGGTGAGTATATCCTACTTTAACTTTTCAATGCAGATTACCACGAGTTCCAGTAGGCTGAATATGCCAATTCAGATTTACCAATTAAATATATAAAAAAAACAAAGGCATTACATTCCAATCATAACTTTGAAATCCTTTCAAGAGGGCTGGTGTTATATAGAATCAGAAAACACAACCATACCTCAAAAGGTTTTCTTGACACTCGTCTCTAATGATTCATAAACAGATCGTGTTATCCAACATGTCGATTTGAACTTCCATTACTACGGCAAAAAAGCGTGATGAGATAAATAAAACCTTAATGAAGACAATATGGATTTTTTTATATTGTTTTGCTAACAACAATAGACTTACCATTGTATTGGAGAGTCGGCTTATTACCTTCCATTGTTGATAATAGACATGATAATTGACTTACATATAAAAAACAAATGATAATAGACTTACATGTACCATAATAATACCTGCTACTTGATCCTTGTAGGCAACAAATAGTTCAAGTGTTGCTTTGAAAACACTCTACAAGGCCTCAACTGGCAACTGATCTGAAGGAAGTGTAAGCAGAGATGTCGCCATTGTTAAAACGTCATTGTTAAAACCCTAAAAAGGTAAATACATTATATTAGGGTTAATGAATAAAATGTGGAATTGTATAAAAGATCATTGACATATTATTATAAGATATAAATTTAGTTTTGGGCTATTGGTCACAACTTATGGAGTGGCTCCATTGGTTGAGACATTTGCATACCATCTAAAAGACTCAGGTTCGAACCTTACTATTGTCATTTTTTAAACTAATTATTCCGAAATTTATTTGCTTTAATCCTTGCTTAGGTGGCATTAACTTGTATTGATTGATGACATGGAAATATGACATGGCATTATGGGATGCCAAGTGGCATTTTATGTGGCATGCCTCCTCTTATATATAATGTATATATATATATATATATATATATATTTATATATATATATATACACACACATTCACACCCACAAATGTGATTGGGTTTATGCATCACATTTACCATTTTGCTTCTTTGATCTGTTCATTATGTCATGATTTCATTTATGAGACCAAACTAATAATCTAACTATTGTTATTCACTCCATTATAGAAGAAGTTGAATTTGGAATGTGCGTCGCTAGTTCATTTAAACGAGATTGAAGCTCAACAGTTATACCATTTTTAATGTATCGGATCCATATAAAGATACTGGATATTGTTTAACATTTATAGAGATATCACATATACTAATAAACTAAAGATATACTATCTTTATTTGTAATTATTTACAAATATTATTTAGGCATTTTTCTTCGCTCAACACCCGATTATAGCACAGTTGTAGACAAAGTTATCATACCTTTTCCAGCCAAGCATCGTCCACTGTGGTGGCCCTTCACTAGGGATCCATGAATATATAGCAACATGAGTTTCATGAGTATCTCTAGGACCACCAATGACAATTACACGCTCTCCACAACGTCTAAAGGCCATGCCCCATCCATTGGTATTATGTGTCCCCTCAGGAAATCTTCCTATAGTTTCCCATTTATTATTTGATTTAGAATACCTATTTAGTTCCATCATTGTTGGATCAACAGCGTACAAGTCGTTATTAATAACCGCTAGAAGTGGTGGAGCTGTCGAATTCCCGCTGCCACTAGGCCACATGTTTGGAGTTTCTGTCCATCTCTTAGTTGAACTGTTATACACTTCTCCACATTTCAATGGCTTCATATCAATCCCAATTCCTCCTATTAAATAAAACATATCATCCATAAATACACCAGATGCCATTTTACATGGCTTGAGTAGGCTAGTAAGTGTCTCCCAAGCTTCTGTCTCGCTGTCATAATGCTCCACAACATCCAAGATCTTTCCTTTTCTATCAACACCCCCTGCAAAAACTGCAATGTTTCCAAGACTGGCAGACCCAAACAAACATCTAGGTTTATTCATCAGATGCCCTAATGACCATGAGTTTGTGAATAAATTGTATTTGTAGATAATTTGGCAATCTAGACTATTTCCTAGAACCAATAGCGAGTACCAACTCCCATGGATTCTTTATCTTCCTTTCAAAGATTTCTTTTGCATTCCCCATGGGCAGATGCATCTATTTTTTGCAAATGGGATCAAAAGCTTCCGGGTTCAACTTTAGGTTTCATGAAAAATACACCCAGTGTTCTATTAGTTTATCATTGCTTCCTTTTTTAAATAGCTCAACGCTCTTTATGACCTCACGAAAGCTCCTATTTATTGATGCAATAGAAGCATAACAATACCTAGGCAACGAACAATACATAAGATCGAGGGGTCTCGACCTAATGCATCCAACAAAGGATCCGCATTTAGATCGTAACTGTTTACCAACTGTGGCGGTGGGATCACGGGAACAAATAAAGTTACCAATGTAAATTCTACATCATGAGGTTGCTTGTAGATTTCTCTGGATAAAATGCTACTTTCTTGACGCGACAACGAATCAATGGGGATATTACCAAACCCTATTCGGAGTTCTGGATCACCTTTCTTGGAGACTCTTCTAGCACTGTCAACATTTTCATCTTCGTTGTTCTCCATATGACACTTTCCTTTCCTATATTCTATGCTCTGATTCTCGTTATCATTGTCTTCTAAACTTTTGGTTTCATTGTTCTTAGAAATGGACGAAGATGCACACTGCGAGATACTTTCTTGATCCATATCCATAAGCAAGCAACTTTTGGAACAAATCCTTAACGTTTCTTTCTTCGATCACCTACACAATTTCAGCTACAAACCATTAATTGACATGATATAATTAACATACACATTTTTTATCAAAGTCGATGAGAATTGTGTAATCTTCAAAAGAAGTAATATAATAAAAAATAACTTTCTCTTGCTTTGTTACCTAAATTTATCAATATATTTTTTACTTTGTCATCTTTTATTCATTTTGTAGAACCTATAAGACTTAAATCCTATATTTTTTTGAAAATAGTATTCCGATATACAATCTAACACACACACACACACACACATTCACGCACACAAATGTGATTGGGTTTATGCATCACATTTACCATTTTACTTCTTTGATCTGTTCATTACGTCATGATTTCATTTATGAGACCTAACTAATAATCTAACTATTGCTATTCACTCCATTATAGAAGTAGCTGAATTTGGAATATGCGTGGCTTGTTCATTTAAACGAGATTGAAGATCAACAGTTATATCATTTTAATGTATCGGATCCATATAAAGATATTGGATATTGTTTAACATTTATAGAGATATCACACATACTAATAAAATAAATATATACTATCTTTATTTGTAATTATTTACAAAGATTATTTAGGAATTTTTATCAGCTCAACACCCCATTATAGCACAGTTGTAGACAAAGTTATTAGACCTTTTCCAGCCAAGCATCGTCCACTGTGGTGGCCCTTCACTAGGGATCCATGAATATATAGCAACATGAGTCTCATGAGTATCTCTAGGACCACCGATGACAATTACACGCTCTCCACAACCTCTAAAGGCCATGCCCCATCCATTATTATTATGTGTCCCCTCAGGCAATCTTCCTATAGTTTCCCATTTATTATTTGATTTAGAATACCTATTTAGTTCCATCATTGTTGGATCAGCAGCGTACAAGTCATTATTAACAACCGCTAGAAGTGGTGGAGCTGCCGAATCCCCGCTGCCACTAGGCCACATGTTTGGAATTTCTGTCCATCTCTTAGTTGACTGTTATACACTTCTCCACATTTTAATGGCTTCATATCAATCCCAATGCCTCCTATTAAATAAAACATATCATCCATAAATACACCAGATGCCATTTTACGTGGCTTGAGTAGGCTAGGAAGTGTCTCCCAAGCTTCTGTCTCGCTGTCATAATGCTCCACAACATCCAAGATCTTTCCATTTCTATCAACACCCCCTGCAAAAACTGCAATGTTTCCAAGACTGGCAGACCCAAACAAACATCTAGGTGTATTCATCGGATGCCCTAATGACCATGAGTTTGTCAATAAATTGTATTTGTAGGTAATTTGGCCTTCTAGACCATTGCCTAGAACCAATAACTGAGTACCAACTCCCATGGATTCTTTATCTGCCTTTTCGAAGATTTCGTTTGCATTCCCCATGGGCAGATGCATCCTTTTTATGCAAATGGGATCAAAAGCTTCGCAGTTCAACTTTAGGTTGCATGAAAAATACATCCAGTGTTCTATTAGTCTATCTTTGCCTCTTTTTTTAAATAATTCACGCTCCTTATGACTTCATGAAAGCTCCTATTTGTTGATGCAATAGAAGCATAAAAACACCTAGGTCAAAGAACAAGACATAAGATCGAGGGTTCTCGACCTAATGCATCCAATAAAGGATCCGCATTTAGATTGTAATTGTTTACCAACTGTAGCGGTGGGATCATGGGAACAAATAAAGTTCCCAACATAAGATCTACATCATGAGGTTGCTTGTAGATTTCTTTGGATAAATCGCTACTTTCTTGTGTGACAATAGCATCAATGGGGATATTACCAAACCCTATTCGGAGTTCTGGATCACCTTTCTTGGAGACTTTTCTAGCACTGTCAACATTTTCATCTCCGTTGTTCTCCATATGACTCTTTCCTTTCCTAGATTCTATGCTCTGATTCTCGTTATCATTGTCTTCTAAACTTTTGGTTTCATTGTTCTTAGAAATGGATGAAGATGCACAGTGCGAGATACTTTCTTGATCCATATCCATAAGCAAGCAACTTTTGGAACAAATCCTTAACGTTTCTTTCTTCGATCACCTACACAATTTCAGCCACAAACCATTAATTGACATGATATTATACACGTTTTTTTTTTTTTTATCAAAGTTGATGAGAATTGCGTAATCTTCAAAAGAAGTAATATAATTAAAAAAAATAACTTACTCTTGCTTTGTTACATAAATTTAACAATAATTTTTTACTTTGTCATCTTTTAGTCATTTTGTAGTACCTATAAAAATTAAATCATACATTTTTTATAAATAATAATCCAATATACATTCTAACATATCTATATAGAAATAAAAATTACTGAAAGATGTATTGTAGAAAATTTGAGCTTTCAAAATAGCTTGATCGGGCTTAAAGCTAGTGATTCAATTAAAATGGCATAAAAAATTATCAAACAAGAAAAATATACGTTAATCACAATTAAATTTTTATCACAATAGGTAATTTAATTAGTCAATAGCGTGTATTATGTGAAAGTATTAATTAATGTGAAACATTGATCACTTTTGGGAGATCAATTACCAAAAATAGAAATTGAATTACATAATTTTTTGTATTAACTTTTCTTCGTCTTTGGAATTGTGTAAAGATCAAAACGGTATAAGATAAAAACCATGATGTTTGTTCATAAAACCCTAAGGAAATTGTGGTCTATTTAAACCTAGGAAAGCAAAGACAAAATGAGACTCTACTTTTTTTCGTTTGCATTATTCGGAAACAAAAGATAATTATAGTTTATGATTTAGTTAAAATTATGTAATCTACGAAAGAAGTTCAATAAATATAATTTGTTATATCAAGTATCGAAGCAACAAAATAAGATAGAAACTAAAAGACAATTATTTAACTATATAATATCAAATCATGCTTATTAGATTGCTTTTTATATATTAAATGAACTTTTTAATGATAATTAATGGTTAAAATTGGATAACTATTAAATATCTGAGTTTTTCATAAAATCCTAATAACATTTAGGAATAGTTAAACGTAAAAGCATAATAAATAAGATTATGGTACTCTCTTTTTTTCATTAATTTCAATAAAAGGATATCATGTGAATGATTACGTTAAAATTATTTAATCTATCAAAATAATACATTCCATATGTGTAACATCAATTACCAACAAAATAAACTTAAGAAAAGATTGTAACACATATCTTTTTGCATAAATTTGTTATCATGTATATTTAATTGCTTACTTACAAAACCGTCGAAGGAAAAACCAACACCCCAATTTGTGCAAGAGCTCTATTTGATATCCAGGTTCAATCACAAATCAAAATGGTTTTTAAAGAAAAAGAGTGAAAATAAACTAACAAGTTAGAAAGATTTAAAGAAGCTTAAAATATAATGAACCCATTGAAAACCTTTTATAATGAAAAATATTGCAGTTTACTCTTAAATTTAATGCTATCTATATATGAAATTAAATTCAGAAGAGATAGTCAATGGTCATTGGTGCTTGACACATGTCTCAATATTATAAAAAAAACTACTCATATGTTAAAATATTATGTACAATTAACTTTTGCACAACTATAAACATAAATTGATTGGTCAACAAATACCATTAATGTAATTTTTAATATACCCCTTAAGTGAAAAATACAATTTATTAGGCCTATTGTACAAAAATACACATGAGAAAACAAACTAAAACATTTCTTGAATAAAAATTGAAAGAATACAAATAAATGATCTTCATTTTATGAATATAATAAAAAATATTGCCTATGCAATTTCACTCAACAATCTCGATGGTGTAAAACAAACTGATACAAAATACAAAATTTAGAAAATTCAATACTTTTGGGTATATATGGGATTGCCCATTTTTTTAATTACAGAGTACCCGTTAAAATTTTGTTCTACGGGGTTATATGTCCTTGCGAGAAGTATTAATTACAGGTACCCGTCTACGCATCCCGCGGGTACCCGCTAGTTTAGTAAAAGCAACTAACAACGATAGATTTATTTTTTACTGATGTTATTATTACCATAAATAAAAGTCTATAAATGCAGACATAATAATAAATGCAATATTACATTATATAAAGTAAAACCAATGAATAGTAAAGATGTTGGTCTTTCTTAAAATTTATTGGTAACAAAAATACTTAAATGCAAAAATACTTCAATATGAATATTAGCTACTTTAAAAATTAGAAAATGTTAATCTCATGAGCTGCAAACATTAGAATGTGTTATTGCTAGGGGAATTACAAGCTAAATGGATATATTTCAAAACTCGAAATTAATATATATATATAAGTTTATTTCAGATAAATTTTATTTTAATAGAAAGAGGTTTTCATCATGTTCATGTATTTTTGACTTTTTGGGCAGTAATAATGTAATATGTATTTTAGAAAACTGTTATTAATAGTTCATTTTATAAATCTCTCATATTAAAGTGAGAAGTATAATATATGTGATGCAATAATATGAGTATTTTGTCAAATAATAGTGACACACATTACATTACATTACATTACAATATATTACAATATTTATATAGTAAAAGCAACGAATAATGATAAGATCTGTTCTTTACCGTGATTGTTAATACCATAAATAAATATTTATGGATGCAACCATAATAATTAACACACACACACACACACACACACACACACACACACACACATATATATATATATATATATATATATATATATATATATATATATATGCGGATAATATCTCAATAACATTAAAAAAAAATAATTCAAAAAATCAAAAAAAATAAAAATAGAAAGAGGACAACAATTTATTAAGAATCGCTAAAAAATTCGAAAAAAAAAGCATTTTCATGGTTAAAAGGTACAATGATATTATGAATTTTGTTAATATCACCGTAATTATCAAGCTTTCTTAATATCACTACTAAGTAAGGCTAGCGAGTTTCACTAATGATAGCGATAGTTTCACTAAGGCTAGCAAGAGTTTCTAAACTAGCGGTGATATTAAGTTTTTTCTAATATCAAAGTAACTTTTAAGTAAAATTGTTAATATCACATTTACTTTTTACATGTTTTCTTAATATCAAGCTAATTTTTTAATATCACCGTAAGTTTTCTTAATATCGCAATAAAAAGGCGTGATATTAAGTAAAATTATTAATATCACATGGGACTCATAATATCGTTAATATCACGGTAGAACTCATAATCAAAAAACAAAATTGCTCGGAAAAATCGAAAAAATAAAAATGAAAGAAGATAACAATAGTAAGGATCATTGAAAAGGAAAAAAATTAAAAAATCGTTTACATGGTTAATTGCTACCGTGAAGATATAGATCTTGACTTTTTACAAAAAGTCAAGATCGATCTAAATAGGCGGTCCATATCAATCCGCACATCCGCATCGAATTAAAAAAATCCGCACCTGATCCTCACTCTATATATATATTATATATATTCGCAGGGTACCCGCACGATACTGCGGCGGGTACCTTGTAACTAAATTTTCAAGTGAACAATGTTATTTTATTTTGAGCTACTTGATTTCAGATTTATGTTTTGGAAGCTTAATTAGATTGTATATTTTGGTTAAAGAGTTGTATATTTTGTTGAAGGGTGAATTGAAGTGTGTATTAATTGTATGTATTGAATAGTGTGTTTTTAGTTTTATTTGTATTTGTAAAATGTGCTTAGATAGTTTTATATATTTGTGATGGGTGTATTAATTGTATGTATGTAATAAATGATATTTGATTAAAATCAGTTGTGCCTTACATAGTTGTACATTATTTTTGTATAAGTAGTAGTTGCTTAAATTCTAATTTAGGAAATAGGAGAAAGGGTTATCCCTCTATTATAAGTAACTAGCAGGGTATCCGCGCGTTGCAGCGGCGGGTACCCTGAAATAAAAATTTTCGATAAATAATGTATTTTAGTTTATTATGTTCTTTTTAACAATAAATTTACGGATATCAAGAATTTCGTATAGCCCGTGCCCGTTCGGGCTCGAACCCGTTGGCCCGTGTTTGCTCGGGCTCGAGCACATTTGGTCCGCGCCCTTTCGGGCTCAAGCCCATTTGGCCCGTTGCCCGTTCGGGCTTGAATATTTGTATAATGTGCTTTATTATTTGTAGTAGTGAAATTTAATGCAGTAATTGTGTTTAATTTGGTTGTACAATATGCTTGATAATTTGTATTTCTTATGTAAGAGGTGTTTTAATAAATGTATTAATTGTATTTATTGATCAGTTAAATAATTGACTACATTAAATAGCATTAATGTGGTATTTTATTATACACTGTGCTTCTTGTCTTGTATGTCTGAAAATTATATGCATTAAAGTGTTGTACACTATGTTTTTTTTCTTGTAAGTAGTAGTCATTATAGTCATTAATAAAATTGAACAACTTAATAGCATTAATTTTTTAAGTCTGAAAATTACATCATGCTTATTTTGTTTTACACTATTCTTATTTTGTTGTAAATCTGAAAATTGGTTACAGCTGTTGTACATTGTGCTTAAATGGTTATAATTTTTGGTGAAGGGGTGTTTTTAATAGCATTAATGTCGTTTGATAGAATTTTGGTCTTAAAATGACATCAAGCTTTATTTTGTTGTACAATATGCTTACTTTGTTGTAATTCTGAAAATTGGGTGCATTGAAGTGTTGTAAATCATGCTTAATTTCTTGTACGTCTTAAAATTAAGAGTGAGGTTCCTTCGTGCATTTTAAGTAGTGTAGATAAGTGTTTTTAAGTAATTGTGAGTTGTGACATTTAAAAACATAACTTATTGGTATAAGTCGATGGGCTCTTTTTTATGAGTTATAAAACTTTACATTATAATTACAAGAAACTTGGAAACTACAAAAAGTTAGAGAAGATGCTATGAAGTATAATAAGCATAATCAATTTCTATAAGATTTTATGTTTCTTGTAAGTTCTAACTGGTTGCCATTTCTTTTTACACATGTGTAAATTTCTCATTAACATCATAGGTTTTTGGTTCTTGAGACTCGTAGATCCAACATGCCGGACGCTTGAACCACCGACCCGATAGGATGGCTAGTCTGATGCCTGAACCGACTATCAAACCATAGTTACTGCATATTGTAATTTGTTTTCTTCTTACTAAGGTGTTAGCTGCAAATAGGAATATAACTTGGTGATCAACACTAAAGTTGTACGGTTTGTAAAGATTAACATACTCAAAACTCAAAACACCTTTGTTGCTGCCATAATGACTGCAAATGAGTACTATGTCCAAGAAGTCCATAAGAATCTTGTAACTGGAGGAAAGGTTCAGTTTCAACTTGTTTCTTTATAATAGAATCTGCATTCACAGGTTAACTATAGTTTGCAAGACATAGTGATAAGTATATAAGAGTGTCCCTTTCTAACAAGTTGTGTTTGTGCTCATTAAGAACCTTTTGTACTGTATGATAACATGTATTAAGCCACTTAAGCTCTATACTAAGTGCAAAAGTTGCAAGAAAATTTCTCGCAACGGATTTCACCAAAAACCCTTTCATGTTCATGTATGTTCCAAGCATCGTTAAGCTTGTTTTCATTAAGCGCATTTTGTTATTCCTCACTTTGCTTAATTATCTGGATCCCTAGCTTGCAGAAGGATTGTACCTGTCAAAAGAGTTCCATTGATAGACTTCAACCCTCCGATGAAATGTCCTGTTGTAACAATAATGACGTCTTAGTAAGTAAATTGATCTATGTAAATAGTCAGCCAATTGAAATTTGAATAAACTCAAATCCTGGAACCAATACCAGCTTATGAACTTCTTAAATAAAAGCTTAAAAAAACTCAAACTGAGAAAGTTATATGATGCAAGAACATTTTTTTATAGCATTTGTGTTTCTTGTAAATTAAATCTTTTCCTTTTCATGTATGGATACATATTGTTTTGAATATTTACAAAAAGTTACAATCGAAATTATTAATCATTTACTTTGTCTGCTTCTAACTGTGCTTTAGTTGTAAGTAAGGAATATTAGGACTTGCTAGTGATCATAACCAAAGTTATAATCCAGTCGAGTTAACAGTTGTAACATTCTTGAAATATGAAAAGGCCAATACTCTTTAAGCGTTTTTGCTTAAAGTTTTAGCTAAGCAAAACACATAAGTGGCTTGTCATTATTTATAAGTGCGACTACGTCTTAAGCACAAACGGAAGACGGTATACACAACGAGGATTCGTGCATTATAAGTAGTATAGATGTTATGATGTTATACTAATACTAGTTTTATTTACCATAGTTTTATAATGTTATACCAGCTGTTATGCAATGAAAGGTGTTTAATCCACACCCATGAGGTTTAAGTTAGACATATATGCGTGTCTAACGCATATTATCCAAGGCCGCGTTGGTTGTGGGTTTACCAGCTGATAGTTACTCGAAGCTCTTTTTTTCCAAAAGTCATGTATAAGGAATGCATGGTGCTTGTACTTCACGAGTTGGTTATCGAATGGTTGAAGACTTGGAGTCATGTGTTATGTTGGTCGTGGAGAAGTGTTGAAGGTCCGGCTTTGTAGGTTTTCTTTACAAGGTTCGTGTGGCAAATTGAATAATATGAAGTTTTATTTCTGCATGTGTGTGTGATTTTATTTATGATGTTCAAGTTAGTAATATATGCTCAAGTATAATTATAAATGAGCATATATGACTATTTTTGTCGCTTCATAGCTAATGATCTTGGTATTGTGTAGATGTCATAAACGCTAACCATTATTTAAACACCTTTATAAAACTAATCCAACCATATTAACCAAGTCAAAATAATGATAATGGAGGAGCATGAACGAAAACAATCAATCTCACGGAGTTCCGATCTGTCAACCACAGTTACTTCTTGCAAATACTGCATGAACAATGAATGTGGTGGCGACACGAGCATAAGACTACCATGCACCCACAAGTTTCACCATACATCTACCAGCAACCGGCTGTTACGCAATAAAAGGTGCTCAATCCGCAACCAAGCAAAGGGGGCTCGGAGGGGTGTGCAATAGGTGCCGTCGCACAGGGCCTCCATTTAAATAAGGCCACATTTTTATTAATTTTGCATATAAATATATATAATATTAAACATATATGAGTTATATAATTAAAGTTTATATTGAATTTCTCTTCAGTTTACAAGTGTAATATGGCTTCTTTGCTGGTATCGCCTAGGGCCACCAAAAACAACAGGACGGCCCTGCAACCAAGCGGTTTTTGTGAAACATATACGCGTTTCTAATGCATATTATCGAACGCCACCTTGGTTGTGGGTTTACCAGCTGCTGGAATTATTCGAATCTCTGATTTTCAAAAGTGACCTGAGTGACTGAGCATGTATGTGGAATGGTTGCAACTACTTGTACTTGCTGAGATGATTATGGAATGGATGGAGTTATACTAGTCGTGTTTGAAGGCACGGTTATGTGGGTTTCCTTTTCAAGGGTTGTGTGGCAACGGGTGGGCGCAGGTTGCTAAGGTGTGTATGTTGTTAGCAAGTGTGTTTGTATTTGTGGCCGATGTGTGTTTGAGTTTTGCACATACGTGTCGGTCAGAATTTCTTAATATGAATGTACTTATACATGTAAAATGAGATATGTTTATTTTTTGTTTTTCATTTTCTAGCAATGCAATAAGTATATTATGATGTTCAAGACAATGACTTTGTTTATGTTTTAGACTATAGTGTTGCTTAATAGGTACTGATATGGAGTGAATGATTGCTTAACTTGTTTGGCAACCCAGTTATCTAATCATATTGGCATTGTGTAGGTGTCATAAGTGTTTTTTTTTTAAGAGGATTAACATTGGGGACTACTAAACTAGTTGGGAGGGGAGTTGGCCGGTCGGGAGGAGTACGTGGGAAGCCGAGATCGTCTACAACCAAAATCCTTCTCACAAGTGGTTTAAGAGCGGGAAACATTGGACCGGTTAAGTGAAGTGTCACGCCATCATAAAATAGACCACCTTAAACCATACCAAATCAACTGCATCTCCACCGTATTAAAGTAACATTATAAAAATACTACATCATGTTCTTTATTCTAACTGACCAACATAGAGTCGTGTAAGCTACACGTCAGAATACTCATAAAAAAGACTCCAAAAAATGTCAAACTAAGGCCCCGTCCTAGTTTATCCCCCTTTAAAGTCAACCATGTAAAGTCAGATTTCATAAGTTGGATTGAACTCGAAGAGTACTGTTAATCGCGTTGAAGAATATACTATCACGACTTAAAGTCGATGTAAATGACAAACAAAATGTATAACTAACTTTTTAACTCAAGTTAGTGATTTTGTTTATGTTGTAGACTAATGATGGGATTGATGCTGATACATGATGATAAACGACCATATTTGACTATTTTTGTTGCTTCAAAGCTACCAATCTTGGTCTTGTGTAGGTGTCATAACTCATAACTGTTGAGATGAGATTGGCTTGTTGGAATGAAATGGGAAGCCGGGTTGGTCTCGTACAGCCACAATCCTTTTCGCAAATGGTTTTGCAAGCAAGAACAAGACGTCGAGCTGGGAAATTAAAAAACAATGAGCAAAATTCCCTGTATACGAACTTATTGAGCTCAGATCACAAGCTTGGAGGCAGAGAAAAGTTAGCCATAGGCTTTTAGAAAGTTATACATGCTTACTTTGAATTGTATCCTTGCCTTCCTAAGCATTTCCCACAATCTACTTTCCTTCCCAAAGCGATGTGGGATGCTCAAAAGTTAGAACTCATCTGATTTAAGCAAATTGTAGTACACAGATATATCTGAAACTTTGTTAGTGGAACTAGTTAACTATAATACAGTTAACTCTAGGTAAAACAAATTATCACCTAAGCATGTACAAAAAGTAAATTTACTAAATTGAAAAAATTTGAAACATCAAACTTCGAACCATCTGTTATTAATTTATGTCATTGACCATTTATATTGTTACATGTCATGGTTTTTCCAACTTTAATTTTAAATTTATAAGCTTGTCAAAAAAAATTAAAAGATAACGGGGTCATCAGTTGCATGCAAACTTATAAATTTCACATCATAAGCTTGCATGCAAAAGCTGTCACCGCTATCTTTAAAAGTTATTCAACATGCTTACTACCAATGGTATCCATCCCTCTTTATTTATAACCAACTCAACCAGGCTACTTTTCTTTACAAAGCGATATGGGATTCCGAAAGTCAAAACCCAGTTTATTTGAATCAATTTGTAGTTCACTGGTGTAATTGAATTTATCTTACCCGGTACAACTACATGTTTAGATAAACACTAATTAATGGCAATTGATTTGCACACTTTCTGTTTTGATTGAGACCACCAAGTACCGCATCAGACAGTTGTATCATATTTACATCATGTTTTAATAATTTGTACGGTGAATGTGTCATTAAAAAAGAGGAGTGTGCAAATCACCTTTCATAGTTTTATAGTAACTGTTTAAAAATTTATCTTTGGGTAATTGTGACATTTTAAAACATAAGTTACTAGTAGCTCTTTTTTATGAGCTTTAAAAGTCTACATATAAATACGAGAACTTGAAGTACGAAAAGCTAGAAAAGATGCTATGAAGTATAATAAGCACAATCAATTTCTATAAGATTTTATGTTTCTTGTAACTGGTTTCCATTTCTTTTTTACACAGGTATAAGTTTCTCAATTATATCATATGTCTTTCGGTTCTTGAGACTCGTAGATCCAACATGTCGAAATGGTTGAACCATCGACGTGATAGGACGGGTAGTTCGATGCTTGGACCAACTATTAAAACCTTAGTTACTGTGTATATTGTAATTTGTTTTCTTCTTACTAGTGCTTTAGTTGCAAATAGGAAGACAACTTGGTGATCAACACTAAAGTCGTACAGTTTGTAAAGATTAACATACTCAAAATTCGAAACACTTTTGTTACAGCGAAAATGACTGAAAATAAGTATTAAGTCCAAGAAGGCCATAACAATCTTGTAACGAGAGGAAACGGTTCAATTCAACTAGTTTATTAATAACAGAATCTGAAAGGTTTTATGGATATTTAAATATACGTATGTCCGGATTCGAACTCGAGACTTCGGGATTGCACACATTACGTATGAGAATTGATGTAAATAATTAATATATATAAAACTTTATTATTATTAATTATTAGTCACGAAATAAATACTTAACGGTGGTTAATACTTAACGAGGTTTAGCTAACGGTCGTTAAATATGAACTTAAGGGACTAGAGATGAAATTATAAGTCGGGAAAGTTCTAGAACCCCTTTGGGGGCTTTGGCCGATCGGTTGGGGAGTCCTAACCCAACCCATACATTAAACTTGTCAACGCATCGATTAAAACTTCGTAGAATTTAATCTTTGCAAATTAAATTTCATGTAAGTTTTTTCGAAAATTTTATGATATAAAGTTGTATGCATGCTTCTTTATACATAAGTTTTGATTACACGTCAAAAACTGTACACTTTAAATTTAAGTTTATGCCATCTAATGATATGAAACACTTGAAGTTGTAATTTAGTTATGTGAGACCTTGATCTAGATTACAATAACAAAGTGAATTTTTTTGTTGTGTGAGACCTCAGCTTAATTATTTGCATTTTCTAAATTAGACAACTTAATTAAGTTAGTTAGTGAGACCTATGACTTAAGGCATAAGATGGGATAAAACATGCTTACGTTTTGCATTAATTGTTTTGGCAAAATTGTAAATCCCATAACTTTTGGAATTGAAAACTTGTTTGTCAATTATTGTTTTCAAAATTACCTATTCTATACTTTCACCACTAGCGGATCAAGCGATGTGGTGAAACTATGATAATGAGGATCCAAAATTCAAGGAAAATACTATGGTTAATATGAATATTGACCAAAGGGTATTTTATTTTCTTGAATGTTTACTTATCGAAAGTACTAACTTTTTAACTTTTGTTTTCGTAGAAATGGCTCAAGTCGAATCATCGCACTAGTCTCGTCGTTCAAATCTATGTTTGATCGAGAAATTGACCGTGTAGCAATTTCAATGATTGGTATCGCAACTCGAATTGTCTTGAGGGTTGCCAAAAGACTAGATTATTTGACCACGCCTTGTCCTCCCGAACTGCGGTGATGCTCGTCAAGCACGAGGTGCATGGCAATCTGAGTATGACAAGTATAATGAGGTCGTCGCATTATGCTTGGGAGTATGAACTCAAACTTGCAAAAGCGGCTTGAGAATTACTTCCTAACCTCATGCTTGAAGAATTGCAAAGGTTGTTTGAAAAACTGTGTTGTGGAGTCAGATGATCGATAGATGCTCTACATAGTTGCAAGCAAGGAGAAGGAAACACATGGCGCCACGCACGGAAATGATGAGTTACATGGACCGGTGGGGCGACTCAACTATATCTACCCTAATGACATACAATTGGTTTTATCAACAAATCCTTAACAAGGAATTTGATGGTTTCGTCTTGCATTACAATATGCATTGCACGAGGAAGACAACGATGAGGTACATGCAATGCTCATTTATTACGAAAGGTTTGCCCAAGAAGACCCTACACCGCGGTTCGACCATCCGTAAGGGTAGGATTTCTAAGCCTAATAAGCCGCTAGCGAACAAGAAAGGAAAGGTAAGGTAAAGTCGATAAGGAAAACAAGTTATGACTTATCAACAAGAACCAAGAAGTACCCTCCCAAAAGCGTGAGAATGCGAAGAAGGATCAGCTTGTCATCATTGCACCGAGGTAGGACACTGGAAGATGAATTGTCCACTCTACCTTGATGAGTTGCGCAATAAGAGGTATAAAAATATCGCACTGTGGCGCGACTTGTGTACTCTTTTGATGATAGAATTATTTGCTTTTCCTCATAAAATAAATTCGGTATATGATAATCGATGTGGTATTCACATTTGTAATAACGCAGGACTTAGAGGAGCAAGGAAGCTTGCCTATGGACGCAATGCTGACGTGGGTAATGGAGCACATGCGTCGTTGAAGCTATAGGCACGTTTCATTTAGTTTTACCTTCGGGTTTAGTACTGTCTTTAAACGATTGTCATTACGCACCTTCTATTGTTAGGGGTGTCGTTTCAGATTTCCTTGTTAAAAGATATTGGTTTTATTCATACATTTCTTGATTATGGAATTTCGGTTTCTTTAAATGGTGTTTTTACTTTAATGTTATTCCGAAGAATGGTGTGTTTGAAATTGATTTGTATGATAATGTAATTGATAAAAATAATTACATCTTTAGCATCAATAATAAAAGAATCAAAGGTGATTTGGATTCTTCATTTCTTTGGCATTGTAGACTTGCTCATATAGGCGGAAACGATGCAAAAGCGCAACACGATGGGCTTTTGCAAGACATCGATGATGAATCATTTGATAAATGAGAATCTTGCATATCCGGGAAGATGACCAAGAAACCTTTACAAATAGTTTAGAAAGGGCTTCGATCTTCTTGGTGTGATACATACCGACGTATGTGGACCACTAAGACATGTGTCAAGGATGGGTGCTAGCTACTTAACCTTTACCGATGATTTCGATCGTTATGGTTATGTTTATTTACTTAAACATAAACATGAAGTCTTTGAAACATTTAAGGTTTTTAAGAGTGAAGTAGAACGCAACTAGGAAAGAAGATTAAAGCTCTTCGATCCGATAGAGGTGGTGAATATTTAAGCCAAGAGTTTAAAGATTATCTAGCTGAGTGTGGTATCGTCCAGCAACTCACATCTCCATATACTCCACAACAAAATGGTGTATCTGAGAGAAGAAATCGTACATTGTTAGACATGGTGCGATTAATGTTTAATCTTACAACTCTTCCCTTATCCTTTTGGGATTATGCTTTAGAAACTGTTGTTCGCATATTGAATATGGTTCCAACTAAGAAGGTTGATAAGACTCCTTATGAAGTGTGGTATGGGAAAGCTCCCAACTTGTCTTACTTAAAGGTCCGGGGTTGTGAGGTGTTTGTTAAACGCGATCACGATAAGTCGCAACAAAGATTTGTTAAGTGTATCTTCGTAGGATACCCAAAGGAAACTATGGGTTACTACTTTTACTTTTCACCGAAAACAAAGTAATTGTTGCTAGGTATGGAGACTTTCTTGAAAAGGATCTCATATCTCATGAATTCAGTGGGAGAGTTTATGATCCGGAATATGATCAAGAAGATACAACACCTTCGAAAACACTAGCCAACCTCAAGTAGAACCGAAAGTCCGAGTGTTCCACCGAAGTTGAAGTGGTTCCCATTCGTGAGATCCGCAAGGACTACGCGTGCACTGAAGCGCTCATGCCTCAACGTAGAAGCCGAGGAAAATATGTTAGGGATCTTGGTGAACTCGCTAACTATAAAGTCGCCATGATGAGTCCCGAAAAGGAAAATGGCAAGTTGCAATGAATGGGAAATGCAATCCATGAAAGATAACGAAGTTTGGATAGAGGTGACTTACTCCAAATGCTAAGGTAGTTGGAAGTAAGTGGCTCTATAAGATAAAGACCGACATGGATGGCAATGCACACACCTATAAAGCTCGTCTTGTAGCTCAAGGGTATACTCAAACCTTTGGGATAGACTACGAGGAGACATTTTCTCCCGTAGCGCACATTTGAGCTATTAGGATTCTTATAGCCATAGTTGCGTACTATGACTATGAGATATGGCAAATGGATGTCAAACCGCCTTCTTAAATGGTCGCCTAGATGAGGACATCTATATGGCGCAATCAAGGGTTTGTGAATCCAAAGTTTCGAGCGTGTATGGAAACTTCAAAGATCCATTTATAGGTTGAAGCAAGCATCAAGGCAATGGAACAAGAAGTTTGATGAAGAAATCAAGAAATTTGGTTTCACTCAAAATCTTGATTAGCCATGTGTATCACAAAGCTAGTGGGAGTAATGTTATTTTCCTTATCTTATATGTCGATGACATATTGATCATGGGAAAAGACATTCCAAGTTTGCAAGATGTAAAGTCTTATCCTGGAAAGTGCTTTTCTATGAAGGATTTAGGGGAAGCAGCATTTATTTTGGGAATCAAGATCTACCGAGATAGATCAAGGCGGTTAATTGGACTAAGCCAAAGTGCTTACATTGATAAAATATTGAAGAGATTCAATATGCAAGATTCCAAGAAGGGATATTTGCCGATGCAAGTTGAACATGGCTTAAGTAATAAACTATGCGCATCAACACCTGAAGAGGTGGCACACATGAAGAAAGTTCCTTATGCTTCGGCTGTAGGATCTATCATGTATGTTGTAAGATGTACAAGGCCCGATGTGGCGTTTGCACATTATATCACTGTCGGTATCAATGTAACCGGTGTGAAACACCGCAAGTCGTTAAGAACATTCTTAAGTATCTAAGGGCTACTAAAGAAATGTTTCTAGTGTGTGGAGGAAATCCGGATGCGAACTTGATGTTACTGGTTTTTGCGATGCGTCATTCCAAAGCGATAAAGATGATACGAAGTCTCGGATGGGTTATGTCTTTGTCATTAATGGAGGAGCGATTGATGGAAGAGCAAGAAGCAAACAACGGTTGCGATGTCTATTCATTGTAAGCCGAGTACATAGTCGCTTGAAGTCGCGATGGATGTTGTTGATTAGGAAATTCATTTCGGACTCGAGTAATGCCCTCAATCGAATTACCTTTAAATGTGTATTGTGACAACTCGCTGCAATAACTTTTGCCAATGAGCGTGAAATCAAGAAGGCGCGACATTTTCCTCGTCGATATCACTATGTTCGAGAACAAGTCGAAATAGGTGAAATCAATCTACTCAAAGTTCATACAGATGATAATCTAGTGATCCCTTTACGAAGCCTTTGCCAAAAGAAAAATTTATCGACCATGTCGATGGGATAGGACTTCGCTTAGCTAGTAGTTTCATGCGATCCGTGATTAGTATTTGGATAAAGGATGTTATGAACAAATATTACTTTAATGAAATAAAATAGTTGTTTATGTTTATTTTTCATTTTCTTAATATTATATCCTATATTCACATGTTTAATCCGTGGATAACTTATGTTATTCTAAATAGTCGGTTGTCGATCAATGATATGGAATGTCATTGAATTAAGACAAATCGAGTTTTGGTAGAATATACTTTAAAGTATATTGATGCGTGGGACATACCAGATTCACATGATATTCAATGAATTGAATATAGGACTCATCCCAACTTTACATGATGATACTTTATGGATCTTTGTCATTAAGTATATCATGAAGTGTTTATCCTCCGACTTGAGATACCGGATAACGGATATGAATGTAGTGCACTTGTGTAAGATAGTTTAACGCTATCCGTAACTGGTAGTTATAAGGGCTATTTTCAGAAGTGTTACAAAGTTCATGAGTTATGTTTGTAGTCAAGAGAATTTGTTTCAAAGCATAATACTATATTTGGGCCCCTCATAGGGTTGACAAGATGTTTGTATGACCATACCCAAGATCTATCCGAATACGCTCGGATGATTTGGTAATCTTGTTCAATCATATACAACGAAATGTAATATTAACTTATGAAATGACTTGATCCATATTCATAGTTAATGTAGTATTAGTAACAAAAGGATAAGTAAAAATGATGAATCATTAAATGGTTTATCCAGAAAACCATACTCGATTCGATCTGGGGGCATTGGCGTGTTAGGCTAGACTAAACCAATGTCATTACTATATTTAGTAATATCCAAGTGGGAGCTGAAAGGTCTTATGGATATTTAAATATACGTATGTTCGGATTCGAACTCGAGACTTCGGGATTGCACACATTACGTATGAGAATTGATGTAAATAATTAATATATATAAAAAGTTATTATTATTAATTATTAGCCACGAAATAAATACTTAACGGTGGTTAATACTTAACGAGGTTTAGCCAACGGTCGTTAAATATGAACTTAAGGGACTAGAGATGAAATTATAAGTCGGGAAAGTTCTAGAACCCCTTTCGGGGCTTTGGCCGATCGGTTGGGGAGTCCTAACCCAACCCATACATTAAAATTGTCCTCCAAGATTGGTTAACTATAAATACAATCCTATTGTGTTCATTCTAAACCTAATCTTGGTGACTTCCAAACCTAATTTCTCTCCTTCTCCCTCTTTCTTGTGTGTGGCCGGTCGAACACCCAACCCCATAGGGTTTCGATTTGCTTTATTCAAGAATAAGTATTTGGTTTGTTTTGTGATCAAAAACCTAGCTTTTCACTTCAATTCGCTAATAGTACGTGTGTACAAGAACGAAGAACAAACGCATTTGTGTTTGTGAATTCTTGGTGGTCGATTTTTTGGTGGGACGAATTAGGTGAAACCCTAAGTTAGGGTTTTGGGTTTTGTTACTTGTTCACATCACCGTTTGGTTATTGTTTTGCTAAAAGGTACGCGTTTCTTATTCGATTAATTAATATACATATATTATTCATTATACTTCCGCTGCATGCTTTGATGATGTTTACTTGCTTTTGTAAATTGTTATGATTAGTAAAACCCTACAAAATCTGCATTCACATGTTAAATGTATTTTGCAAGACATAGTGATAAGTATATAAAAGTGTCCCTTTCTAACAAGTTGTGTTTGTGCTCATTATGAACCTTTTGTACTATTTCATAAGCTCTATTAAGCTCTAGACTTTGTGCAATAGTTACAAGAAAATTGCTCCCAATGGATTTCACCGAAAACCCTTCCTTGTTCATGTAAGTTCCAAACATCATTAAGCTTGTGTTAATTAAGCTCATTTTGTAATCCATGGTGTGTTAATGTTTTGATAAGTTTATGTTAAAACTGTAAGCTTGTAAAACAATATAAAAAACAACCAAAGTGAATGTTTGCAAACTTATAAAACTCAAATCATAAGCTTGCAAACATTAAATGTTGGCCATTGGCAAGTAAAGGAATTCAACATGCCTACATCTAACTGAGTCCTTCCATCCTTATTTATAATCAACTCCCAGAAAGCTACTTTCCCTCACAAGGCAATGTGGGATGCTCATAAGTCAAAACCTAATTGATTTTAAGCATTTCAGTAGTACACTTGTGGTCTATTTGAATTTACCTTAACCATTACGATTACGTGTTTAGATAAACACTAATTAATGTATGTTTTGATGTTATACAATTACTTGTTAGTTTTGTTCCGAATTCACCAGTATGACGGGTTTATATAAAAAAATATATATATTATTGCACCTGTATAATTACTTGTAATGAAATGACTATATTACATTTGTCTTGTTTTCTTTAACATAATCACACCCTCACTCAAATCTAAAACCCAATACACTTCCAAAACCCATCCTAGCATTCTACCACACTCTTAACAAACATAGCCTAATCATCGTAATACCATGACCTGACATCTACACTTTGCCTCATTATGAAGCTAATATCTTGCTTAACATTAAGATACTCAATCTAGATAACACATTTTGTTTAATAGTGACGAATACAAAAGCACCGAACCAACAAAATTTCTATTAACAAAAATTATTTAATATGAATAAGGAAGATTAATCCTCGTTGCGTACTGCAATAACTTATGTGAAGTGACGATCATATTATTGATGAGTATATACTAGAGGTTAGGCAAACGCAGTACTAACACTACCTATAATAACCACCACGAATGTAAATGCTTGCATATTTTTAAGCAGACCTTATTTTGGATGAGCATATACAAAGGTTTTCTGTCTCAACGCAAGATCTCATTGTAACCAACATACACGTTGTGGAATTACACATTGATGTGTTATATTAGTTACGAGACCTTAGGACTTCAAATAGTAGCCTTTTGGTCGTAACAATATGTGCAAAGGTTTACATTGTGACCAAATTATGTCACTCCCTGTGTCAGCAACGCCTATGAATTCTTAAGGTGGAGTGCCAATCGATACGTTCATAAGATAATTAGCTAACTGAGCGTTTGTGAAGATATTACTCGATCTCGCCAGAAAGCATGGAGCTGAAAAACATGGCACGGTTATAAGAGCGATTTATGGCTGAAAGCACCTGTTGTGAATGGGTGAGAGAAGGATCATAAAAAGGAGATTTTGGTAAAGATATGATTACACAGGTTTGGGTGGGGTGTAGTTTATAAAATTTGGATGAAAAAGGAAGTAAATAGCTGAAAACAAATACGGAAAAAAAAAGTTCTGGTACCCGGTTACCAAGTTGGCGATATTGGAAGAAAATTTGAAAGGAAATCGGTCTCTATTTTAATAAAAAAATAAGTGTTTCAATTCGGCTAAATTTTAAATGATAAATGCTTAAAAAATGAGCATTTTTTAAGCATTTAATAATGTTTCATGTAAACAAAACAAAAATAATAAATGTTTGTTGACAAGTAAGCTATAATATTTAAATGTTAAATGCAAGTTGCGAAAAAATCTTATATATGGGATTCACCCATATCCTTTGTACTTAAACGTTTTTTGGGGTAATACATTTACCGGGTCTTTTGACCTTTTACTCAAAAAAAAGTTGCTAAAAAATCTCTAAAAAACTTGTTGCCAAACATAGTCCAAATACAAGCTTGCAGGCAAGGAAAAGTTGACCATAGGCTTTTAGAAAGTTTGACATTTTTACTCTGATTATCAAAACCCAATTGGGATGCTCAAATATCAAAACCCAATTGACTTAAGCAAAATTTGTAGTGCAATGGTGTATTTGAATTAATCACTAAAGCAACAAAAAAAAAAAAAAAAAAAAAAAAACATTTGGTTAGTTTGACATGTCAAGGTTTTTTAACTTGAAGTTTCAAATTGTAGGCTTGTCGAAATATATAAAAGCCACCCTTGCAACTTTTCAGCTTGCAAACTTATATAAATTCCAATCTTTGCAAGCAAAAAAAGTTGAAGTAGGCTTTTAAAGAAATTCAACACGCCTACTTTGAATTGTAGCCTTCCCTCCTTATTTATAACCAACTCCTCACAAGCTACTTTTCTTCACAATGCGATGTGGGATGCCAAAAGTCGGAAACCAATTGATTTTAAGCATTTTGTAGCACACTTGTGGTGATTAACCATTACGATTACATGTTTAGATAAACACTAATTAATGTATGTTATACTTGCACTCATTTTATTTCCCATAATCTTATAATTGTTTTATAAGTGTCTTTAAGTAATGGTGACATTTACAAACATAAGGTTATTGGTATAGGACGGCTAGTCTCAAGCCTGGACCGACAGTACGGTTTGTAAAAATTAACATACTCAAAATTCGAAACGTATTTGTTGCTGTCAAAATGATAGAAAATAAGTATCACGTCCAAGAAGACCGTAAAAATCTTGTAACTTGGAGGAAACGGTTCGGTTCAACTAGTTTATTCATATCACAATCTGCATTCATAGGTTAAATGTATTTTGCAAGACATAGTGATAACTATACAAGGACTTTGTGCAAAAATTGCAAGAAATTTGCTCGCAATGGATTTCACCAAAAACCTATTCATGTTCATGTAAGTTCCAAGCAAGCTTGTATATGAAATTGTAAGCTTGTCAAATAATATAAAAACCAAGAACCAGACTCAATGCTTGCAAACTTATAAAACTCAAATCATAAGCTTGCAAACATCAACTTTGGCTATTGGCTTTTAAAGGAATTCAACACGCCTACTTCTAATTGACTCCTTCCATCCTTATTTATAACCACCTCCGAAAAAGCTTATGTGGCGCTAATGTGGCACGGGGTGACCACAATATTTTCGGTTACCATTTGCATCACCCTAAGCTTGCAACAAAAAAGTTTGACAAACGCCTTTAAAAGGAATTCAACATGCATATCTCTAATTGTATCCTTCCCTCTTTGTTTATAACCAACTCCCACAAAGCTACTTTCCGTCACAAGGTGATGTGAAATGCTCAAAAGTCAAAACCAAATTGAATTTAATCATTTTTTGGTACACTGGCGGTGTATTTGAGTTTTTCTTAACCATCAAGAGTACATGTTTAGATAAAGACTAATGATTGTAGGTTATGATCGTATACTTGCACTAATTTTATTTCCCATAATTTTGTGATGTTATGCAATGAAAGGTGCTCAATCCGCACCCATGAAGTTTAGCTTAGACATATATGTATGTCTAACGCTTATAATCGAACGCCACGTTGGTAGTGGGTTTACTGGCTGAGAGAGTTACTCAAAGCTCTTTTTTTTTCAAAAGTGAGAGATCATGTATAAGGAATGGATGGTGCTTGTACTTCACGAGTTGATTATCGAATGGTTGAAGACATGGAGTTATGAGTTATATTGGTCGTGGAGAGGCTAGGGGAAGAAGGCGCGGCTTTGTGGGTTTTCTATTCAAGGTTTGTGCGGCAACAGGTGGTCGAGTTAGCTAAGGTGTGTTTAAGTTTGCAAGTCTTGGTGAGAATTGATTAATATGAAGTTTTATTTTTACATTTATTATGATGTTCAAGTTAGTGATTTTGTTTATGTTGTAGACTAACGATGGGATTGATGCCGACACATGATGATAATTGAGCAAATATGATTATTTTTTTGCTTCATAGCTACTAATCTTTGGTGTTGTGTAGGTGTCATAAGTGCTGTTAAATATATGATTAAAATTAGACATCGGTCGCCAATTAGTTAAGATAATTGGCTGGTTGGGACGGAATGGGAAACTGGGTTGGCCTCGTACACCCACAACTGGTTTACGAGCAAGAGCAAGACGTTGAGCTGGGTAAATTAAGTAGACTGGCTAATTGAAGTGGCATGCCGGCATAAAAGTCTTGAACATCCTCAATTTTTTTAAGTAAAAGTCATTTAAAGTAGACTAAAGAACAAATTAGATCCTTTGATTGGAAATTAACAAGAAAACTACATAAGAAAAAAGGTTTATACCTACTCGATCTCTTGCATTCAAGTAATTTGAATAAGTGGTGTTTTTATGATAAATGAATTTTACTGAGTAAATTACATAAACTGTCCCTCATGCAAAATAGCATATGTTTCGTCTATCCAAAGTTATAAAATTGACATTCTTTGTCCTAATCAACATAAAATAGTGTAAGTTACGAGTTAAAAAATACTCCTAAAAATACTTATTAAAAAGACTCAAGAGAAATGAAGATCCCTTTTTAAAGTCAACCATGTACAATCATATTCATAAGCTCGATCATGAAACTAAAAAAGTACAAATAAATCGCGTTAAAAAATGGTATCAGAACTTAAAGTCGATGTAAATGACATACAAAAAAGAATAACTTTGACAATATAACTTGAACATAACAACCGACTACCAAAAAACTAGGATGGCCGTCGTCCACCTATGTCTATTGATCGAATTTGTTTCAAGCTACAACCATAAAAGGGAGATACTCTAGATGCTAGAAACCTGAGATAACAGCTTTATCTCTCTCTTAGATTTCTCATAGAAGTAAACGTTCTAGTCCTCAATGTATCGAATGGATCTCATAACCAATCTCTTTATGTAACATTATCATTTTGGGCAATGTGCGTGTAGTAACGTGTGCGTATACAGATTAAAAAATTTAATATGGTTCAAATTATTACCAGTCATGTATATTAAACTAAAAATTCATGGTTAAATGCCGGGTTAAGTTGCCATTTTTGTACCAGTTTAATGGTTATTCTTTTGCTCTCCTTATATATTTTGTAGCTACCGATATTGATATTTTATATATACAAAAGTGACAATTTACCCATATTGATGGTTAATATAGATGATTTTGAAAATAAAATAATTCATGAATAATAAAACTTGTAGGTTCACACCGAATTAGTGGTACTCATAGTTTAAACCTTGTGAATGCACAAGCTATAAAACTGTTTAACTATAATACATTTAACAGTATGTAAAAAATTTAATCACCAAAGGAAAAACAATAAGTAAATTACTAAATTGGAAAGATGTTTGAAACATCTGTTACAAATTTATGACATTAACCATTTACATTTATGGGTGTCAAGGTTTTTTTAACTTTATACATAGAATTGTAGGCTTGTCAACATTTCCAGCTTGCAAACTTAGAAAACTCAAATCATAAACTTGCAAGCATAAAAAGTTGCCGTAGGCTTTTAAAAGAATTCAACATGGCTGACTCTTATTGTAATCTTCTCTCTTTATTTACAAGCAACTCCCACAAAATACTTTTCTTCACAATGCGATGTGGGATGCAGAGTATTAATTGGTATAATTGTGTGTGTCTTATTCCATAAACAAGATACAACTATATAGGATACATGAGATCATTCTAGAATAGATACACATGGGCTAATGAGAAAACTACCGGGCCTATGTACAAGAGTCGGTTAATACTCCCCCGCAGTTGGAGCATGAGGAAGCCGAACGCTCAAACTGGACCTCAATTCTTCAAACAAGGCTGAGGGAAGACCTTTGGTAAAGATATTTGCATACTGATAACGAGAGGTCACGTGGAGAACACGAACATGGCCAGCAGTAACCATGTCACGGACAAAGTGTTTATCAATCTCAATGTGTTTAGTCCGTTGATGTTGAACAGGATTGCAAACAGATAAATAGTACTAACATTGTCATAGTAGACAAGAGTAGCAGTAGAGAGAGGAGAATGTAGCTCACGAAGAAGATTACGAAGCCATTAAGTTTCAGCTACAACACTTGCAACACCCCGGTATTCAACTTCGGCACTAGAGCGTGAGATGGTGTGTTGTCTCTTGGAAGACCAGGAAAGAAGATTATCACCTAGAAAAACACAGTATCCTAATGTAGATCGTCGTGTGGATGGGCAACCCGCCCAATCGGCAGCAGTATATCCAACAAGAGAAGTGGTCGAGGATGAATATAGGTGAAGTCCAAACTCCGAAGTCCCTCGAACATATCGGAGAATATATTTAAGGGCTTCTAAATGTGGCTCACGAGGATCATGCATGTATAGGCAAATCTGTTGCACAACATAGGAAAGATCCGTTCTGGTAAATGTGAGGTACTGAAGGCCACCTGCAAGACTACGATAAAGTGTAGGATCCTCGAATCGAACACCTTTGGGACCCGTTTGATTTCAGATCAACCTGGCGTTCGAGAAGGGTTACAATTGGTCATCCGAGCACACCCAAGAGCTCGAGAGCATACTTTGTTGAGATAAGAAGAGACCAGAGAATGCCGAGTAGCGAGATACCAAGAAAATAATTAAGCGCCCGAGATCGGTCATTTCAAACTCACCGTGAAGAGAAGTAATTATCTCGTTCTAAGAGGGCGAGATGAGGTTGTAAGAACCCTGTCGAAGAATAAATAACGAAGAATCACATCGACTATGAGAAAAACCAACTCGAGTAGCATAACCTGCAAATCGCTGGAACAAAGCACGAGGTGCCTGCTTTAGGCCATATAAGGATTTTTGCAGAAGACAGACATGGTGAGGGTACCGTGAGTCAACAAATCCCGGCGGTTGATGCACATATACTGTCTCAGATAAAGTCCCGTTAAGAAAGGCATTCTTAACGTCAAGCTGATGAATAGGCCACTTGCGAGAGAAAGCAAGACTAAGAACGGTGTGAATGGTAGCCGGTTTGACAACCGGACTAAAGGTCTCATCACAGTCAATACCAAGTTGTTGACTACTGCCATCAGCAACTAAACGAGCTTTATAACGGCTCAAAGTTCCGTCAGCATGAAACTTATGCTTGAACAACCACACAGATCTCACCAAATTAACACACCAGAGGGCCGTGGTACAAGAATCCAAGTACCATTTTTAACTAACGCATTATACTCATCATACATAGCATTATTCCAATGGGGGTTTTGAAGAGCAGAAAGGGAGATTTAGGAAGGGGCGAGATAGAGGAAGTATGAAGGAAGAGACGTTCGATGGGTTTGACAATGCCTGATTGAGACCGAGTGACCATGCGATGAGTACGGGGTGGTTCGGTGGGAGGCTGGGTCGAGGCGTCGGGGTTGGTTATGTGCGAGGGAGGTTGTGAGTTCGGTGACAATGGATTTTGGATCGCTGTTGGCGGGCTATTGACTTGTTGTTGAGGTGTGGGTGGTGGGTTGTTGGGTGGGATGGGCTCATGATATTGATTAGGAACTTCGGGTGGGGAATTTGTAGGGGAGGAATTTGTAAGTGCCGGGTGAAGGAGAAGGGACATTGTAGAGTCTAAAAAGGTGTATGAGGGTGGGGATTCTTGTGTCATTGAGCGGTAGGGGAATTGGGTTTCATCAAAGGTGACGTGTCGGGAAAGTAAAGTTTTGTTTATTTCAAGGTTCAGACATCGAAAGCCATAGTGATAGGCGGGATAGCCTAAGAAGATGCACGGTGTTGCTCGTGGGGCAAGTTTGTGAGGAAAGTGAATGTGTGGGTAGCATAGGCACCCAAAAATACGTAAGTTAGAGTAGTCGGGTGCTTTATGAAAAAGTCTTGTGTAGGGGATTTCGTTGTTGATGGCGGTAGAGGGTAAAAGGTTGAAGAGATATGTGGCCATATGTAGGGCCTTGACCCAAAAAGTAGGAGGTAGGTGGGCTTGAAACAAAAGCGTACGAATGACATTGTTGATGGTTATAATCATACGTTCCGCCTTGCCATTTTGTTGAGAGGTTTTTGGGCAAGAGAATCGATACATATGGGCTAGGCCTAAGTACAATGAGAAAACTCTATAGGATACATGAGATCATTCTAGAATAGATACATATTGGCTAGACCTAAGTACAATGAGAAAACTACCGGGCCTATGTACAAGAGTCTGTTAATACAGAGGTGTATTTTTATTTATCTTAACCATTACGATTACATGTTTATATAAACACTAATTACTGTATGTTATACTTACACTAGTTTTATTTCCCATAGTTGTCTTTAAATAATTGTTACATTTAAAAAACATAACTTATTGGTATAAGTCGATAGCTCTTTTTTATGAGTTATAAAATTCTGTATATAAATACGAGAACCGTAGAAATTACCAAAAGCTAGAGAAGATGCTCGACCATATAGGACGACTAGTCTGATGCCTGACTATTAAAACCATAGTTACTGTATATTATAATTTATTTTCGTCTTACTTGTGCTTTAGTTGCAAATAGGAATACAACTTGGTGATCAGCACTAAAGTTGTACGGTTTGTAAAGATTAACATATTCAAAATTCGAAACACGGTTGTTGCTACCAAGATAACTCGAAAATATGTATTACTATTAAGTCTATAAAATCTTGTGACCCGAGGAAATGGTTTCGTTTCACAGGTTATTTATAGTTTGCAAGACATATATATAGTGATAAGTATATAAGAGTGTCCCTTTTAAACATGTCGTGTTTGTGCTCATTAAGAGCCTTATGTACTATATCATAAGCTCTATACATTAAACCATTTAAGCTTTATTAAGAGCCTTTTGTACTATATCATAAGCTTTAATAAGAGCCTCAAAAACCCTTCCATGTTCATGTGTTGTTCATGTGTGCATCAAACGCATTTTTGTAATTCCTAAGGGTATTGGCAGTGGAGTAGGCATGCCATTCGGCATGCTCCATACCGAGCGGCGTTAGTTTTGCCTCCTTTTCGGTTTGAATCGGCATGAACGAAGGGAACACCAAATCGGCAAACATCCCCGAATCGACATGGGCCAAATATGAACGTTAGATAGCATTTAATGGGTAAAATAGATCCGTTTGAGGCATTAAAAAAATTTTAAACCCTTTTTTTTCTCTCCCTATTTAAATTCAATACATATCTAATTTTTGTCAAACAATATCATTTGTATTTCACAAACAAAATATATTCATCTTCATCTTCATCTTCTTCATCCGATGAAGAGTTTGATTTTTTATCCGACTCTTCATCCGACATATTTTCTACCGGTTCTACCATAGAAACCTATTTAGTCGCGGCGATAGCATTGAAGACACGGCTAGCTCTCACCAAGATATGTTATCCGTTATCGTGAAAAAGCGCTAGAAACTCTAATGAATGACTATTTTGTGAAGAAAACCCAAAGTTTCCTCCGATGTTTTTCGTGAAAGATTTCGTATGGATAAGAGTTTGTTTCTAAAAATTGTAGGTGATATTGAAGTTAATTTCGAATGGTTTCAAGAGGGTGTAGACGCTAGGGGAAAAAAGTTTCGGCGTTGCAAAAATGTACATCGGCTATTCGTCAACTCGGTACGGGTGGACCTCCTGATAGATACGATGATTACTTAAACATGGCGCTAAGAACATCGAGTTATTATTATTTTATATAATTCGGTATTTTAAATTTTTATAATTCGGTATTTTAAATTGTATATAAATCGGCATTGTTTATTTTATATAATTCGTATTTTAAATTTTATATAATTCGGTATTATTATTTTATATAATTCAGATTTTAAATTTTATATAATTCGGTATTATTATTTTTATATAATTCGGTATTATTATTTTTATATAATTTATTTTAAATTTTATATAATTCGGTATTATTATTTTTATATAAATCCGTATTTTAAATTTTATATAATTCGGTATTATTATTGTTATATAATTCGGTATTTTATTATTTTGTATACTTTGTAGGTGAATGCTTTGATCATTTTGTGAGCGGTAATCCAATTATATAGGCAAGAGTTCTTACGTAGGCCAACAACCCACGACGTTGCACGCTTATACGAGGCACATGAAGAGCAACATCACATTCTGGAATGCTTGGTAGCATTGATTGTACACATTTCGCTTGGCGAAATTGTCCTAGGTATTTGAGAGGGCAATATAAAAGAGGTGATCACCAATACCCGACTATTATGCTTGAAGCCGTTGTTTCAAATGATATGTGGTTTTGGCATTCATTTTTGGTCCTCCGGTGCAAATAACGACATCAATGTTTTGAATCAATCACCGTCAGATCTTACTCATCGTAATGGAACGACGCCCAATAGTTCATTTACTCTAAATGAACGACTTTACAAACGCTGGTATTATCTTACCGATGGAATCTATCCCACGTATTCAACGCTTGTTCAAAGATATCGTTATCCAACCGACCGAAAGAAAAGAGATTCAAGAAGCTACAAGAGTCCGCACGAAAGGATGTCGAAAGAGCTTTTGGTCGCCTTAAAGCAAAATGGATTATTCTCGGTCATCCACTCCGAGCTATGACCGTCGAAAAGATTCAAAAATAGTTCATACGTGTGTTATATTACACAATATGATTTTAAAGACGACGGGTGGCAATATCACCGGTTCATATAATGGATCCGCGGTCCACGCCATTTATGACCGAATGTACTACCGGAGTTACAAAATGAAAATATCCATCACCTTCTCCGTTTTGATCTTACGGAGTATGTGGACGCTCAAGACTTACCATACCTTGATGACTAGTGTTTTTATTTAATAAGTACTATGTAATTTTCTTTTAAGTCTTATGTAATTCTCTTTTAAGTATTAATAAAATATTATGTTTTTATTAAATTGTTTAATAAAATTATTAAAAAAAAAAAAAAAAAAAAAAAAAATAAAAATGAGTAATGAGTTAGGCATGGTTGCCACTAAAAATCTATTGTTAAGTATGAGATTAGTATGAGGTGAGTTGGAGGTATATTATTGGTGGGTGATTAGGCATGAAAAAATCTCTTAGGCATGGTTGGCACCACCCTAACTCAGCTTATCTGGATCCCTAGCTTGATTAAGGATCGTGCTTGCAATGATTGTAAGAGATTTTCATTGATGGACTTCAACCCTTTGATGAAATGACACGTTGTAAAAAAAATGACGTCTTGGTACTTTAGCAGCATTATGACCATTGTAATAAATACACCTCAAACGCCTTCTCATATACTACACTAGCTTTTGAACTTAGTAAAAATTAAGAAATTTATATGATGATAAAGATGCAAGAGAGGAAATTTAATACAATACCTTTAATGTCACCCTTGCTTTTCTATTTACAATCAACACCTTCAATGTGGGATAACCATTGATGGTATGTAATTTTCTATTTGAATGACGAGATATTGGTATTGGCTGTGTGTGCGAGGATTAAAATCTTCTCAAGTCGGGTACTTAAGACGATAGGTTAAGTTTATGGATCAAATAATCAAGTAGCCAGTGGCACACCACCGAGAGTTTTCCGACGTATATATCAATCCCTGAGTATCAGAAACTTTTTTTCTCTGCAGTAACAAACTTTGTAAAATTTATGTAATTTTTTTTTACCTTTTATATTAGCACTAGATAAAAAAGTTAAGGGCTAATAACTTATTAAAGCACTATACTTGTCAAGAATGGCAGTTTTGCGTAGCGAACTAGAAAAGTAACTCCTTTAGACATTAATGTTGACATTTTTGTCTTTCTTTAAGTATTATAACCATTTTACCATTAAAAAAAAGAAATATGAAAAAAATTCAGAATGTTTTTTAATCTAAAAATAAAATAAAAATCGCATGTCACAAAAAATCTAAAAAATTATTTGAAAAAAATTCAAAAAAAGAATTTTGATAAAAAATTTAAAAAAAAATTTGGAACAAAATTTGAAAAAAGTATTTCGAGAAAAAAAAACCAAAAAAATCTTTTGGAAAAAAAATTTCGAAAAAAATTCAGAAAGGGTAAAATAGTCATAATATGGTCATAATACTTAAAGAAGGACAAAAATGTCAACGCTAATGTATAAAAAAGTTATTTTTTTAGTTTGGATCCCTAGCTTGAATAAGGATTGTACTTGCATCAAGCGTATTTTTGTATTTCCTCACTTAGCTTATTTGGATCCCTAGCTTGAATAAGGATTGTACTTGCAAAGATTGAAAAAGATTTTCATTGATAGACTTCAACCGTTCAATGAAATGCCACGTTGTAAAAAAATGACATCTTGGTACTTTAGGAGCATTATGACCATTGTAATAAATATACCTCGAACGCCTTCTCATATCTGATTATCCAGACTCACGCCTATTGAAACTTGAAAAACTCCAATCCTATCAACTATACTAGCTTTTGAACTAGGTAAAATTAAGCTTTTTAATTATACTACCTTTAATGTCACCTTTGCCTTTCTATTTATAATCAACACCTTCAATGTGGGATAACCATTGATGGTATATAGTTTTCTATTTGAATGACGAGATATAGATAATGGTTGTGCGTGTGAGGATTAAAATCTTCTCAAGTTTGTTTTAAAATGATAAGCCATGTTTATGGATCATATAATTAAACAGGCGGTATACATCATCGAAGGTTTTCGTAGATATCGTTGAGTATTAGATAGATTTTTTCTCTGCAGACAAAAAAAATCTACAAATCTCCGTTTATTTAGCCTTTTATAACTCGTAAATATGTTGAGTCTAATTTTCCCTACAAATTGCCACACAATAAAATATTTGTATGCGAACAATATTTTCCTTTTGAACATGTGAACACAATTTATTTTTTGCTAATATTTAATACCAAATGCTTGTTTATCAATGATATCTCTTGATGTGAAAAGCTCCTAAGTAAATAATTGCGGGTTCAAATCTTGCTTAGAACATATGCGATAGTTTGTGTTGTAAATATATTGTGAGATGATTAGTTGTCGTTAAAAAATTAGTAACTATCGGTGACAATGAAGTATCTTCTTATGTTGTGTTGGAAATTTTAGTAAGGTTGTAAAGTTTTAGTATTAAATACTTATTAACCTTACAATATAATGAGTATGGTGATCGAGGTCATTAAGTCTTTGATAAATTATTTTGGTGAATTAATGACAAACGCGGCAGTTTTAGTCGAAAGAAATGGATATGAATTCTTTATGCAACAAAATTAGATAATATTCATGCAACATAAATCGAACTTTTGAGATTGAGGGAAAGAAGTTTTCAAAAGTAGAGCACGTAAAAATCTTTTAGGACATGGAACTATGTACGTCCCGGCCGTGCAGTGTCCCTTTAATGGTTTTTTCTTCACGAGTGCATGTTCATCGGTTTATCGCTGCGTGTTGGTGCTTCACTTTGTTGATGTTCGGGTTTCTAGGTTGTAGTCTTGTAGTTGTCTCTCTCTTACTTTGCTAGTATATGAGTTCATTTCGTGTTAGTTGATGAGATTTTATATGAGCCAGGAATTTTTGTTAGCGGGCCTTGGATATTTTGAAATAGTAATAACGTTTAATTTTTTTTTTCCGAACCAATGATCGAATTGATAAACCTATTTGCACTAAAATGATGAACATCACAATTAAAAATATATCTTTATCATTATAAAAATTAATGAAGCTTTAACCATCTATCGATCAACTTATTCCATAAAAGATGCTAAACTAGCTTGTTAGTCCACATACTCAACTAACTTGAGTTGTAGATTGTCCACACAACACGGAGACTTCAAAGAAATCAAGAACAATGGTGGCAAGTCGTGGTTCACAGTTTTAGTGATTATGTGGCGATAATTTTCATATTAAATATGTATAGTACTATCAAAGCATTTACTTAATTAACCTTTTCTTTTAAATTCGAAAATTACACATGTCAGCTATTATTACTTAGATACAAAAACCGTACATAAATTAGACAATGTCAAAACTATATTAGATTTTAAATTTGGAAAAAAAAATAACCAATAGAAGTAGCCAATAAAATATCACAATGACATGTTAAACGTTTATAAGCTCAAACTACCTAATTATATCAGTAGAGTTTTTCTTCAGTAACTTACGTAAAACAAGATAGTAAAATGTGTGATGGGTAAAGAAAATAATTTTTATATAGAAGAAGTTCATACTATCTTAATAAAACCCTTAAAAAAACTCTCACCTTTGGCGAATTCAACGATTTAACGATTAAATAAAAACCCGATTCCCTAACAACCCTATTGGTCAAGCTTTTAATTTATTCTCTTCTCAATTGTTCTAATAATGATTTTTTTATCTTTAGTGGGTTACGTTGTGTTGAGATATAATATTGATTGCACATTAATTTTCTTTATTATTTGATCTTTAGTGGGCACGTTATGTTTGTGATGTAATATTGATCGCATTTAATATCCAACTTCCTTATATCATTATTACTTCAATCATCAGACGTATTTAATATCATCATGGGTTAGTTCATTGCGCTGTCTCGTTTTTTAAACCTTAACTTCGTGTTTGGGTTTCTTTATTACTGGTAGTTTGCTGCATGCTGGTTAGTGATTGTTTAGCGTTAGTCGATTGGTTTTTGTGGTGTTTGTGTGTGTTTGAGAGATGGAGAAAGGATTTCTTAACAATAGTGCTTCCAAATCAGCTAGGAGTGTTGGTGCTGGTGATCAAGTTGATACGAGTGGGAATGAGGCTAAGCCGAATTATGGTCTTGACCCGGTCGTTTTGGAAGCGTGTAAGACTTTTAAAGAGGCTATGCGCGGTGTTGAAGTTACGAATGCGAAGAATGCGGAAAATGGTACCAATGTTGTTTCTAATTCGTCTCCCAAAGTTCATAATCAGCCCCAACCAACGGGTGCCCCGAGTGTGAAGCCGGTTTCATATGCGGGTGCTACATCACTTGATTCTACGAAGCGCAAGTCTAATTTTCGTAGGTTGGAATGTAGTAATAAGTCTAATGGGGTGGATCTCTCTGTTCCTATGAAAGTCGTTGAGGAGGTAAACTCTAAATTTGAGAATACCCTTTATGGTTATTTTATTGGTAAATGTATTGATTTTCCTATGAAAGTCATTGATTGGTACGCCAAAAATGTTAGAATATTACACTAGTCAAATGTGCTTGGAATCATGGGGTCGAAGTAGTTTTTCTAGGTGCTTGATTGAAGTTAAGGCGGATCAGTTTTTTAGGGAGAGCATCACTGTTGAGATACCATTACTTGATGGGACAGGTTCTACTATTGAAAAGATTCGGGTTGAATACGAATGGAAACCGCCTCGGTGTGATACGTGTAAGCTTTTTGGTCATACACTGTTTGATTGTCCTAAATCTGTTCCACCTCCTACTTAGCCTAAACAGAGTGTTAATGATGGTTTTCAAACTATCAATAACAAGAATAAGGGTAGGAATGGTGGTCAAAGTGTTCCAGGTAAGGGAGGTTTTACTAAACCTAGTGTGGGTCCTAAGTTTAGGTATCAACCTAAAGCGCCTCCTCCTGAACCCAAGAAGGTGGATAATACAAGAAATAAAGCCACTGAAGTGGCTAGTACGAGTGGGACAACGATTGCTACATCTAATCCTTTTGCTGCACTTAATATGATCGATACTGATGAATGTGGCACTCCTACTGATGTAGTGGATTCTGGTAGTACATTGGAAGCAAAGGAGGTTGGGTCTCTTAAGACCGGTAATGTATCACAAGAACCGCTTGTTAGTGATTCAATGAAAGCTAACGAGGTTGGTCCTACCCCTATTGTTGAGAAATATGGGGAGTTTGAAAAGCTTCTTATTGATGGAAAAGCTACTCTTGTTGATGATGATGGTAATCCTATTAAAAAGGTTGATTATCCAGGTAATAAAAAGGATTTTCCGTCTACTTCTTCTACTAAGAGGGTTAACCCATTCTCTAAGGTGGGAGAGATTATTGACTCCGATAGTGATGAAGAGGAGGTTGTGAACACTTTTAATGAGTCAGTGAACCTATTTGGTGGTGGTCATGATCGTGAGATGATTATGATGACTATGATTATGATGACTATGCGGATCAAGTGTACGATCTTCCAAGGAATTTAGATGCTTATTATGACACATATGGTATCAAGCTCCAAGGCCTTGGTAGGAAGTAATTTTGTTTTCATAAGAGTCTAATGTTATCTTTTGAGTAGTGGTTTATTTTCTTGTATAGAGAATATGAAATATCTTGTTATGTAAGTTTTCCGCCTATGTAGTGGGCTGAGATATGAGATTCACCCATATCCTTTGTACTTAAACGTTTTTTGGAGTAATATATTTACCGGGTCTTTGACCTTTTACCCAAAAAAAATGTGTGATGGGCTCGTACGTATATTGGGTCCTCAAGAAGTCAAGTTTACAAGTAAATAGTCAGCCTACTGAAATTTGAAAAACTCAAATCGTAGAACCAATACCAGCTTATGTAAATAGTCGGCATGTGTTTAATAATGATCAAGTTATTGATTTTTTTATGTTTTAGACTAATGATGGGATTGATGCTGATACATGATGATAAATGAGCATATATGACTATTTTTGTTTCTTCATAGCTACTAATCTTGGTATTGATGTAGATGTCATAACTATTGTTACAGAGTTGATTAACATCAGAGATCGACGCCGATTAGTTAAGATGATGGGCTGGTTGGGACAGAACTGGAAGCCGGGTAGGTCTCTTATATCCACAATCCTTTTCGAGCAAGAAAAAGACATTGAGCTGGGAAAATTGAGCAAGAAAAAGACATTGAGCTGGGAAAATTAAGTGGACTGGCTAACTGAAGCGGCATGCCATCATACAACACTTGAACATCCTCAAAAATTTAATGTATAAGCAAACATTCTCGTCATCGACAGATCCGCTGGATCTCAAATCGAATCTCGTCTTACAAGCTATACATTTAATATTGAAGCTTATCAAATATTAGAAAAGCAACGGTCAAAATTTACGGCTTGTTAAGGTTTAAATTACTTCATAATTGAGTTGAAATAAACTTGGACTTATATTAAGAGCTTGTCAAATATTATAAAAGCTATGGACAACAGCTTGAAAAGCTTAAAAAAATAATTTTATAAGCTTGACAGGCTTTTGACTCTAGGCTTTTAAGAAATTTGACATGCCTAACATAAAATGAGTCATTCCCTCCTTATATATAACCTCCTCCCACAAAGCTACTTTCCTCCTAAAGGCGATGTGGGATGCCAAAAGTCAAGACCCAATTAATTGATTTTAAGCAATTTGTAGTATATTCGAGCTCGGAAATCTAAGTAGGTTGGCTAAGTGGGAGAGACATTTTTTTTTTGAACGGCGAATATTATTAGAAAAACTAGCAATGAGCTAGAAAATTACAAAGATATAAAATGAGGGTTTTTAAGCCACTCAATCCAACTAAAAGAGGCTTTACATCTATAACGACACCAATAAAAAGAGCGAGACATCACATCTTCAAAAATGACCGCCTTTGAAGGAGACTCCGAACTAAAGATACTTTTATTACGGAAACTCCATATATGCCACCACATAACATAACAAACTCCTTCGAAAATATGCTTATACTTATTCGAAAGCCGAAGATTCAAAATCCAATCCAACCACTCTTCGTAAGAAGACACCTCCGTATATGTAACATCCCAGCAACGAGAGATCTTACACAATATTTCTCTAGCAATATGGCATGTGAAGAAAATATGCCTAGTCGATTCCACCGCCTTACCGCACATAAGACAAAAAATAGACTCAATATCCATTCCTCTACGAGAAATGTTCAATCTAGCAATATGGCTAAGTAGGAGAGACATGGCGTCATGAAAGACATGAACATCCTAAAATTTTTAAAGTAAAAAACATTAAAAGTAAAGTAAAGAACATATTAGATTCTTTCTACATAAGAAAAAAGGTGAGTAAATTACATAAATTGTCTCTCATGCAGTATTGCATATGTTTCATCTATCCAAAGTTTTAAAATTGACATTTGTAAGTCCATATTTCAGATCTTCATGAAATGACAAGAAACACCCCCTTTAAAACTTTATTTAATGTGTTAAACAAAAGAACACAACCATGATATATTAACCATACTACCAATCAACTGGATCTCGCACGTATCAAAATAGAGTTATATACTAGTACTAGTAAATCCTTAACCAACATCAAGTTGGGTAAGTTACATGTCAAACATACCCATGAATATAGTATATACCGATTAATAGACAAAAAAGAAAGCCAAACGAGTACATATAAGTCGCATTGAAACATTCTATGGCAACTTAAAGTCGATGAAAATAAAAACCTGCCCAAAAAATACCTTGATGGCCTGGTTTAGTTGTCTTTAAACTCTACTTTTCCACCTATATCGAAAATGAGATGCTTTGTGCACTTTATTTAGTTATCTTTAAACTCCACTCTTCCACTATATCGAAAAGGAGATGATTTGTACACAGTACAACAATTTTAGCAAAGTATGAGCTGAAAACAACTACTTTAAACATGCGGTGAAGTGTCCCAATAAAAAGTATACGTGTACAAATCAACATAATGAGGTAACTCAAACCATGTTTCTGGTAATTTGGAATTATAAACATCGAGTTTGTTTCAACCTGCAACCACTAAGGAGAGACAATCAATAGTCAATACGGCTAGATAAAATGTTTGTCTCACACTCTCACTCCTGGATTTATAATTTAAGTAAACATTCATGTCCTCAATATGATCTCAAATCCAATCATTTCATGCAGCCCGTGTTTTATAATGTGAGCTTATCAAATATTATAAGAGAAATGGTCAAAATTCATGGTGTGTTCAAGTTTCGATAACTTTATATATTTAGTTCAACAATAAAATGATATTTATACATATTATTATAAGCTTGTCAAATGATATAAAAGCGCTCCACATCATGAATTACAGGCTTATACAACAACCTATTTATAACCATCTCCCACAAGCTACTTTTGTTCTCAAAAGCCAAAACCCAATTGATTTTAAGCAAATTGTAGTACATGTTTAGATATACACACCGATTAGTGTATCTTATGATTATCTTAAGTAATTGTGACATTTTAAAACATAAGTTATTGATATCAATATTTTTTAATACTAGACGAGGACCCGCGCCTAGCGGCAGCGGTGTCTAGTTTCGACAAAATTTTAGCGGCGATTAAGTTTGTTTCAAGAATCAGTATTTTAAGCATTAAGGAATCCAATTTGAATGATTATATTTAAATCCCGCCTTTGAAGATTGAAGAAATCAGCCATACATTCCAAAGCTATATATCAAGTTTGACATGATATGAGACATTCACGAATGGGTTGGGCAATATTTTAAATCAATGTATACTTTCCAAAGATACAACATCGCATTTAAGTTGAGATTACATCATAGTTACAACATACTTTCCATAGTTACAACATAGCATTTATTGGTATGAGATTTCACATGTTCCACTTTTCCACTTTTCACTTTTCCAATTGTTGACTATTTGACCATTTTCCTTTTTTATGTAGTATAGATATAGTTATCCATATCGTTGTTTTATATATATATAAGAGCACACGGTGCATATACACAAGTTATAGGGCCACTTTGGCACCTATAAAATCCCTATGGTTTTAATAGTTGCCCAAAACAAGAGTCGCCTCCAGTATATTTTAGACTTATGAAATTTTAAAGGAAAAAGGTGATATGCATTAGGCAACCGATCTACTTTTAGCATTTTCCTGAAAATTAATAATCTAAGCAAAAACAAAATGTAAATTAATAAAAAATCAAAACATCGGTTATTAATTTATAAACATTAACCATTTATATCTGTAATGTTTTTCTTATCTTTATATTTATGTTTAAAATTATAAGCTTGTCAAAAATATAAAAGTTCATGCTAACAGTTAATGCTTGCAAGCTTATAAAACTCAAATCATAAGTTTGCAAGCAACAATTATATCGCATAGGCTATTAAGAAACTCAGCAAGCCTACCTCTAATTCGGTCATTCCCTTATTATTTATAACTATCTCCTACAAATCTACTTTCCCTCAGCGGGCGATGTGGGATGCTCAAAAGTCAAAACCCAATTGATTTTAAGCAATTTGTAGTACACCTTAAGCTCTTTTTAATGAGATAAAATTTTACATTATAATTACAAGAAACTTCAAAATTACGAAAAGCTAGAGAAGATGATGTGAAGTATAATAAGCACATTTTTTTTTTTTTTTTTTTTTTTAAGATTTTATGTTTCTTTATAACTGGTTTCCATTTCTTTTTACACATATGTAAATTTCTCAGTTATGTCCCGAGTCATTTGGTTCTTGAGACTCGTAGATCCAACATGTCGGACGGGTTGAACCATCGACCCGATAGGACGACTAATCTGAGCATGTACCGACTATTAAAACCAGTTAATGCATAGCCCCAAAAAAGAATGGAGTATGTATATTGTAATTTGTTTTCTTCTTACTAGGGCTTTAGTTGCAAATAGGAATACAGCTTCATGATCAACACTTAAGTTGTACGGTTTGTGAAGATTAACATACTCAAAATTGAAACACCTTTGTTGATGACTAAAATAAGTATTACTATCAAGAAGACCATAAAAATCTTGTCACTTGAGGAATTAACTGTTCGGTTCAACTAGTTTATTTATAATATAATATGCATTCACAGGTTAAATGTATTTTGCAAGACCTAGTGATAAGTATATAAGGGTTTCCTTTTCTAACAAGTTGTGTTTGTGCTCATTAAGAGCCATTTGTACTATATCATAAGTTGTATTAAGCCACTTAAGCTCTAGATTTATGCAAAAGTTGCAAGAAAATTGCACACAATGAATTTCGCCGAAAACCCTTCCATGTCCATGTGTTGTTCATGTAAGTTCCAAACATCGTTAAGCTTGTGTTCATAAGCACATGTTGAATATCATGGTGTGTTAAGGTTTTGATAAGTTTATATATAAAATTGTGAGCTTGTCAAATACTTTCCTTCACAAGGCGATGTGGGATGCTCAAAAGTCAAAATCCAACTCATTTTAAGCATTTTGTAGTACACTCTTTACAATTTTATACTTTGCACTAATTTTATTTCCCATAGTTTTATGATGTTATGTAATGAAAGGCGCTCAATCCGCACCCATTAGCTTTAAGATAGACATATATGCGTGTCTAACGCATATTATTGAAGATCTCGTTGGTTGTGTGTTTACCAGCCGATAGAGTTACTCAAAGCACTTTTTTTTGCAAAAGTGTGTGATCATGTGTAAGGAATGGATGGTGATTGTACTTCATGAGTTGATTATTGAATGGTTGAAGACTTTGAGTTATGAGTTATATTGGTCGTGGAGAGGTGTTGAAGCGCGGCTTCATTTGTTTTCTTTTCAAGGTTTTGTGGCAACGGGTCAAGGTGGTCTTCGTAGCTAAGGAGTGTATGTTTAAGGTGTGTTTAATGTTTTAGACTAACAAGGGATTGATGTTGATACATGATGATAAATGAGCATATCGACTATTTTGTTGCTTCATAGCTACTAATCTTGGTCTTGTGTAGGTGTGTAACTCATAAGTTTTGAGAGGAGATTGGCTGGTTGGGTTGGAATGGGAAGTCGGTTTGGTCTCGACACCCACAATCCTTTTCGCAAGTGGTTTACGAGCAAGAACAAGACGTCAAGCTGGGAAAATAAAGTAGACTGTATAAGTGGAGAAACATGGCGTCAAACATTATAAAACAGTGAGCAAGCCTGCTCTAAATTGTATCCTCTCCTTCCCAAAGCGATATGGGATGCTCAAAAGTCAAAGCCCAATCGACTTTAAGCAAATATGTAGTACACTGGTGTATTTGAATTTACATTCTTGACAATTATGAATACATGTTTAGATAAACACTGATTATTGTATGATTGTTTTATAATAATCTTAAGTAATTGTGCATTTTAAAATGTAAGTTACTGATATCAATTTATATATAGCCACGTAACACGTTGGTTGTGGGTTTACCGGCTAATGGAATTATTCGAAGCTCTGATTTTCAAAAGTGAGTGATCGAGCATGCATGAGGAATGGCTGATACTTGTACTTGATGTGCTGATTATGGAACGGATGGAGTTATGCTAGTCGTGGGTGTTGAAGGCACGGCTTCGTAGGTTTCTTTTTCAAGGGTTGGGTGGCAAACGGGTGGGTGTGGGTTGCTAAGGTGTGTTTGTGTTTGGCCGATGTGTGTTTGAGTTTGCAGGTGTTGGTGAGAGTTCATATAAGTTTTGATTATATACATGTAAGGTGCAGTATGTTTATTTATAAATTTCATATTCTAGCAATGCAAAAAACATATTATGATGTTCAAGACTAGCTATGCGGTTGATGCCGATACATAATGTTAAAGGTAATAAAGCCCCTTGTGAGTAATTGAGTATATGACTATTGTGTAGGTGTCAAAAGTGCTGTTCAAAAGAAGATTAATATTGCGGACCATTAGATTAGTAGGGAGGGGATTGGCCGGTCGGGATGCAGGGACGGAGTGGGAAGTCGGGTTGGCCTATAACCAAAAATCCTTCTTACAAGTGGTTTCCGAGCAGAAACAAGACATCGAGCATGAAAGACTTGAACATCCGTGGATTTTTGAAGTAAAGAACAAATCAGATCCTTTTTACATAAGATTAGTTATTAACAAGAAAAATATATACTTACAAGAGAAGGTTCAAGGTTTTTTATGCATTAAAAAAAGAACCTTAAACCAACCCACTCAACTTTATCTCTCCATGGTATCAAAATAAAATTAATAAAAATCCTTCATCGTGTTCTTTATCCTAACAAAAATAGTGTCGTGTAAGTTACGCGTCAAAAATACCAATAAATACCGATAAAAAAGACTTAAAAGAAAGCCAAACTAAGGCCCGTCCTTATTTATCCCCCTTAAAAGTCAACACATAATCTGTATTGAACTCAAAGAGTACATGCCAATCGCGTTGGACAATACTATCACGACTTGAAGTCGATGTAAATGACAAAACAAAATTAAATACCATTGTCAATACAACTAGAACTTAACAATCGACTACCAAAAAAACTTGGATGGTGTGGTTTAGTTGTTCTAAAGCTCAGTTTTACACCTATATAAAAAAAGGGGTGATTTTCACAATTTAATAATTGATTTGCATACTTCGCAATATAAGTAGATATAGCAAAGTATGAGTTTGGTAAATCAATAAATACTTTGACGAGGTAACTCAACCCACGTTTCCAATCATTTGGAATTATAAACATTCAGTTTGTTTCGACCAACAACAATCAAGAGAGACACGATAAAATCTTTGTCTCACTTTTGGATTTATAATAGAAATAAACATTCTCATCCTCACTTTTGGATCTCAAATCTAATCTCTTCTTACAACCGACAATGATATTGTTTTGATAACTTTTCTAAAGGTGATAGTCAATGCAAACAACAAGGACCATTCCTGTAGTTTTCTAAGTGAAAAAAATCAAGATAAAAGATGAAATTCAACGCAAACCACAGGGATCATTACTGTAACTTTTCTATGTGGTAACCGGTCAAACATGTCACACACCGATCAATATTACGTATATTTTTTAAAATTTAAAACATACATTGTTCAAAATTTGAAAGTATTTTACGCATTCTAGTAATTTTCGAAGTTTATTACGTATTTCGGCAATTTTAAATAAATATGTTCTGTGACTTTAGATTTCACCTGTAACTATAATTTATTTAACGGTAAAGAAATTAACCACTTAAACAAAAACAAAAGGTAATATACAAGATTTAAAAATTGAAAGATCCGTTATTAATTTACGACATACTATTTATATTTTTGACATATCAAGGTTTTCTAACTTTATGTCTAAAAATGTAAGCTTGTCAAACAATATAAAAACCTACACCCGCCTTCTATTGCTTGCAAACTTATAAATTTCAAATCGTAAGCTTGCAAGCAAAAAAAAATTGATGTAGGATTTTAAAAGAATTCAACATCCCTAGTACTTATGGTACCCTTCCCTCCTTATTTATAACCAACTCCCCACAGGATACTTTTCTTCACAATACGATGTGGGATGCCAAAAGTCGAAACCCAATTGATTTGAAGCATTTTGTAGCACACTCGTGGTGTATTAATTTAGGATTAACCATTACGATTACATGTTTAGATAGACACTAATTAATGTATGTCATACTTGCACTAGTTTTATTTTCCATAATATTATGATTGTTTTATAAGTGTCTTTAAGTAATTGTGACCTTTACAAACATAAGGTTATTTGTATAGGACGACTAGTCTGAAGCCTGGATGACCGTATATTGTAATTGTTTTTTTTTTCATACTAGTGCGTTAGTTGCAAATAGGAATATAACTTGGCGATCGACGCTAAAGTTGTACGGTTTGTAAAGATTAACATACTCAAATTCAAATCGTAATTGTTGCTGGCAAAATGACTGAAAGTAAGTATTACGTACAAGAAGAGAATAAAAATCTTGTAACCTGGAGGAAACGGTTCGGTTCAACTAGTTTATTTATAACACAATCTACATTAACAGGTTAAATATATTTTGCAAGACACAGTGATAACTATATAAGAGTGTCCCTTTCTAACAAGTTGTGCTTGTTCTCATTAAGGACATTTTGTACTATATCATAAGTTGTATTAAGCCATTTAAGCTCTAGACTTTGTGCAAAATTTGCAAGAAATTTGCTTGCAATGGATTTCGTCAAAAATCCTTCCGCGTTCATTTAAGCTTGTGCTAATTAAGCGCATTCTGGGTTAATGTTTTGATGACTTTATATATAAAATTGTAAGTTTGTCAAATAATATAAAAACCAAGAACTAGACTCAATGCTTGCAAACTTATAAAACTCAAATCATAAGCTTGCAAGCATCAACGTTATTATTGGCTTTTAAAGGAATTCAACCTCCCACAAAGCTACTTTACCTCACAAGGCGATGTGATTGAAATGCTCAAAAGTCAAAACCAAATTAAATTAAAGCATTTTTTGGGACAATGGTGGTGTATTTGAGTTTTTCTTAATCATCAAGAGTGCATGTTTAGATAAACACATGATTGTTGGTTATGATTTTATATTTGCACTAATTTTATTTCCCATAGTTTTGTGATGTTATGCAATGAAAGGTGCTCAATCCGCACCCATGAAGTTTAGGTTCAACATGTAGGTTATGATGTTATATTTGCACTAATTTTATTTCCCATAGTTTTGTGATGTTATGCAATGAAAGGTGCTCAATCCGCACCCATGAAGTTTAGGTTCGACATGACGACATATATGTGTGTCTAACGCTTATAATCGAACGCCATGTTGGTAGTGGGTTTACGGGCTGAGAGAGTTACTCAAAGCTCTTTTTTTCAAAAGTGTGATCATGTATAAAGAATGGATGGTGCTTTTACATCACAGATGGAATCAAGACCAAATATGATTGGGTGCACAAATTTTTTGGAACCGTAATATAGAAACATATTTCGATGGACTAGGTGCATTTAGGAAAAATTTATGTTTTTTTCAAAAATTAACACTACATCGAAAAAATCCATAGGGGACCCGGGCACCCGCGGGAACCCCTAGCTCCGTCCCTGCTTGTACTTCACGAGTTGATTATCGAATGGTTGAAGACTTGGAGATATGAGTTATGTTGGTCGTGGAGAGGTGTTGAAGGCGCAGTTTCGTGGGTTTTCTTTTCTAGGTTTGTGTGGCAATGGTGGTCATGTAGCTAAGGTGTGTTTAAGTTTGCAAGTGTTGGTCAGAATTGATTAATATGAAGTTTTATTTTTACATGTATTATGATGTTCAAGTTAGTGATTTGTTTATGTTGTACACTAACGATGGGATTGATACTGGCACATGATGATAATTGAGCAAATATGACTATTTTTGTTGATTCTAGCTACTAATTCTTGGTATTGTGTAGGTCTCATAAGTGCTGTTAAATATATGATTAACATTAGAGATCGGTCGCCAATTAGTGAAGATAATTGGCTGGTTGGGACGGAACTGGAAGCCGGGTTGGTCTCGTACACTCATGATCCTTTTTACAAGTGGTTCCCGAACAATACAAGAGTTCGAGCTCGGATGATTAAGTGGACTGGCTAAGCGGAGTGGCATGTCATTATAAAAGACTTGAACATCCTCAAATCCTCGAAATTTAAAAGTAAAAGACACATTAGGTCTTTTTTACATAAGACTGTAAACTAACAAGAAAAATACTTTGGAGAAAAAGGGTTAGTAGAAACGTTTTTGCATTAGTAGTTTTTTTATAAGGTTTGTCTATCCAAAGTTTTAAAATGACATTTAGAAGTCCATATTCGGATTACAAACCTTTTTCTTATAAACAAAACACAACCTCCTTAAACCATATTAATCAACCAACTGTATCTCCCTCGTATCAAAATAAGATTATAAATCTTTCGTCATGTTCTTTATCCTAACCAACATCTGTAAGTTACCCGTCAAACATATCTCTGAATATACCGATAAAGAAAACTCCAAAAAAAGTCAAACTTAGGCCCCCCTCCTTATTAATCCCCTTTAAAAGTCCACCATGTGCAGATTTCATGAATTACATTGACAATGCAACTTAAACTTAACAACCGACTAAAAAAAAAACTTGGATGGCCTCATTTAGTTGTCTACCCAAAAGGAGATTATTTACACACTTTATTTATTGATTAGCACACTTTCAGTGTACAAGCAGTTTTAGCAAAGTTTAAGCTTGATACAACTACTTAAAACATGAGTTGGAGTGTCCCAATAAAAGTATATGTGTGCAAATTAACACATACTTTAGCGAGGTAACTCAAACCACATTTTCGGTCATTTGGAATTATAGACATCGAGTTTGATTCGACCTACAACCATTAAGGAGAGACACTATGGATGGCTAGATTAAATCTTTGTCTCGCTCCTGGATATACACTAATAGAAGTAAACATACAAATCAACACATTGTCAGAATTTATGTCGTGTTAAAGTTAAGATAACTTTATATAATTGGTTTAAAAATATTATGATACAATTATGAGCTTATCAAATATTATAAAAGGGATGGCCAAAAAAGATACATGCTTATGAGTATATTACAATGGTTGATAATATTTGATGAGCTTATCAAATATTATAAAAGATAGTAGCTTATGAGTGATCATGTATAAGGAACGGATGGTGCTTGTACTTCACGAGTTGATTACCAAATTGTTGAAGACTTTAAGTTATGAGTTATTTTGGTTGTGGAGATGTGTTGAAAGCGCGGCTTCATCGGCTTTCTTTTCAAGCTTTGTGTGGCAACGGGTTGTCGAGGTACGTAGCTAAGGTGTGTTTAATTTTGCAGGAATTGGTGATAATTGATTAATATGAAGTTTTGTTTTACATGTATGTGTTTATTTATTTATGCTGATACATGATCATAAATGAGCATACATATATATATATATATATATATATATATATATATATATGACTATTTTGTTGCTTCATAGCTACTAATCTTTGTGTTGTGTAGATGTCATAAGTGTTGAGAGGAGATTGGCTGGTTGGGACGGAATGGGAAGCTGGGTTGGTCTCGTACACCCACAATAATTTTTGCACCTGGTTTACGAGCAAGAACAAAACATCGAGCTAGGAAGACTAATTAAGTGGATTGGCTAAGCGGAGTGACATGCCATCATAAAATAGCTATCACTACTACTTATAATGCACAAACGACTCTCTCTCCTATTTAATTTTCAGACTTTCAGACTTGCAAGTAATAAAGCATGATGTACAACACATTAAAGCACAAAATTTCAGACTTACAACCACATATGCATAATATACAACACATTGATACACATATTAAATAAAGAAACCACATTAATGCATCCAGTACGGTCCACAAAAGGTGTTGCGTATGGGAAAAGATTTCCAGTCCCACACAGGAAAAACATTTGACTCAATTTGCTGCTGGTGATCTACATAGAGCTTTTTCTATGTTATTGGGTGCGGCAGAACACATTCTGAACAAAGGCTGAGGATTGAAAACCTTCAAAAAAAAAGTGGAAAAAAAACATGTTAGAATGATCTCCTTATGCATCAATAATGTGAAATAAAGGAACATAGTGAAACTATAAGATACATACGATGCCTTTAGAGTGACACATGGAAACAAGTCCATTAACAAAGCGGCCAACAGCCTGTTCGTTTTGCCTGGAGAAGTTAATCGATTAACAAAACCACTACATCAATCAATAAAATTTTATTTTTAATTTATTGAAAAAACCACTACACCAATCAAGTATTTTTTTTGTTAATCTGAAAAAAACCACTACATCAATCAATAAAATTTTATTGTTAATTTATTGAAAAAACACTACACCAATCAAGTATTTTTTTGTTAATCTGAAAAAAAACCACTACATCTTAAAAAATATCAATAAAATTAATTATCAAGTATTTGATTTTGGAAACGTAATCCTAAGAGATAATAGTACCAACACAATCACAAAACTATCTCACCTTCGTCACAGCATCGTCACGCACATACTTAAGCACACCCATCGTTATTTTGTTGTTGGTATAACCAAAAAATAACCACGCATCTTGTAAAATGGCACACTGTGTTATCAAAAAATAACCATGCATCTGATTTTTTAGATCTGAATGAGATAAAAGGGATAAAAGGTGGGGGGAAATTCCGATCTAAAAAGGGAGAGGGGTTTGTGTAGAGGCGTTTTAGATCTGATGATTTTTTAGATCTGATGTAGAGAGCGTATTGTTTTTTCTGTTTTAGATGTAGAGTGGTTTTGTGATTAATAATATCATTAAATGATTCGTATTAAATTGTATAGCGTTTTTTTTGTGATAAATTTTGTGATTAAATGTATAGTGTTCAACATTTAATACGAAGAATGATACGCCTGGGCCCGAGCCCATGGCCTATTAAGGTCTTAGGGTTTTACCCTACTTTGTCTTATAAATACTCTTGTAATCATTTATTATAATTCAATCAAGTTTAAGATCAATAATTCTCTAGTTCTTCTCTTCTAATTCTTAAGGAGCTCGCACACGCTTGAAGTGGTGCCCTATCCCGATACAACCCCTAACAGGGTCGTATCAATTGGTGCTTTCAATGAGAGCTCTCGTTGAGAGGGCTTACGATTAGGGTTCCAATCGGGAAGAAAAAAAAAAAAAAAAAACTATTCACGTTGTATTGTTCATTTGTACTATTCACCGGATTGTTCATCCAATCTTGTTCATCGCGGTACTATTCATCAAAAAAATTGAGTTATTAATCGATTGAGTATTATTCATGTCTTCAGGCGGCAGCGATCAGAACGCGGAATACGCACTCTCTAAGCTCTTACAAATGGGTACGGTGACCGAATATGAGAGTGAGTTTGTGGTACTTGCAAAGCGAGTAACAGGGATCTCTGAATCTTTACTTACATCGTTTTATATCTCCGGACTTAAACTGACGTTACAAATAGAACTGTTGAGGGCAAGGCCTACAACTTTAGGAGAAGCCTTTTCCTTAGCCCATATAGTCGAGGCTCGTTTTGAGGCAATTGAAGAGAAGGAGAAAGAGCATATAATTGAAAAGAAATGAGATACCATTCCATTGTTACAAAGTGAAATCGCTTCACATGAGATTAAAAGGTCGTTAGATGCTGATGAATATATTGGTGTTGATGTGGTTAATAACGCGATAGATGGTGTTTTCGATATTGGTGGGAGTAATAAAGTTCATACCAAGTTTGAAGAATTTTCAGAAAATAAGAAAAGTAAGAAAGAGATTGTTGTGGGTGGTCGTGAATTTGATGGTCGTTTAGGTGAAATAAATTTGAATTTAAGCGAGGAATTAGCATACAGGGTTAGTCCTATACGCACTTCTTTGGTGGCTCATGAAAGTCCACGGGTTCGCCAACTATGGGAAGGAATTGGTATCGGTGATGCTCACGGACTAATGGATAATGGACGCAACCATAAATTTGTTCAACCAAATCTGTGGAAATGGATATCGGACTCTCAATCGGCATATTCTTCGTTATCACCTTGAGGGCAAGGTGATTTTTGAAGAGTGGGAGTGTTACGGCATGGGTAGCGGAAGGCGGAAGAATGGTGTTGTGTTATGTCCAAGGTAGTGGAAGGCGGAAGAGGAAAAAGCGGGCGCAATTCAAAAAGATTATGGGATCTGGATTACGCCAATGTTCGGAGGACGGACCGCCCAAATGACTCAAGAAGTCCAAGCGTATGGCATAAAGATTATGTCATATAATCTATCTTTATTTACGTGTCTTTGTTTAGGATTGTTTTCATATTTATTTAGGAAAGTCAATTAAGAATGTTTTAAGACAACACCTTGAGGGCAAGGTGGTTTTGAAGGAGTGAGGAATGATACATCTGGGCCCGAGCCTATGGCCTATTAAGGTCTTAGGGTTTTACCCTACTTTGTCTTATAAATACTCTTGTAATTATTTATTATAATTCAATCAAGTTTAAGATCAATAATTCTCTAGTTCTTCTCTTCTATTTCTTAAGGAGCTCGCACACGCTTGAAGTGGTACCCTAACAGGGTCGTATCAAAGAAACAATTTTGTACATAATTATATTCGTATTAAATGTATAGCGTTTTTCTCGTATCAAGCATGTAGACAATTTTGTGATTAATGATATTATTAAATAATTATTCGTATTAAATTGTGAAGTAAAGGTAGATTAGTAATATCATTAAATTATTTAATAATGTACATAAATGCTTTATACATACAAAATAATAAGAGTTATGTTTTTATAATAAATATGGGCTTTTTTTTTAACATAAACTTAGTGTATACATATCTATACTATATCTGTATCTATATTACTTATAATAGAAGAATGAATCTCTCTTCTCATGGTCTTAGAATTAAGACTTACAAAATACAAAGCCTATTGTACAATACATAATGCAATATTAATGATCTTTCTCATCAATCTTAATTTTAGGACTTACAAGTCTTAAAGCTTAATGTACAAAATACAAAACACTATTAACGTGGTCAAGATATTTAATATAGTTAATTAATTAATTGGTCAATAAATACAATTAATGCAGTTATTAAAACACCCCTTACACAAGAAATACAAACTATCAAGCATATTGTACAACCAACTTAAACATAATTCATGCATTCAAATGTCACTAATACAAATAATAAAGAACATTATACAAATATTCAAGCCCGAATGGGCAACGGTCCAAATGGGCCCGAGCCCAAACGAGTACGATCCAAACGAGCACAGAACAAACGGGGTCGAGCCCGAGTGGGCACGGGCCAAACGGGCTTGAGCCTGACCGCACGAGCTAAATGAAAATTTTGAAATCCGTAAATTTATTATCAAAAAGAACATAATAAACTTAAATACATGATTCACGGGAATATTTTATTTCAGGGTATCCGCCACCGCAACGAGCGAAAACCCTGCATTAAATGTCACTAATACAAATAATAAAGCATATTATACAGATATTCAAGCCCGAACGGTAAACGGGCAAAATGGGCATAAGTCCGAACTGGTGCGGGCCAAACGGGCATGCGCCAAATAGGCACGGGCCAACAGGCTCGAGCCCGAACGGGCACGGGCTAAACAAAATTCTTGATATCCGTAAATTTATTGTGAAAAAGAACATAATAAATTAAAATACATGATTTACCGAAAAATTTTATTTCAGGATACCCGCCGCCGCAACGCGCGGGTACCCTGCTAGTTAACTATAATACATCTTGATCTAATGGCATGTGAAAAATGTTTTAAATTACTTAAACATAAAGTAAAAATAGTTCAGTTACTAAATTGAACAATCTTGAAAGGTTTGTTATTGCTTTATTACATTAACCCTTTAAATTAAGGCACGTTAAGGTGTAGCAAACTTAAATATAGAATTATGAGCTTGTCAAATATTAAAAAAAGACAATGAACAAACTATTCCCGGTATGCGAAACTTAAAGCAAGCTTGCATACAGATATAATAGAAGCTACGTTCCTTCACAATGCCTTCCAAGGAGACCATAAAAATCTAGTGTCTTGATAAAACGGTTCGGTTTCAACTAGTTTCTTTATAACAGAAGCGCATTCACATGTTAGAAGTATTTTGCAAGACATAGTGATAAGTATATAAGAGTGTTCCCTTTCTAACAAGTTGTGTTTGTGCTCATTATGAACCTTTTGTACTTTATCATAAGTTGTATTAAGCCACTTAAGCTCTACAATAATTGCAAAAGGTGCAAGAAAATTTCTCGCAATAGATTTCAAACCATGTTTCTGGTCATTTGGAATTATAGACGTCGAGTTTGTTTCGACCTACGACCACGACTAAAGAGAGACACTCTGGGTGGCTAGATAAAATCTTTGTTTCACCTTGATTTATATCTCAAATCCGATCTCTTCTCACAACCCGTTGCTAAGGTTTAGATAACTTTAATTGCATTATATTTATCCATATAATTATAAGCTTGTCAAATCTTATAAAAACACCTGACAAAATGCAGGGTAGCTTATAAAACTTATGTCATAAGCTAGCAAGCAATGTTGCCAAATGATTTTAAGGAATCAAACATGCCTAACTTTAATTGCATTATTCCCTCCTTATTTATAACCACCTCTCACAAACTACTTTTCTTCACAATGCGATGTGGGATGCCAAAAGGATGTTATGATGTTAGATATACACTAATTAATGTAAGTTACGATGTTATACTTGCACTAGTTTTATGATGTTATAAGGCCAAGGCTAATAGACGTTGCTCGGTTGTTTGCCCTCTAACCGAGTAGGTTACCGAGCTATGCCCACTAGCATAACCGAACGGAACCGATCAAACACCCAACATTTCATATGTTTCGGTTGGATACCCAACCGAGTAATGTGATGATTTTTGAACGTTGGATACCGCTACTGCATTAAACAAAGCAATAAAATAAATGTGGTTGTTTTGTTGACTGATATTGTTGAGCCAAGGCTGTCTTCTTGTTCTTGTTGATGTTTATCGTATAGAAACTCATCTTGTAGTGTTGATGTTGGAAGTGTTGGTAGGATATCTTTTTTGATAGAAAATGATATGCAAAAGACATTTTTTCACATATGAAAAGTAGCAAGAAAAATGAGGTTGTGATTTTGTTAAAGAGGACTAATAGTTGTGTTGTTGATATGTATACGAATGGGTATATAATTTTGCATGTTGGGAAGAAGATGTTGTCATATGCATGCATGGTTAAATAGAAAGGATGGTGAATGTTAAGTTGGTACTAAGTTTGATGGCTGGCTAATGGGTGATGGTGAATGTTAAGTTGCTAATATGGCACATTTTGATTACACATATATTGCATGGTTTTATATATGGAACACACGTATTTACAAGGTGTAAAATTGCATGCTAATGCACGTGTTGAATATGAATACTTCACCTGCTTAATTACAAGGCGTGTGTTTATCATATACGGGTTTTGTTGCATTTACTGTAATGTTTTTTTATTTTAGTTGAATTATTATTGTTATATTTATTTAATTATAAATGAAATGTTTATTTAACTATAAATGAAATTTTAATTTAACAAAAAGTTAGTTACGATCGTTATTGTGGTCACTATTAGCAAATTGTGGTTGAGTGTAATTTTAGAGAAAAAAAAACTGATATGGCAGGGGGCGGCCATAATACTTACGGCCACCATTAGCATTGGCCTAATTGCTATTATGCAATAAAATGTGCTCAATCAGCAAGCGATTTTTTATTTTTTTTAATTTTTTTAACGGCTTGTTATATGTTAGTGGTTCAGGTCCAACAGTGAAATCCAATTAGGCAATATGATGACTCTGAGACCCGCATGCTACTCTTTTATCGCCTGAATGGGTAAAAGTCTCGGGTGAATCTCAAACTTGAGACCTCCTCCTAGACAAACATCCCATTCCCAAAGCACATTAAGGAAAACTTTGTGGCCAAATGAGCTAGCCCAGTTGGTTGCACTCGTGCGATTTAAGTTAGACGTTTATGTATGTCTAATGCATATTTTATCTAAGGCCGCTTTGGTTGTGGGTTTACTAGCCGATAGAGTTACTCGAAGCTCTTTTTTCCAAAAGTGAATAATCATCTATAAGGAACGAATGGTGCTTGTACTTCAGGAGTTAATTACCTAATAGTTGAACACTTGGAGTTATGAGTTATGTTGTGGCGCAACCCGTGGTCGTGGTAGCTAAGGTGTGTATGTTTAAGATTTGTTTATTTTTGCATGTATGTGTGTTTATTTATGATGTTCAATTTAGTGATACATGATAATAATTTAGCATATATGACGACCTTCATATCTACTAGTGTCAACTGTTGCTACAAAGATGATTAACATTATAGAGACTGCTAACATGAATTGAGAGGAGATTGTCTGGTTGGGATGGAATGGGAAGCCAGGTTGGTCTTGTACACCCATAATCCTTTTTGCAACTGGTTTACGAGCAAGAACAAAACGTCGAACTGGGAAAATTAAGTAGACTGGCTAAGTGGAGGGACATGGCGTCATAAAAGAAACATCTCCAAATTTTTTAAGCAAAGTAAAGAACAAATTAGATCCTTTTTACATAAGAAGTGAGTTACATAAATTGTAACTACTTTTTTGCATTCAAGTAATTTGAATAAGTGGTGTTTTTGTGATAAGCGAATTTGAGTGGGTAAATTACATAAATTGTCTCTCATGCAAAATTGCATACGCTACGTCTATCCAAAGATTTACAGCTTAAGTCAACGTAAATAACACAAAAATTGAATTTCTTTGACAAATAACTTAAACTTAACAACTGACTACCAAAAAAAACTTTGATGGCCTATGGTTGTCTTAAAACTTCACTCTTCTGTTGACTATTATAGGGATATTATTGAGAATCGTTAGTGTATATTGATCTTGAATGACTAACACACAAATACATTGTACATAAATATACATGGAGAGAATATTCTAGACACGGGCCGAGCCCGATACACAAATGTAATACATATACGGGCTAACACTCCCCCGCAATCTGAGCGGGAGGCCAACGGACGCTCAGGCTGGTACGAAATTCTTCAAACAGAGCTGACGGTAAGCCTTTGGTGAAAATGTCGACGTACTGATAACTAGAGGGAACATGGAGCACCCGAACCTGACCAGCAGCAACCAAATCTCGAACAAAATGAATATCAATCTCAATGTGCTTGGTACGCTGATGCTGAACCGGATTGCAAGATAAATACACAGCATTGACATTGTCACAATATACAAGCGTAGCGGAAGACAAAGGAGTGTGCAGCTCACGAAGTAAATTCCGTAGCCAACAAGTTTCAGCAATGGCATTGGCACACCACGGTACTCAGCCTCGACAATAGAGCGAGAAAGCGTCGGTTGGCGCTTTGAGGACCACGAGAGTAAGTTGTTGCCAAGAAAGACACAATACCCAGAAGTTGATCTCCTAGTGGTTGGACAACCAGCCCAATCTGCATCCGAATAAGCAAATAGGGATGTAGTGGAAGATGCAAATAACTGTAACCCATAGTCCAATGTACCACAAATATACCGTAAAATCCGTTTAAGAGCAGAGAAATGAGGCTCTCGAGGATCACGCATATGAAGACAAACCTGTTGAACTGCATAAGATATATCTTGTCTAGTAAATGTAAGATACTGTAAAGAACCCGCAAGACTCCGATATAAAGTCGGATCAGATACAGGATCACCATCATCCCCTAGTTTAGACTCAGTATCAACAGGAGTCCGACAAGGATTACAATTAACCATATGTGCTCTCTCCAAAACCTCAATAGCATATTTCTTCTGAGATAAAAACAACCCAGAAGAATCACGAGTAACAGAGATACCCAGAAAATAGTTAAGTGGACCCAGATTTGTCATAGAAAACTCCTGATGTAATGAACTAATGATCTGCTGCAACAAAGTCTCAGAGGAAGCTGTAAGTACAATATCATCGACATATAATAACAAATAAGCAGTATCCGTTCCGTGTCTGTAAATAAATAAAGAGGAATCACATCGACTATGATGAAATCCAACCCGAGTAATGTAAGATGCAAACCGCTGAAACCAAGCTCTAGGGGCCTGTTTGAGCCCATACAGAGACCGCTGCAATAAACACACATAATCAGGATGCACATGATCCCGAAACCCCGGAGGCTGATACATGTAGACTGTCTTAGATAAATCTCCATGCAAGAAAACATTCTTGACATCTAGCTGGTGAATCGGCCAGTGTCGTGAAGTGGCTAGACTCAGAACAGTCTGAATAGTGCCCGGTTTAACCACCGGGCTAAAAGTCTCATCTACATCAACTCCCTCTAATTGGTTACTACCGTTTGCCACAAGACGAGCCTTGTATCGACTAAGGGTACCATCAGCCAAATATTTATGGCGAAAAAGCCACATACATCGAATGATGTTGGTATCCGTGGGACGGGGCACAAGGGTCCAAGTTTCGTTCTTAATAAGAGCAGTGTATTCATCACGCATAGAATTTTGCCAATTTGGGTCATGACATGCATCACGATAAGATTTTGGTAAGGGTGAGACCGAAGACACATGCATGTTGAGATGCGGAGTGGGACGATTAGTCCCGACACGAAATCGTGTGACCATGGAATGAGTAGAGACAAGGTTTGGGTTGTGAGGGGGATTTGGAATAATGTATGGGTTTTGGTACGCGGGAGGTGTATGGTGTTGGGTGGTGGGTGGTGATGGGGATGGTGACGATTCATGGGCTGCTTCAGGAGGGGCCGTATTGGGGCTGATGGGAAGTGGTGTTGTTGGCTCATTTATGGTTTGATGCACGGTGGGTTGCATAACAGGTGCATATGGAATGGATGGAGGATTGATGTCGTGTGAGTCATCTAAGAAGTTGTAGTTAGGTGCTGATGGTGGTTTAGGAGTGCCATATGGAAAAATAGTTTCATCAAATGTGACATGACGAGAGATAATGATTTTTCCCGTGTTTAATTCGAGGCAACGATACCCTCGATGGTTTGAAGCTTGTCCTAAATAAATGGAGGGTGTGGCGCGTGGTTCAAGTTTGTGATTAGGATATAAGTGAGGGTAACATAAGTAGCCAAATGTTCGTAAAAGGCTATAGTCCGGGTTTTGGCCAAATAGTTTGGTGGTATATGGGGTGTCGTTTGCAATAGCAGTCGAAGGTAAGATATTGAGTAAGTGAACAGCCATGTTGAGTGCTTCAACCCAAAAAGTTGGTGGTAAATTGGCCTGAAAAAGCAAGGTTCGAATGAGATTGTTGATGGTGCGAATCATTCGTTCGGACTTTCCATTTTGTTGTGATGTTTTGGGGCATGAAAAACGAAACTGGATCCCTTTGTCAGCAAATAGTTTATGTAGGCTCCGGTTGTCAAACTCACCTCCATGATCACACTGAAAGGACTTGATCTCACACTTAAACTAAGTGCGAACATAGTTACGAAATAATACAAGTTTAGACAAAACATCAGATTTATGAATTAAAAGATAAACCCAAACAAACTGAGAATAATGGTCCAAGAATAAAACATAATATTTGAAACCAGAAAGGCTCGGAATGGGTGATGTCCATACATCCGAGTGAATAATGTCAAAACAAGCATTAACGACAGTAGTAGAACTAGAAAACGGAAGTCTAATGTGTTTGCCAAGCATGGCAAAGCACGGGAGGCTTCTCCTTATTACATGAAATGGAATTATTTGAAATGAGACGACGTAACACTTCGCTTCCTGGATGTCCAAGACGCTGATGCCACGTATGCTGACTGACAAGAAAAGCTTGAGGAATTGGGGAGGGTGTCGTGATTGGATAGAGATCGCCTGTGTTATCACATCGGAGAAGCACCCGACGCGTCATGAAATCCTTAACAGAAAAACCAAAAGGGTCAAATTCAACAGTACAATCATTTTCACGAACAAATTGACGAACATATATTAAATTTTTGACAATATGGGGTGTGATGAGAACATTATTTAGGTGAAGTGGTCGAAACGGAGTTGGCAAAATACTATGACCCGTATTGGTGACGGGTATAGAACGCCCATCACCAATCGAGACGGACGAATACATGCAATTATTAAAAACATTATTTAGACTATTAATCGAAGCATTAAGGTGTGAACTCGCACCTGTGTCCATATTCCAGGCACCGGTTGTGGGGTCATGAAGTGTCCCGACAGTAAACGCATTTGGTAAAACGGTTTCTTGTCCTGAAGTGACCGTGTGTCCGAAAACCCCGGCATGCGGACCCGCTTGTTGTGAACCAGTCTGATTAATATATGAGGGGGGCTGTTGGGTTTGGCGGGTCTGTTGGGTGAGTTGTAGTAGGACTAGTAGTTGTGGGTTGGGCCTGGGCCGGATAAGGATAGGCTGCAAGGTGACTTGGGCCTGAATGATGTATATGATTTGGGATGTAACCGAAGCCTAGTGGAGGGCCCAAAACGCTAACCAGTGGAGATTGGGAATAGGCTGATGTGGTTTCCCGTAATACCAAGTCTCCTTAACAACTTAATAACTATCTCTACTGTATTATTCTTTTCCTTAGGCTCATGAGTGTTCCCTCTATTATCATGAACAAATTTACACCCCACACCAAACCGACATGCGCCTTTAGCAAAATTTATGCATGGTTTCCACGATTTTATTTGCGGATTAGAAGGGTTACGATTAATAACTTTGTCCGTTATGAGAACTAACGGAGATGAGGAAGAGGAGTCCACGGGGAGGGAGATAGTTTTAGACTTCAAACGCATCTCTTCGGTTATAAGCATCGAGCGGGCTGTTTTAAAGTCGGGAAATGTATCTTTGTGATGCATGATCCCACACACTTGATCGTATTTCTCGTTAAGACCCTCAAGAGCATAGTGAACCAAATCCTCATCCGGAATAGGAGAGTCAAGGCTCGCAAGAATAGTGGCAATCGACTCTAGTTTTCCAAAGTACGCTTCCATGCTTAGGTCCCCAAGTCTGATGGAGCGTAACTCGGCCTTCAAGGCATGGGTACGTGACCTCTTGTTATCTTTTACAATATCGGTGAGAAGATCCCACGCATCCTTGGCCGTTTTAGGACGAGCCACGACCAACGGTCGTTGTAGGGCATCCGAAAGTGTTGTAAAGATCCATGAGAGGACTATTTTGTCCGGTCGTCTTGGGTGAAGGTAGGGGTAGAGGCGGTGGATGTATTCGTGGGAACACCATGGATGAATTTGTCTACTTCGTAACTATAGCAAAGTTGCTCGAAGAAGAATTCCCACGAGCCGTAATTCCAGTTGTCTAGGTCAAGTTTTACAGGGACTCTTGTAAGAAGATGGTGATGGGTAACCGCGGAAAGTTTTTCAGAAAGTGGGATAGTAGGAGGAGTTGTAGAACCTGTCATGGTGTCGTGGCTTTTTGATAACGAGGGACAAAGAGAAGAAGTAAACGACAATTTATTCTTGACCTTAGCACGAATACCACAATAACAACGTGCGGATTAATGACCTAGCACAATCACCTACACGTGATAAATTATTAGCTGATGGAAAAAGAACAAAAAAAAAAACAAAAACAAAAACAAAGGCGTTTTGGTTTGTTAGGGTTTACAGGAAGGGAGAATGGTGATTTAGGAAAGGAGCGTGGAGAGTTATTTGATTGAAAGACTATTATTGGCCTGATACCATGTTGACTATTATAGGGATATCATTGAGAATCGTTAGTGTATATTGATCTTGAATGACTAACACACAAATACATTGTACATAAATATACATGGAGAGAATCTTCTAGACACGGGCCGAGCCCGATACACAAATGTAATACATATACGGGCTAACATCTTCCACCTATATCGAAAAGAAGATGATTTGCACACATTATTTATTGACTTGCACACTTTTATTTATTGATTTGCACACTTCACTATACAAGAGTTTTAGCAAAGCATGAGCTTAATAATCAAACAGTTTGTGTCTCAATGATACTTCATGTTGTGTGAGAAGCTCCCTAACTAATGGTTGTATATTTTAGTCATGCTTAGAACATGTAAGATAGATTTGTGATCGAAAGTTGTTATGAGATAGTTAAAATTGACGTTTTATAAAAGGTATGAGCTTAATACAACTACTTAAAACGTGAGGTGGAGTGTCCCAATAAAAAAGTACTCCGTATATGTTTAAAAATCAACAAATACTCTAATGTGGCAACTCAATAAGAATATATGTGTACAAATCAACACATAATCAACACATACTTTGATAAGGTAACTCAAACCATGTTTCTGATAAGTGATGAGGTAACTCAAAACATGTTTATGATAACTTGAAATTATAGACATCGAGTTTGTTTCGACCTTCAACCACCAAATAGAAACGCTTTAAATGGCTAAATAATATTTGTCTCGCTCTTGGATTTGGACTTATGCAATAAGTAAACATAATCGTCCTCTACGGAACCGTTGGATCTCAAATCCAATCTCCTCTTACAATCTCCTCTTACAAGCTGCATTTAATATTGTAAGCTTGTCAAATATAATAAGCAACGGTCAAAATTTATGGTGTATTAAGGTTGGGATAACTTTAAATATTCAATTCATAAAAACTTATACATATAATTATGAGCCTGTCAAATATTAAAAAAATCTACGAACAACAACTTAACAAGCTTATAAAATAATATCATAAGCTAGCCTTGTTTTTCATAGGCTTTTAAAGAACTTAACATGCCTACAATAAAATGAGTTCTTCCCTCTTTATTTATAACCATCTCCTACAAAGCTTCTTTCCATCTAAAGGCGATGTGGAATGCCCAATAGTCAAAACCCAATTGATCTAAAGCATTTATGCCGTCCTTATATTTAGTCTATCATTTGACTTTTAGTCTCAAAGATTGCAGCAACCCACCCTTTTATTTTTACTTCTCGTCACTTTTTTCCCGATTTCACCGTCTTTTAAGTGTTTCAAATTGTATTTAACAACTATTCTTCTCAAAAACTTGTAGCAAGCCCCTCAATTTAGTTTGTAAACTTCCGAGGTCATTTTTTACGTTCTACGATACATAAGGTGCTCGAAATAAATTGCAAGGCTTGAGTTGTATATAAGATGCTCGTATAGTATACAAATCCGCATTGTATGCATTTATCACAATAAATTTATCTAGTTTTCTTACACAAAATTGTTTTTTTTTCTTTTTTTTTTCTTTTTTCTTTTCATGATTCCTGTGGTGAAGCAAACTGCAATTTTAGTTCAACAACAACAACAACATAAACTAAACTTGAAGCATTTAAAGATCTAGCAACCATAGTCAAACACCACAAAAATAGCAAACTCAAAACTCATTCAATAGGTTCCTGTTTGGGATCATAGGCTCATAGCTTTTAAGGATCACAAATTCTTAACACAATAAACAAAATGCAACAGTTTAAAAACAAAATGACAAATAGAGAAACCAAACGTCGTTGTTTTGATGATCTAGTAGTAGGGCTAAGACGACACACTGAACCAATACGAGTGGGCTTGCACGTGTTCGTTCGTCAACATTCTATCGGACAAACCCTACATCAATACTTAAACAGTAAAGCGAAAGAAATATTATGTTCGTGTTCATTATATAATGAAAATAAAAATTATTCATTTATTAACACTATACAAAAATTATTCCGTCTACCTCTTCTACTAAGAGAGTTAACCCTTTTTCTAAAGTGGGAGAGATTGAGGTGTCTGATTCTGAAGATGAGGTTGTTGCTAACCCATTTGATGAGTCTGCTAATATTTTTGGTGGTGGCCAAGAATTTGAAGATGAGTATGATGACTATGACTTCGATGACTATGCGAAACAGGTTCGTGATCTTCCGGGGAATTTGGATTCCTTTAATGCCATGTATGGCACAAAGTTTCAAGGTCCTAGGAAGTAATTTTATTTTGTTGTGCCATATGTTATCATTTGAGTAGTGGTTTGTTTTCTTGTTTAGAAAATTGGAAGTATCTTGTTATGTAATTTTTATGCCTATGTAACGGGCTGAAATATGGGATTTCACTCATATCCATTGTACTTAAACGTTTATTTGGTTAATATATTTACCAGGGTGCAGGATTACTCCCCTTTACCAAAAAAAAAACACTATACAAAAAGTACAAAAGATACATGATCAAAGGAGCATAAAATATATAAAAGTGTATCATCCTTTTAACAGTTTACAAACGGATCGTCGAACTTTTATTCCATTTACAATACTATCCATGAGTCTTAAAGAATCGGATTACTAAAATGAGCTTAAGTAATTTTTTACCATTACCCTAAAAGACTATTTTGATCCTTTTTATAAAAATAAAATGATTGACTTGATATCTAATAGTCTATAGGTCTAAAGAATAAAGATAAAAACACGTGTGGCTTCGAATCCTAACCTGAGGGCCTAAAAAAATAAATACTTAAGGCCGCCCCCAATAGAGCCGTTCGAGACTCGATAGAGGGTGTATAGGCGATCGATTTGTATCGATCGTCTTGATGTGGTTATGTCGATCGCCAAGCATACCCAAACAAATAGATCGTCTGGACGATCGAGACCACAACAAACAAAGCAAATGTTACCGTTTCAAAAATCCAACCGTTGCATATCTAAAAAAAAAAATACCGTTTGATTTTGTTAAAAAAAAATAAAAAAATACTACTAAAAATACCCTATAAATACACAACATATTTACACACTAAACTCACAAATCTCACAATCCTCTCTATCAAAAAATCTCATGATTATCTCCATCAAAATGTTTAAGAAAACACCACAACAAAATGACCGAAAATCCCGTTTGGCACAAAACGCCCCGCACATTTTAACACCGGATGCGAATTTACGGTTAACCGGTGTCTCACCAAGGATTTTCCAACCCGCTGCTTTCGAATATCAATCCCAACAAGCTCCGCAACAAAACAATCCATTTTTTTAATCGTCCATTTGTTCCACCGCATCAAAACATTCAACAACAACAACAAAGCCACTCCCGTCAAAGCCACCAATCTATGTATGGCTCACCCGAATCTATGTACCGTCCAACAATGGATTCATCAACATCTTCATATTCAAATTATCAACAATATTCTCCGATTAACCGTATCAATCTTGAAGGTTTTGATTTCGAAGAACAATTATACAACAATCCTGATTTTTTTGTTGGAACCGGTTCTTGTTATCCGGCTCAAGAGTATCATGGATCGGGTACCAGTTCGGCTCATAGATCGTATCACGGTTCGGTTAACATTGATGACAAAGAAGAAGAAGAAGAATGTCGAAAAGAGACGTCACCGGTGAAACCGAAGAAACGAGCTACAAAGGCGAAGAAGAAGGTTGTCGAGAAAGCAAGCAAGAATGATTCGTCGCTTTGGACAAAATAAGAAGAGATTGCCTTGTGCAATGCTTGGTGTGATGTATCCGGAATAGTATAACGGGAAACAACCAAAATGCTATGGAATTTTGGCAGAAAGTCATTGCTTACTTTGAGAAGGAGGTTGGTGCAGAAAGAAAGTATAACTCTATCATTACAAAGTGGAAAAATAGGATTCGTCCTAGAGTTGGTCAATTATGTGCCATTTACAACAATGCTTACAAGAATTACGGAAGTGGTGAGAATGACCTCACTGTTTATACACGAGCGTGTGATGAATACCAAGTAGTGTGTAATCAGGCGTTTGTTTTGGAGCATTGTTGGAAGATTTTGAGGGACCATTCGGTTTCGAAGGATAATGAGATGCCGGCTTTTTTAAGCCAAGATGAGGGTCGCAAAAAAGCAAGGACTTCAACCAACTCGGATGTGCACTCGGATGTGCCTGCGTCTGTGCCTGATCGACCAATTGGTCGTGATACCGCTAAAAAGAATAAAAAGAAATCTTCGGAGTTTTCGAAAGTTACCTACATGGAAGGTGTTGTCGAGAAATGGAAAGTCGTCAAGTCCAAGGCATTCGGACAGAAGAAGGAGCTGGCAGACGTATACTATGATTTGAAGAAGAAAGAGCTAGAACAACGGCAAAAGGAGTTGGAGATGGAGCAAAAGAGATCAGAAAGGGAAGACAAAAAATTGGGTTCGTAATGTTGTAATGTTTTAATAAGTTTCGTAATGTTTTTATTTTATTAGAATTATTATGTAACGTCTTAACTATTAATGAAATTTTAGTTTATGTTAAAGGGAGGTGATACTCACACCACATTTTTTGATTCATTCACCACCATTTATGCATTACAGGATTGTACAGTACAATCCTGTAATGCGTAATTGATGGTGAATGAATCAAAAATGGTGCAAGTATCAATTCCCTATGTTAAAACTGGGTACCTAATCGCTTTGAAGGTCATTTGGAGAGAAAGGCGGCGTTGCGTTGAAAAGTAAGAGATTGAATCCCTTCATGAAGCGCCTAAAGCGAGCTTAATCTATTTTTTTCCATTATCCTAAAATAACGCTCTTGGTCTTTTTTATAAAATTAAAATGATGGACTTAGTATATAATAGTCTTTAGGCATAAAGAATATACGTGAGGACTTTATATATAACGATGTCTTATAAAACCGGGGGCTTTCATAATATAGGGGCCTAAAAAGATTCCTTTAGTAGCTTTACCCTTGAGCCACGTCCTCCATGGATCCATAGGATATCTCGGGGCAACCCGCATTTTATATTGTGAGCTTGTCAAATATTATAATAGCAATGGTTAAATATTATAAAAGCAATGGTCAAAATTTAAGGCATGTTCATATATTTAGTTCAACAATAAATTTATTTTTATACATATTGTAAGCTTTTAAAATATTATAAAAGCGCTCCACAACATGCATTACAGGCTTATATAACTTATATCATAAGCTTGCAAGCAATGTTGCCAAAGGCTTTTAAGAAATCTAACATGCCTACTTTTAGTTGTATCATTTCCTCCTTATTTATAACCACATCTACTTTCCTTCACAATGTGATGTGGGATGCCAAAAGTATGTTATGATGTTATATTGGCTGTTATGCAATGAAAGGTGCCCAATCCGCACCCATGAGGTTTAAATTAGACATATATAGACATATATGCTTTGTCTAACGCATATTATCAAAGGACTTGTTGGTTGTGGGTTTACCAACTCATAGAGTTACTCGAAGCTCTTTTTTCCAAAATGAGTGATCATGATGAGGAGTATGGTGCTTGTACTTTACGTGTTGATTATCGAATTGTTGAAAACTTTGAGTTATGAGTTATGTTGGTCGTGGAGATGTGTCGAAGAAATGACTTCATGGGTTTTCTTTTCAAGGTTTGTGTGGCAACGTGTGGTCATGGTAGATAAGGTAAGGTGTATTTAAGTTTGCATGTGTTGGTGAGAATTGATTAATATGAAGTTTTATTTTTGCATGTATGTGTTTTTATTTTTGATATTAAAGTTAGTGATTTTGTTTATGTTTAAGACTAACAATGGGATTGATGCTGATTCATGATGATAAATGTGTGTATATGACTATTTTTGTTGCTTCATAGCTACTAATCTTGGTATTGTGTAGGCGTCATAAATGTTGTTACAAAGATGATTAAAATCAGAGACCGCTAAGTTGAATTGAGAGGAGATTTGCTGATCGGGACGGAATGGGAAGCCAGGTTACGAGCAAAAACAAGACGTCGAGCTGGGAAAAATATGTAGACTGTCTAAGTGGAGAGACATGGCCACATAAAAGACTTAAACAATCTCAAAATTTTAAAGTAAAAAACACTTAAAGTAAAGTAAAGAACATATTAGATCCTTCTTACATAAGATTGGAAATTAACAAGAAAAATACATAAGAAAAAAGGCTTGTTAGAAATTAAAAGATTAAATCCTTCTAAATGTCATTTGAATAATTTGAAGCAAAAATCTAAAATCGTGTGGCTTCGTGTGGGGGAGTCAAACTCGGCGTATTTTCATCATTTTGTAAAAGCTAGAGTGAGTAGGAGTAGAGTTGATTATGTCCAAGGTTTGGATGGGGTTATACACGAAGGAAATGATGTTCCTGGAGTGTTTGTAAAACATTATGAATCATTTCTTGGTGAGGAAAATGTGGTTAGTCCATTATGCCATAATGGGTTGTTCACAAATCGGTTAAACTGTGAAAAGGCTTATCGAATGACCAGAAGTGTTACTAATTATGAAGTTAAAGAGGCTATGTTTTCTATCGGGAATGATAAAGCTCCTGGTCCGGATGGCTACACTTCGGTCTTTTTCAAAAAGCATGGGACGTGGTAGGAGGGACGTATGTAATACGGTTAATGATTTTTTCACGAACGGTAAGATCCTTCAAGAGATTAATCACACTATGCTTGCTTTATTACCCAAGGTATGATCCCATCGAAAGTTAATGATTATAGACCTATTTCGTGTTGTAATGTTATTTATAAATGCATTAGTAAAATCATTACTAATTGAATAAAGGAAGGGCTAAATGATGTGGTTAGTGATAACCAATCCGCGTTTATTCCGGGGCGTAGCATCTCGGTTAATATCCTTCTTACTCAAGAATTGATGCATAACTATCACTTGAATAGAGGACCTTCAAGGTGTGCTTTTAAAATCGATATTCAAAAAGCGTATGATACGGTGAGTTGAAAATTCTTGGAGGAGGTTCTAGTTGGTTTTGGGTTTCATACGAAAATGATTAAATGGATTATGGCATGTGTATCGAGCACTTATTTTTCCATTAACATTAACGGTGATTTGCATGGTTATTTTAAGGGTAGGTGTGGGCTACGTCAAGGGGACCCTATGTCTCCATATCGTTTCACTTTATTTATGTAAGTTCTAAGTCTTATTTTGAAGCGTAGGATCCGCGACAATGTAGAGTTCGAGTATCATAATAGGTGCAAGAAACAAAAAATTGTGAATATTTGTTTTGCAGATGACCTTATTATTTTTGCACGTGGCGAAGTTCAATCGGCTAAATTGATCATGGAGGCGTTGGATGAGTTTAAAGGTGTTTCGGGTTTGGTTCCTAGCATTCCCAAGAGTACTATTTTCTTTTGTAATGTGCCCGAGCATGTTAAGACATCTATTATCCAAATTAGGACGTTTGAAGAAGATATTCTTCCCAAAAAATACCTTGGAGTTCCCCTTATCTCGTCTAGACTCCTTTATAAAGATTGCAAAATTCATGTTTAAAGAGTTCAAAAGCGAATAGGAGATTGGAAAAATAAATGGCTTTCGTTCGCCGGTCGTCTTCAACTTGTTCTCTCCGTGCTTTCGTCAATGCATCTCTATTGGCCATCGGTTTTCATCCTCCCGACAGGTACGATTCGTGATATAGAGCAACTATTGTGTGGTTTTCTTTGATGCCAAGGGGAAATGAAGCGTGGCAAGGCTAAAGTGTCATGGGATGATATTTGTTTACCTAAATATGAAGGTGGTTTAGGAATTCGCAAGCTTGAGGAATTTAATATTGCTCTTATGACCGCTCATATTTGGAAGATTTTAACGCATAACAAATCGTTATGGGTGCGATGGATACATGCATACAAACTAAAAAATCGTAGCTTTTGGGATGTAAGTTTGTGTTCTAATGTTAGTTGGTGTTTGAGAAATTTTTTGAGTATACGGCACATTATACGTCCATATGTTTTGTTTAAATTGGGAAATGGCAATAAAGCTTCGGCATGGTATGATTTATGGGATGCACATGGACCGGTAATGCCTCATATTACTGATAGAGTCGTTCGTAGTGCCGGTTTCACGACTTTTGAATCTGTTTATGATATTGTGCATGGCGCGGATTGGAGGTGGCCTCAAAGTTGGTTTCATAGGTTTCCTTCCCTATATAACCTTACTGTTCCTATTCTACATGCGAACCATGAAGATAATCTCTTGTGGAAATCTAATGATGGGGCATTGCATGATTCTCGGTTAGTTTTGTTTGGAATTCGTCCGAAAAATAGGTAATGAAGTGGAATGGTATCGATTGATATGGTCAAGTATGGCATTCCAAGATACTCTATTCATCTTTGGCTTATTTTGAAAGCGCCTTAAACGCATAAGATAGGCTCGGACAATGGGACGTCGGTAATGACGTCGATTTAACTTTTCTTAGATGCCTCTTTGCAAACTCCAACACGATTCCCACGAACACCTATTCTTTGAGTGCCCATTTTCGTCCAAAGTATGGAGTAGTGTGACGACTATAGCTGACATGCCGAGTATATCCCCCTTATGGGACGACATATTAGGCTGGTTAATGTCGTTGTCTAAAAAGGACGGTGCCAATAGCATTGTTGGTCGTTTAATTTTGGCTTCGTCTTCATTTTTTATATGGCAAGAACGCAACAATCGTATTCATGCTAAGCCGAGTAGGACTAAGATCAAGTTACCAAGATTATTGTGGAGATGATTCGTTCGAAGCTAGCCTCAATTAAATTCAAGAACAAAGCTACCGTGCGAAAGTTGAAGACTACGTGGAAGATAACGTGAGTCTGATGTGGTTCTTCATTGCAAGTGTTATGGAATTCATTTAAATGTTTTTCTTGTAGTGTTTAGTTGGTTGTTTCGTGTTTGAGTTTGTTTTCAAGATCGAATGTTTTTTATTTTTCAGAGAGTGGCACATCACCATTTTTTCATGTACGCAACTTTCTTTCTTTTTTTTTGAACGGCAAAAAATATATACCAAAAAATGAAAGTTCACTAGCAAGGAACTAGGAACCAAAAATACAAAGCAATTCTAGAAATACAAAAAAAACTACAGATTCTAGAATCATCTCAGAATTTTAACTGCAAGCGCCGTAAAAAGGTTGCAAAAAACTTATGCCGATTACAGGAAGACCTAAGGCATAAGAAAAAACCTCATCAATGAAGGCCGAGCCACGGTTTTCACTTCAAGATGTTTTTGATACGACCCATACAAATTCGAGGGGAACCCAAAGAAACAAAACAGATAAGCCAAGAACTATCCAAGAGGATACCCACCCACTTATCCACGAAGATTTATCCTTCTGTCCGATTATGAATCCAAAGATAAGAAGTCGCGACAATGGCGTTGAAGACATCCGAACTAGACTCGTGAATGTCGTTATGCATAGCGTTATTTCGAGCCTTCCATATATGCCACCACCAAATGAAAATGATAGCTTGAAGACGCTTTCGATAAGCCAACGAGATGTTAAGAGAATCGCACCAATAGAGAATCTGATCCATAGAGTCATCGGGAATAACACATTTTGTCCAATTGATCAAAAGAGCCTTGGTCCTCTTAACAAAGATACAATCTTGGAATACATGTTTAGTATATTCCACACCACCGTCACAATTAACACACCTAACCGAACCCACGTCGATTCCTTTTGCGAAGAGATTAATGGAAGTTGGAAGGCAATCACGTCGGAGCCTCCAAACAAACAAGTTAATCTTTTTTGGGACAAAGCGATTCCACCGAGACGTTAATTGAGGAGAAGAAGGAAGCAGACAATGATCAAAATACTTCCTTATCGAAGCTACCGAAAATTCGTTGTTGCCATTGAAATGCCAAATCCATTTGTCCTCTTTATCGGCATTAAAATTAGAAGGAAGACAATTTTCCATTTCTGGAGCATGCTCGTCACCCTCTTGTTTCTAATGGGCGGTTCCACCTCCAAGACCAAGCCATAGCATCCTTCTATTACTAACATAGCATTGTTTTTCCATTTTGAGAGCAAACAATCTCGGATATTTGTAGCGGTAGACTCCCACACACACATCTAACGAATTTCGTTCCTTGGCCATTACCAATTTGTCTTTTGATGACATGTTTGTCCAAATTAGTTCGCATGGGTATCAACTATAGAATCGACAATTCGTTTCCTGACCCACCATGTTTAGTTGTGATGTCATAAAACAATTCTCCCATGAATGGCGAGATGATACGAACTCATAAGGCCTTCGGGTTAGCAATCGCTCTCCATCTCCATCGATATAAGAGGGCATGATTCATTGAGTCCAAACTTCCAAGACCCACACCACCATCTTTTTTAGAGGCAAGAACCGCACCCCATTTAATCCAGGGAATTTTCCTTACATCCTTACTACCACCCCAAAAAAACTATTTTTAATATATTTCACCGGGTATAATCCCTTTACCCAAAAAATAATAAGTGGTGTTTTTATGATTAATAAATTTGACTGAGTAAATTAAATGAATTGTCTCCCATGAAAAATTGCATATGTTTCATCTATCCAAAGTTTTATAGTTGACATTTGTAAGTCCATATTTTACGTCTCCACGAAATGACCAGACAGCCATATTTAGACAACCATATTATATTAAGGGTGTTGATTTGCACACTTCCTTAATTGATTGGGACACTCTAATTTAGAGTGTATTGACATTCATACCCTCACATGATTTTTACTCATTTTGATCATGTAAAAGTATAAATATCAAGACACTCTAAATTAGAGTGTCTCAATCAATTTAAGGAGTGTGCAAATCACCTCCCTTATATTAACGATACCAATAATCAACTGTATGATCTCCCTCGTATCAAAAATTAAATTATAAAATTCCTTCACCATGATCTTTATCGTAACCAACAAAATCAACCATGTGTTGGAATTAGATATCAAGACATTCAAATAAATAATCACCAAAACATCAAAGTAATATTGCGGAAGCGTTAAGGATGTATTAACGAATAATTAATTAACATAAAGAATATGCGTACCTTTGTTGATTCTAGCGAACAAGAATCAAATCCACAAACTAGCAACGGATGAACCCTAATTTGATTTAGTTAGGATTATGTGAATTACCCTCACCGTTTTGTAATTCAATCCAAGATAATAACAATAGTGTGTTATTACTAAGTTCTTGTACACACGTACTAAACCGAATTAAAGTAATGCTAGTTTTAATAAACAAACAACTTGGTTTTGTGGAAAGACTTGGATCGACCCTATAGGGTGTACGATCGGTTTTGGAGACAAAACACACACAAAACAATTTTAGGGTTTAGCTTATGAGCACAAGAGATAGAAAAACAAGACCCCTAGCCTTGTATATATACCCAAGTAAACTTGGTGAACAAGTTGGTTCTTGTTTCCTTTTCTTGATGGCCGATCGGTTCTAGGTATCCCTTAGGGATTCGGAACCTTCCCAACTTTGCAATTTGATCCTTTTCCATAAACATTTAACGACCGTTAGTCCATTACATTAATTACTTAACGTCCGTTAGTTATTTCGTTTAATAAATAAATAAATACAACATTTATATTTAATTATTAACTTTAAATTCTCATACGTAAAGTGTGCAATCCCAAAGTCTCGAGTTCGATCCTAACTCACGTCTACTAATTTATATCCATAAAACCAACAGCCCCACTTGGATATATCTTAATAGAGTGATCACATTCGGTTAGCGTCTAGCAACACTTGATGCCTCTAGTACAACTCGAGCAAGGCTCTGGAAAACCTTTTAATGATTTCTCATTATTATTATCCTTTTGTTTCTAATACCACGTTAAATAAAGATATGGAATTAAGTCATTCTTTATATAACTATTCATTTCTCGTTTGTAAGTGATTGACCAAGATTACCGAATCATCTAAACATATTTAGGGAGATTTGGGTGCGGCCGCACAAACATCTTGTCAACCCTACGAGGGCCCAAGAAGATTAAACTCAAATAAATTTGAAGGAACAAATTCTATTTTGACTACAAGAATAACCCACAAACTTTGTAACATTTCAAAACAACCCTTATGACTACCATTACGTATAGCGTTAAGTTGCTCTCTGTAAATGCACTACATTCATGACACTTATCCGGTATCTCAAGTCCGAGGATAACTATTCATAATTTACTTATAACAATATCCACAAAGTAAATTATGTAGTTGGGATAAGTCCTATATTCAATTCATTGAATATCATCCAAATTGGTATGCATTCTCATCAATATACTTTCAAGTATATTCTACCACATCTCTCGGTTGTCTTAATTTAATGATACTCCCATATCATTAATCGACAACGGACATTTAAAATAACTTAGTTATTTACGGATTAAACATGCAAATATAGGACAACAATATTATAAATGAAAATAAACATAATCCAAACTTTATTTCATTGAAAATAATAAATGTTTTACAATATACTTTATCCAAATACTAATCACAGTTATGCATGAAACTTTTAGCTAAACGAAGTCCAATTCCATTGGCAAGTCCTATAAGCTTGTCTTTAGCTAAAGCCTTAGTGAACGGGTCACTAAGTTATCATCATGTGAACTTTCGTGAGATTTATTTCACCTTCCGGACTTGTTCCCGAACATAGTGATACTTTCGTAGAAAATGTCCGGTGCCCTTCATGACTCGGGTTCATTGGCAAATATGATTGCGTGAAATTGTCACAATACATATCAATAGGTGATTCAATTGAAGGCATAACACCAAGCCACGAAATGAATTTCCTAATCAAACGACCTCCATTGCGACTTAAAGCGGCTATGTATTCGCTTCATTGCGACATCGCATCGTACTACGCTTCTTGCTCTTCCAATCAATCGCTCCTCCATTGATGACAAAGACATAACCCGTCGAGACTTCGTATCATCTTTATCACATTGCCGGGACGCATCACAAGAACTTTGTAACATCAAGCTACGTATGCGGATCTCCACCATACACCAAAACATATCTTTAGTATTTACGAGATACTTGAATATGTTTAACAAAGAACCCAATGAAGTTCACCGGATTCATTGATATCGATTGGTCATGTTTTGAGCGAACGCTACATACGGCCTTGTGCATCTCACAACATACATAATAGATCCGACGGTACCAAGCATAAGGAACGTTACGCATGCGTGCCGCCTCATCGGTGTTGAAGCACACATATCGCTACATAAGCCATGCTTTACTTCCATCGGCAAATATCCTTTCTTGGAATTTTGCATATTGAATCTTTTCAATATTTTATCAATGTAAGCGCTTTGACTTAAACCAATTAACCGCTTTGACCTATCTCGGTAGATCTTAATTCCCGAATGTATGCGACTTCTCCTAAATCCTTCATGGAAAAACACTTCCCAAGATATGCCTTAACATTTTGCATGCTTGGAATGTCTTTTCCCATAATTAATATGTCATCGACATAAAGAATTAGGAAAATTACATCACTCCCACTAACTTTGTGATATACACATGGCTCATCAAAATTTTGAACAAATCCATACCTTTTGATTTCTTCATCAAATCTTTTATTCCATTGCCTTGATGCTTGCTTCAATCCATAAATGGACCTTTGAAGTTTGCATACACGGTTTGGAAATTGTGGATTCACAAACCCTTCAGGTTGCTTCATATAGATGTCTTCATCTAAGCGACCATTTAAGAAGGCGGTTTGACATCCATTTGCCATATCTCATAGTCATAGTATCGCTATAGCTATGAGAATTCTAATAGCTCTAATGTCCGCTACTGGGAGAAAAGGTCTCCTCGTAATCAATGCCATAAGTTTGAGTAAAACCTTGCGCAACTAGACGAGCTTTATAGACGTGTACATTGCCATCCATGTCGGTCTTAATCTTATAGAGCCACTTACTCCCAACCACCGAGGCGTTTGGAGGTAAGTCAACCTCTACCAGACTTCATTTTCTCTCATGGATTGCATTTCCCATTCATTGCAACCCGCCATTTAGCCTTGTCGGGACTTGCCATGGCGACTTTATAACTAGTAGGCTCTCCAAGATCTCCTAACATAGTTTCCTCAACCTCTACGTTAAGACATAGGCGTTCGGTGCACGATATTCCTTACGGATCTCTAACGGGAATCACTTCAACTTCGGTGGAGGACCCGGACTATCGGGTTCTACCGGAAGTACGTTAGTGTTTTCGAAGGTAATGCATCTTCATGATCATCTTCCGGATCATAAACTCTCCCATCAATTCTTGAGATACGAGATCTCTTTCAAGAAAATCTCCATACCTAGCAACAATTACTTTATTATCGGTTGGATAGTAAAAGTAGTAACCCATAGTTTCCTTAGGGTATCCTACGAAGATACACTTTGAGATCTTTGTTGGGTTTATCTGCTGAATCACGTCTAACATACGCCGCAACCCCGGACCTTTAAATAAGGCGGGTTAGGAGCTTTACCATGCCATATTTCATATGGTGTCTTATCAACCTTCTTTATGGGAACCATATTTAGAATACGAACATGATTCTAAAGCATAATCCCAAAAGGATAAAGGTAGAGTGGTAAGATTAAACATAGATCGTATCATGTCCAACAATGTACGATTTCTTCTCTCGATACACCATTTTGTTGTGGAGTATATGGAGAAGTGAGATTCTGGACAATTCCATTCTCATTAAGTAATCTTTAAACTCTTGGCTTAGATACTCGCCTCCTCTATCGGATCGAAGAGCTTTAATCTTCTTTCCCAATTGCAGTTCTACTTGACTTTGAAAACCTTAAATGTTTCAAACACCTCATGTTTATGCTTAAGTAAATAAACATAACCATAACGGTGAAATCATCAAGTAAAGGTTAAGTAGCTAGCACCTCTCTTTGACACATGTCTAAGTGGTCCACACACATCAAGATGAATAAGACCAAGTAGATCGAAGCCCTCCATATTGCTATGAAAAGGTTTCTTAGTCATCTTCCCGGATATGCATGACTCGCATTTATCAAATGATTCATCATTGATATTTTGCAAAAGCCCTTCTTGTTGCGACTTATGCATGCAAGCCTTGCCTATATGAGCAAGTCTACAATGCCAAAGATAAGAAGAATTCAAGTCTAACTTTATCTTCTTGTTAATGCTAAATATTGAATTATTATTATTGTTAGATACATTTCAATCATATCAATTTCAAACACACCATTCACGTGAATTGCTTTAAAATAAAATACACCATTTAAAGAAACATCAATTCCATTACTTGAAATAGTATGAGTAAAACCATCATCCAACAAACTTGAAAGGAAACAACACCTCTAATTATAGAAGGTGCATAATGACAATTGTTTAATAACAAAGACTAAGCCCGAAGGCAATACTAAACTAAACGTTCCTATGGCTTCAACAATTTGCATGTGCTCCATTTCCACGTGCAGATATTGCTCCCCATAGGCAAGCTTCCTCTTCACTCTAAACCCTGCAGTTGTATTACAAATGTGAATACCACAGCCCGTATCATATACCGAGGAATTATTATGATTTAGAGTAAATAATTCAATGACAAATAAATTACACAATCTTGGCCCGAGGACCCGGCGTTCATCTTATTTGTCCGCAATTCATCAAGATAGAGCACAATTTCTCTTCCAATGCCCAACTGTCTTGCAATGGTGGCATGCTTGATCCTTTTAGGATTATCCTTCCTAGAGTAGGGTTCTTCTTGGGTTGAGGTTGATAGGCCATCACCGTTTGCCTTTGTCAACCTTTCCCACCCTTCCCTTCTTGTTGTTCGCAGCTGCGGTTTTGGCTTATTAATTCTTCCACCGAATAGCAAGTACAGGCGGTAGGAACCTTTGAGGCAACCCTTTCTCATAGTCAATTAGCAATGCGCAGGTCAAGAATCGTCTTCCCACGCATTGCATATTGAAATTTCGACAAAACCATTAAAATCCTTGTTAAGGGATCGATTAATCGATTCACGACCATGTCATCCTCATAAGTTTTGCCAAGTGCTTTTATTTGGTCCATGTAACCTTTCATTTCCAGACATGAGCACTTACGGGTTTACCTCTCCCCGCCTACACTTGTAACGTCGGTCAAGTCATAAATCTCAACGGCAATGGTTTTTCAAACATAGTTCAAGTTCATTGAGCATATTATATGGAAATAATGTTGAACTGCTTTTGAGCGATTCCATTGTTCCCAACATAAGACAAGCCACATCATTATGACGCTTATACTCCAGTTTCCACTCGTCCTTTTGAGCTTGAGTAGCTTCGGGACCAGTTGGTTCAAGCAGGCAAGGTTCATAAAGATATTTCATACGGTCAAGAACTCTACAGACAATTCTCAAAGAGCGGTGCCAATCATTGAAATTCTTAGAGCCGATCGACTTTTCTCGATCAAAAAACTTTTGAACGCAGAATTTAGAGCGATGTTAGTGTTATCGGTGTTTTGAGCCATTTCTACGAAAAAGTTCAAGTATTAGTATTTTCGATAATACACTTTTCAAGAAAATAAATACACCCAACGGTAATATAAACATATAACCATATAATTTTCTCGAAAACTAGGATCCAATTATCATAGGTTCATCACATCGGTTGATCCGCTAGCAATGAACGCATATAATAAGGTAATCTGTCGAACATTAATTGGCAAACAATTTCCAACTCCTAGATCATTATGGGATTTATATTTTCCAACGCTATTGCAAATATAAACATGTTTCATCCCATCTTATGCCATTGAGTCCGGTCTCACTTCCTACTCAACTTAAGTGTCTAACTTAAAGAAGCGCAAATATGTCCATGTAAGGTCGACTTTACATGAGATTTACCTCTATCACAATCTCGCCAAAATCTTGTCATGACGTAAATTGCAACTTCAAGTGTTCCTTTTAATTAGATGGCATATTCTTAATTTTAAAAGGGTACTAGTTTTGATTTTATATGTGGTCAAATCAAATATGTACAAAGATGTCATGCATTCATCTTGTAACATAATTTTAATAAAAAACTTTTTATTACCAATTCATAAAGATCAAATTATCAAAGTTTTGATTGAGGTATTGGGTTCACCAATCAAGGAATTTAGTATTAATTATCATCCATTATACCGTACTTTTGCATAAGTGTAAACACTTAGTGTTTCGGATAATTACCACGAAGTGGCGCATGGAATTAAAACTAATTCGCCTTAAGATGAGCTTGCACATTTATATGGCTTACTAAGTAGCTCCACCGAACTTACAGAGCGAGAGGACCGTGCAGCGCTAAAGCACAACCTAAGACATCCATTCGGTGTGACTATGCGCACTTCTTTAAACCCCTTTATTAGTTCATTCGAATGGGTGAGCCGCTCAGTCATTGTACCAAAGTCACCAATCAATTAAACTATTTTGACAACTTAACTCTTCCAAAACAATAAAATTTCGCCATTGTTTAGTCCGTATTATTTTCTATTCAAAATTACCCTTTGCTTAAAAGCTGCCTAACATAATAAACAAACAAGTAACAAATAAAAATAAACTACTAAAAACAATGCGCACATAATAAACAATTTATACGTGTAAACAAGTAGCCACATGCAACTTATTCGATAAAATCCTATTAATAATCAATATCTAGGTTAAATTAATGTATATATTAATTTAGGGTTTTCACTCCGGCAATAGAAAGTGAGCCACATACATCGATGAATCGATTACGTAAACCCTTAATTAATTTATACCAAATTGCACATAATTGATTCATTAATATATTAATTGGAGTCTTCCCCAATTCAAGATTTATCATAAATAAATATGTCTCAACAATTAAACAACATATCAAAGCAACTTATCCATGACTAACATGCATGTATAATCATGGATATCATAACAATTATACAAGTAAGTCACAAGATCGCATATAAAAATTCCATGACACATAACAAATTATTCATGAATTAATCACGTAATCAATATTAATTCTAGGTTTTAATAAGGTTAGCAAACAATTTTTAAAACCCTAAAAAATTTATGTATGTGTCGATATTAAAAAAAAATGGTACGCCCCAATTTATAAAAAAAAATTCGACCAAAACATAAATTTAAGCATAAACCCTAGATAAATATAGCAAACAACATACAAGTATTTGTTTTATTACGCGTTTATGTAATTAATTACTCATTAAAAACCAATGACTCGTGATGCCACTGTTGGAATTAGATATCAAGACATTCAAATAAATAATCACCAAAACATCAAAGTAATATTGCGGAAGCGTTAAGGATGTATTAACGAATAATTAATTAACATAAAGAATATGCGTACCTTTGTTGATTCTAGCCGAACAAGAATCAAATCCACAAACTAGCAACGGATGAACCCTAATTTGATTTAGTTATGATTATGTGAATTACCCCTTACCGTTTTGTAATTCAATCCAAGATAATAACAATAGTGTGTTATTACTAAGTTCTTGTACACACGTACTAAACCGAATTAAAGTAATGCTAGTTTTTAATAAACAAACAACTTGGTTTTGTGGAAAAGACTTGGATCGACCCCTATAGGGTGTACGATCGGTTTTGGAGACAAAAACACACACAAAACAATTTTAGGGTTTAGCTTATGAGCACAAGAGATAGAAAAACAAGACCCCTAGCCTTGTATATATACCCAAGTAAACTTGGTGAACAAGTTGGTTCTTGTTTCCTTTTCTTGATGGCCGATCGGTTCTAGGTATCCCTTAGGGATTCCGGAACCTTCCCAACTTTTGCAATTTGATCCTTTTCCATAAACATTTAACGACCGTTAGTCCATTACATTAATTACTTAACGTCCGTTAGTTATTTCGTTTAATAAATAAATAAATACAACATTTATATTTAATTATTAACTTTAAATTCTCATACGTAAAGTGTGCAATCACAAAGTCTCGAGTTCGATCCTAACTCACGTCTACTAATTTATATCCATAAAACCAACACCATGTACAATCAGATTTCATAGTTTGGATTGAACTCAAAGTTACATGTAAGTCGCCTTGAAATAACACAAAAAATGAATTACTTTGACAATAAACTTAAACTTAAACTTAACAACCGACTAAACATGGATGGCCTACTTTAGTTATCTTAAAACTCCACTCTTCCACACCTATATCGAAAGAAAAAAATAATAGAAAATTTGCACAACACTTCACTGTACGCAAGTTTGAACAAGTATGAGTTTAATAACCAAAAGGCTTGTGTATTAATTCTACCCAATATTTTGTGAGAAGCTCATTAACTAAATAATGGTTGTGTATTCAAGTCATGTTTAGAACATGCGAGATAAATTTGTGACATATACAACTACTTCAAACGTGAGATGGAGTGTCCCAATAAAAAGTATACGTGTACAAATCAACACTTACTTTGATGAGGTAACTCAAACCATGTCTATGATAATTTAAAATTATAGAGATAGAGTTTGTTTCGACCTTCAACCACCAAGAGAGACGCTCTAAATGGCTAGCTAACAAAACTAAGGTTCATTTTTTTAGCTCGTTTTAGGATCACATCAGATAACAAAACTAGTTCTTCATCTTTGTTCTAATATTTGTCTTCATACTATTTAATATTCATTATTTAAAGAGTGGGATGATGTTTGGGTTAGAGAAGGCAACCTGATGAGGTAACTCAAACCACGCTTCTAGTTGGAATTACAGACATCAATGAGGTAACTCAAACTATGTTTATGGTCATTTGAAATTATAGACGTCGAGTTTGTTTCGACCTACAATACAAGTCTACAACCATTAAGGAGAGACACTCTAGGCGGCTAGATAAAATCTTTGTCTCACCTGGATATATAATAGAAGTAAACATTCTTTTCCTAAATGGATCCGTTGTATCTCAAATCAAATCTCTTCTTACAACCCGATATTGTGAGCTTGTCAAATATTATATAAGTTGTGGTCAAAATTTATGTCGTGTTAAGGTTTATATTGCTTTAAATACTTTTTTCAACAATTAATGAGATATATTAAACTTTTCTTACGTATTAGAGACTTATCTCCACCATCCATCGAAAAAGAAATTAATGAACGAGATTAAAATAATTTTAATATTTCATTAATTTTTTATAATTTAAATATCTAATGAACCGTTAGTTGTTAGACAAAAAGTCATACCGTAACGACCTGCATTTAATTAAATTTCTATAGACTAGTACTTTGATATACTTTCGACACAAAAATTTTCACTTTTTTTTTTTTTCGTTTTTTTGTCATTTTTCTTCGTTGTTGAAACTTGCATGAGAAATCACATATGATTAAACACTTATTTGAATATTCTAATATAATCACATGTAATTTCTTAATGCAAGTTTCAATAACGTGAAAAAATTAAAATTCATCAACGAAAAAAAAAAAGGTGAAAAAAACAAAAAAAAATCCGAAAGAATATTAAAGTGCCCATCTATAAAATGATAATAATTAAATGTTCGTCATAATCGTATTTTTTTTCACTTAACGATTAACGGTTTTAGATATATTAATATTTGAAAAAAAAAAGATTAAAGTGGATTTTTTAAATACTGGTATTAAAATCATCCACTGAGTAAAAAAATATTGAGGGTTGAGATTGGTCTCTTAGTATTCAAATAAAATTTATATTTATTTAAATGATCTTAAATCTAAATTTATAAATTTTATATTAATATTTATATCTATAATTATAAGGTCTCTTATAAAACTTACGAGGCTACCCTCAACCCGTGCGATGCACGGTCTAGTGGTTGAGGAGTGATGTTTTTATCCGTAATGTTGTATATGATGGTATTTAGATACCTATTAGAGAAGTTGCATTGTATTTATTATTTAGATGGCTAATAATGTTATTATTACTTTAGTTTATATTATTTTAGTGGAATCTATATTTAGATGCCTAATAATATTACAAATTTATAGCAAAAGACAAATATTTCTATAATAAGCAATTTATGATGTCTGAATTTTAAGCCTTGCTATTTAGGGAATTGTCTTAAATACATTATAAGGTAGTATAAATATCTAACACGTACATTTGAAATTTCAACATATGTACGATCATCACAAACATTTAACAATTTCCGCTAATCAAGCTATATATACATTTTACGTGTGAAAAAATAATAAAGCTAATTCTGCTCCCCTTCGATGCGTATGTAAAGTTGATTACTTGATTCAATCTTGGTAATTTATTCAAGACACAAAAGATAAGATATGCTTATCTCTAAACTATAATGAGAAAGCTAGTTAATTAAACTATACTTAGATAACCCATATCAATAACTTAAGCCATGCATGATACATTTGAGAAGATGAAACTACTACTATATACTTATGTGTCATTAACAACCTTGCATCATAATCTTCATAGGTTAATGTTAATGCAAAATCCCATTTCTTAATCGGATATGAAAACGGATAATTGTTAGCCAACCTTTGTCCTTTATATCCTCAATAGATTTAGCCGGGGTAGAGACAAGTGGGGTTCTTTACCAATCTCTTGATGGCGAGCTTTTTCGGTAAGGTCAGCAGCAGGTTTGTTGAATCGGCACCTCATCCACCGTATGGGTTGGATTGATCTTCCAACATGTAAAGCTCTCAAACGTCCCATGCCCATAATATCTGCTGGATTTCACTCAAATGTGTGTGTGGTACCAATGAGATTTGCTATCGTTCGAGGCACATTCGGATAGTCATCGAAACTTGCAACATATAGTAAGTGGTCGATATGGCATATATTTACGTTATGCAATATAAATGTACCTCATCCTTCGATTCCATTATTGACTCAATCGAGCACCCAACCAACTCGTTAAAATCTCATCAAACAACACAACAACAACGGACTATGTTCCATCGACACATCAATTTCAAGCCTATATATGTGAGGAGACAATGTACAGGTTAGGTAAGTTACATTCGATATTTAATATTGGTTGGCGTTGGGTTTTCTACCAAGCAAAGTGACCTTAAAACTGGGTATGAAATGGGCTTGTCACATGAATCACACCAAAACTTCCCTTCCTTACGGGTAGCACCTTTCCTACACTTAATGTCACCGCACGACGGGTAGTTCCACCTTTTTCGAGTCCTAACACCATTGATTCTAACCTTGCAGTTGTAGGTCAAATGCTGCATAAACAGAGGATTTGTAAGTTGGATGACACTGGCTAATAGCACACCACGGGAAATGCGAAAATAGTAACTTACATTGTTCTTCCGGTTACGGGCCCATAGTAGCAGATTCTCCAATGTCCCATATTTTGGTACGGACATGTCAACTTGCAAAGCAACCTTATTCAATTCCATATGACCGTGAGATGAATCATGGTTGATGTTAGCACAACGTAAACATGGAGCAACACATGCATAAAATCTATATAAAAGCTAAACTTGATTACCTTGTTTCAGCCTTTAAGATCTTTGAGTGTGGATCTCGGGATCATCGTAAATTGATGTGGAAGAGCTGCTTTCGACATATAAAGCTTATCCGAAGGTAAAAAACACATGTTCTATTAATACTTTACTTTATGGATAACATTTGCTAATAGTTCTTAGCTTACGTCTTGTTGTAATCTTTAGCATTCATTGATGTCATGACGATCGGTCACAAGACAACATGCTTTGTCTTTTCTCTATAATCATGTTTCCCAAGCTTCCCACAACGTCACTCGAATTGATTGATCATCGTGACCAAAAATCACAAACCGATTAGTGATCCATGGTATATGGTGGCGATAGACGAAGAAATTAGATTTACGATAAATACTTTGTCGCAACGCACTAACCTTTGGTTTTCAGATAAAAATCAAGGGTTCGGGAGCCTAATTTGTCTGAATTGTCCTACCCACATTCGCCACGAATCGGCTACATATGTACGGTAATGATCTACATATCGAATGGTCGCATAACCATACGCCAAAAGGCAACAAAAATATTGTTAAAAAGACCTTACCAACCAAGTACTTATTATCTCAGAGGTTCCAGCTTGCCAAATCTTCAAGCTCAAAGGGCATCTCTCAAAACATCCATCCTTAACAAGAACTTTCTTTGTCGTTGTTCTCCCATCAAATTTCGAGCATGAAGGATCCCTTTTCATAACCCGATACTCATCCTTATTAGATGGACTACAAAGTCTTTAATAGAATATATTAACCCTTCTTTCAACTTGACAAAATTATGAGCTATGTGGTTCCTTGCGAAGACAGTGCATTGAGCTACCCTACAAAACAGTCAAGCAACATTAGAACTAAAGCCTATTTCTCAACATCGAGTTTAAGTATGCTTTACATTGGAATCGACACTACAAAATCTGTGCGGATAGCGTCCGTGAACTGGCATTGACATCCCACATTCGCAAACCATCACGATAATGGTCCCAATGACACCGATATCAAGATCATCCAGAATAAAAGACGGTTTGGTGTTGTAATGTCTTTGCCCATGTTATGTGAATCTGCTTGGACATGTTAATGTCGAATTTGGTAATTATTGGAAGGTTAAAGAGTGGTGGAAGATTAAGCAATGCATCCTTAATTTATAGAGGCCCTTGACTTATCAATAAATAAGGAGATTGTTTGTATGCTCGAAACTCTTGCAAGTGGACATATTCGTCTTCCTCTTTAAGACCCCACATTAAAATAGATGTTAGATGAATGGTTGCTCGTTTGTATTCCAAAGAATGCACCTTTTGGATGATTTCGATTGTAATTGATAATTGATATAGGTTTTATGTGGCTTGAGTTGTAGTTATTTGGGTATACATAGACATGTATGTACCGTACTTTTGGTTGTGCACAACCCCCCTTGCACATTAAATTAAGGGGGATAAGCTTTAAGTATTATAGATGTCACTTTGAAATGCATCCTTCCCTCCTTATTTATAACCATCTCTCACAAGCTACTTTGGTTGTCTTAAAACGCCACTCTTTCACATATATCGAAAAGAAGATGATTTGCACACATTATTTATTGATTTGCACACTTCACTATACAAGAGTTTTAGCAAAGCATGAGCTTAATAATCAAATAGTTTGTGTCCTAATTGTACTTCATGTTGTGTGAGAAGCTCCCTAATTAATGATTGTATATTTAAGTCATGATTAGAACATGTGAGATAGATTTATAATCAAAAGCTGTATGAGATAGTTAAAATTAACGTTCTAAAAATAGTATGAGCTTCATACAACTACTTAAAACGTGAGTTGGAGTGCCCGAATAAGAAAGTACTCCGTATATGTCTAAAAATCAACAAATACTCTAATGTGGCAACTCAATAAAAGTACACATGTACAAATCAACACATACTTTGATGAAGTAACTCAAACCATGTTTATGATAATCGATGAGATAACTCAAAACACGTTTCTGATAATTTGAAATTACAGACATTGAGTTTGTTTCGACCTTCAACCACCAAAGTGAGACGCTCTAATTAAGTGGCTAAATAAAATACGTCTCTTGGATTTGGATTTATACTATATAATTAAACATTCTCGTCATCGACAGATCCGTTGGATCTCAAATCCAATCTCCTCTTACAAGATGCGCATTTAATATTGTAAGCTTATCAAATATTAGAAAAACAACGGTCAAAATTTATGGCTTGTTAAGGTTTAAATACTTTATAACATTGAGTTGAAATAAACTTGGACATATATTAAGAGCTTGTCAAATATTATAAAAGCTACGGACAACAGCTTGAAAAGCTTAAAAAATAATTTCATAAGCTTAGCATGCTGTTGACTCTAGGCTTTTAAGGAATTTAACATGCCTAACATAAAACGAGTCATTCCCTCCTTATATATAACCTTTTCCCACAAAACTACTTTCCCTCCTAAAGGCGATGTGCGATGTGGGATGCCAAAAGTCAAGACCCAAAAAATGTCATCATTGTAAATAACATGTGGTTGTATTAGCTGCAAGCGGAACGTAGGCGCTTCTCTTTCTTTCTTCAATCGTTCCGATCAGGACTAAATTAGATAAATTGTCACTCATGCAAAATTGCGTATGTTTGACAAGAAACACCCCCTTTAAAACTTTATTTAATGTATTAAACAAAAGAACACAACCATGATATATTAACCATGCTACCAATCAACTGTATCTCCTACGTATCAAAATAAAATTATATAAATCCTTAACCAACATCAAGCTGTGTAAGTTATGTCAAACATACCCATGAATATACCAATAAAAAAAACCAATGATCCATGACACAAATGTAAAATAAAATACCCATGTAAGTTATGTCAAACATACCCATGTAAGTTATGTCAAAATAAAATTATATCTAATCTAGTTTGGTGAAAGTGTTGTTATGATGCAATGATGTTTACACTAATGATCCATGACACAAATGTCTAATGGATATGAATAACTACTTCTAAATGAACTTCCATTTGATAGGAAGCCTTCATGATGAAGATCACAAGTTCTCTAAACTTGTTTTGATAGATCTTCAGCTTGTGGTGAGTGGGAATGACTAGATCTCCAAGCTTTCCTTGGTTGATCAAAATGTAGAGTATGCTTACAACAAAGATGAATGTTAGAAGCATTATGATCATGATCATTAGGGTGTTTAATGTATGTTACTACATTGTTAATGATTGATCTAAATGTATGCAAGAAGGTGTAGAAGATGTGTTTTGAAGTGGTGAAGAAATGAGAAAACAATGGGCTTCTATTTGTAGACAAAGTGGTCGGGGCGTCACGGACCAAGGAACCAAAAAAGGGTTCCGCCTTTATACATTTTGGTTCCGTGGGTGCCTGACAGAAAATCTAAAAAATCTTTCTTCAAATCTTTCCAAGATATTACCAAATCTTACTAAGATCACATTTGATATATTGAGTGACAATCTAACCAAAATATTCAAGTGATCTTCCAAGGATTTCAAAGATGATGCATGCAATGATGTAATATGTATTTCCAAAAAAGTTTATCAAAGTAAACTTGTAAAATGTGTTATGTAACTAGTTAATAAAAAGTATAGTTACTTTTTGTAAAATATCTAGTTGAATGCTTGTCAAAATAAAATGTATTTTGTCAAGTGTAAGTAAACTTTAGTACTTGTATAAATACTATAGTTAGTTTACTTGTACAAATAAAAGTATATAGTTGTTAGACATTTTACAAAAGATGTATTTGTATAAAATACTTGTGAATGCAAAATGTAAAATGAGGTTCGAAATAGAATGGTTAACCTATTAAAATACTTAGTGACTCTAAACGTATTTTAAACATGCTAAATGATTTGTTAATGAGTTTGATCATAATGCCACATAACAAACATGTTCGAACCTGTGTTGTAACATATGAGGACTTGAGACATCAGGAGGTGTTGAATGTATGTTGAGACAAAGTGTGATTACAAGTAACTTGTACATTTTACGTTATGTATTACAAGTTACATGTTTGTCATCAATCAAAACAAACGAGACTGTATAGATTGCGTATCGTAATATTTGCACTAACAATCTCCCCCTTTTAGATGATGACAAAGATATGTAAACATAATAGAAAGTTAAATGTAAAGAGTTACTTGTATCCTTACTACCTTTACATTACCTTCTCCGTTTACACTCTTCTCCCCCTTTTGTCGAAACAAAAAGGGCGTGTCCTTGGAGTTTAACTTTATTTCTCCCCAAAAAGGCGAGCTTGCATCATCCCTAGTGAAGTTAAATCGTCGACTTCAATCCGTCCCTTGATTGGTAACGGATCCATGGATCAAATTAAGAGGCTTAACCTACATCAATGGCAGTTTTATGCAACAAAAATTATGAGAAGTATATGAAAAAGAAAAATGCATAGCAATGTTAGCCTAATTTCTCCACTTTTTATCAAGCACAAATGCTTGTTGAAAAGTGAGAATGATGCATGCTCCCCTGACGGTTGCTCCCCTTGTTTGAGGCGCTGTGGTATGATTAAAACCTACAAAAAATATTAGTGCAAAACTAAATTCGTCATTGAACAGTGAGTGATATACAACAAAGTGTATAACATGCACTTAGTAAATGTGGCGGAAGCTCCCTTTGCTCTAGGCGTCAAGATGAATCTTCAAAATAGATATTAGTATAATAGAAGCTTTGTCTTTAGACAAATATGTCATATACAACCAAGTGTATAGACGATGCAATATGAGTGCTTAAAGGATATTCCTCCTTGTTCGGGGTGTCAAGAAGCACCTAAAATAAGAAAATAATTGATGCAAACTTCATCCTTAGATGAGTAAGTTATATACAATCGAGTGTATATGATGATGAACCTACAATGAAAAATATTAGTGCAATATATTTCATCTTTTTCATAAAGAAAAATAAGATTTATATATGTGATAAATGATATAATCAAAGATCTCATGAAGTGTAGTCTCCTAATTACAATTATAAGAAAAGTGAGAATATAATATGATAAAAGTCTACAAAATAGTTCCTAGAAAGAAGATATGAAGTCTTCCACTGTAACCACTCGTAAATTTCCCTACAGATTTTTCGCTACTATATTTTTTTTTCTTTCGTTTCAAACTATAATCACGACAAGTAACGGGATATTTTTTACCTCAACCCCAATAATAAAAACTTCGTAAAATAAATATCTAATAAACTTTTATTTTATTTCTCACTGGGCCTCTTACCCCAAAACCGATCCAATTCATTTTTCTTTAGGCTCATATACTCGCATCCGATCCAACCCAACTTTGTCTTACCATTGGGCCTAGCTCATTCTTTTCTCCTAAGCCCAAACAGACCCTTTGATAAATTGTAAAACAAACTTCACTAGTATGTTGGTACAATTTTTTTCATGCGTTGCTGTGACTTAAAGGGAACGCAAGACAAAAGGAACAAAAGCATCAATCCGCCATCCTATTTTTATTTTGTAACCCAATGTTAGTACAAGTGAAAATAACACATCAAAGGCAAGTTGTTATTATTTTTATTTGGTCAACTTGTTACTATTTTTTCTTTGTTTCGTGAGTGCAACGCAACCCCACCAACTCAAAAGCCAAAACCAAAACCAACATCACCTTGATCCTTGATCCATCATGTCTTGTGCATGTGAGTGGGTGCGTGACAAACCAATGGCCATTGTATTTTTTTCTTGTTTACGTGAATCAAAGTAGTACAACACCAAAACCAACCTCAAAACTTGGTCTACTACTTTTCACTATATACGTACATATGCATGAGATCAAGGAGACAAATTGTGACAAGCCTTTCCCTCCTTTCTTTGATTACAGTCAACAAAGGACAAGCAAAAGCAACAAACTAGGATATCACCCTTGGTCCCCCCCGTTTTCTGTGAACTTTGTTCATGTGCATGTGATTCTCATGTGATTCAACATGAACCATCCTTATCACTGTACCAAGACAACACAAAATGTGATCCACTCCATACTGCCATCTCATGCACGCTGCAAACATCCAACTCCATTTCCCTTATTCTTCTCCTTGCGCCTAAGTCTTGACTAACAATAACCAAGGTACATGCTAAGCTCTCTATAAAAACCACCCTTCCTTGCATCACTCCTCATCAACTCACACATTTCACTTTTAAAAATCTCACTCACAACACTCTCGTCACAAGCTCTTTTCTGTCGAGCTACATAGGAAAAGAAAAGGGTGTTGGTGAATGTTTCAAGATCGTCTAAGTCTCGTCGGGATAGTACTTTGATCGTGTGGGTTCAAGCCTAACCCGTATCTCTTTTGCTCGAACTCCTCGTGCCTCGTCGCCACCATTTCGGTGTTGTAAGTCCCCTTTCGAATCCCTTTTCATTTCATGTTCTCGTCCAAATACATATATCACACGTTAACACTTCATTTTAATCTCATAATCAACTATGTAAGCGTTTTATAATATGTAACCAAGTCACACAAAACATGTCTTGAAACTAGGTCTCGATAAAATTAAAACTCAAAACACAAATGAGTCGGTACTTGTTTTGGCTTACTTAGTCTCGTCTTTATTCACGTTTAACTTACTCTTGAACTTGGTAACTCATGTGCTCGAAAGAGATGAAAACTATTTTGAAGAAGAAATGAAACACAAAACTATTCATGCATAATTGCATATACGATCACAAGGTAATCGAGCGAATGTAACAAAAATATAATGACACAAAACTCCCTTAACTTGGTTAAATCAGAAAAGCATTACACCAAGGGCCCTTGGCTCACTTGGTGATGTTGATCAACTTTCACACAACCCACCCAAGTTCAAATCCATCTTTTGTCGCTTAGAGGATCTTTTTTTTTTTAACACATAAGCCATTTTCAAACAGTATAAAACGTGTTAAGTACAAACCTGTCGCAATAATTAGCAAAAAGAGCCATTGGCTCAGTTGGGAGTGCCGTATACTTTCATCCACAAGGTCTTGAGTTCAAATCCTAGCCTTTGCAGTTTTGCCATATCTTTGTGATTTTTTTTACAAGTTCCACTCCTTGACAAATTTAGCCCTCCAAATTTAAATGAGTTGTTACTTTTTCTAAAACCTATAAAAGTTTATAACTCATATGACTCTTTACAATTCTAACCCCTAAAGTTTAATACTTGACATTTTTTTTGTATACTTTTACTTTGTAACAACTATTTTTGGACCCCAAACTTATACATTTTATAACTAATAATAAATATGACAAAACAATTTATTCCTGACACATCTTGTTCGTAATTTTCATCAAATTAACATATTTAGTTTTAATACTGAAACCCGACTAAAAGACAAGGGAATATTTAAAACAAAAGTAATAAAAATATTTTTCACTAACTATACATATATATACATAAAACACATTCATTTATATATGTACATATCATATCACTCAATGTTGTATTTATTTATATTTTACCGACAACGCATGATTTTTCACAAACGAATTAAACGTAAACTCTGCCACACAAGCAACATTAAACACAACCACTAGTAAACACTTAAACTTATTCACACACTTCGAGTCGTTAGTACTCTAAACTGCAAACTGAGACCTGCTGTACTAATTTAGGTTGCGTGTTGGAGCCACTTGTTACTTGATCTCTTTGTGTCTTATTCACCAAACTGCTGAGGTGAGTTTATAGCCCCACTTTTACTCTTAATTACTTGCTTTATAAAACTATGGGGTGAGAAACATGCAAAACTCTTTTCGGACCTGAAACTGAAAACACTATTACATGAAACAACCTTGAATCCCAACTATGCTACCGTTAGTTCCCTTTGGGAGGCGCGATTGTTATGAATAGATCTATTGGGGATGACACCCCGTTCGAGTTTGACGGATAGGCAAGCGTCGGGCGTATATCATATCGTATTGATTGAGTGTCTGGAAATACACTTCTGGGCTTTTATTTATCATGCTTCTAGACGCATGCACACCGTCGTAGTTTCGGTCGCATGAACTTGGTACTAGCGTAATAGCCTTTTGCATATAGTGTCATTCACGGAGATGCTATATGTGCAACTCGTGGTCCAACTTGAAAACTTGATTACTTAAACCTATGAACTCACCAACCTTTGTGTTGACATTTTAGCATGTTTTCTCGGGTTTATTACTTGGCGTGGGCAATGGCAAAGGCATTCGTTGAAGGCGGCATCCAAGTGTTTCTAAACATTTTAATACAACTTTTAATGGGACAACATATATTTTTATGGGCTTTACTTCCGCACTTTGAAACAATGATGTAAAACTATTTCTTAAATTAATCTATATTTTGAAAATGGAATAGAATTTCCATTCGTTATTACCTTGTGTTGTGTATATTAATTAGTAGCACCCCATGACCCGAACGCTTCCGCTGTGAAATTTTGGGGGTGTTACATCCACCGGGTGTGCCACTAGTGGTGCTAGTGTTGGTGTCGGTTTACTAGTAGGATTCATGTGGTGATGGTAGATGACTCGAGATTTACAAAAGTAAGTTTTCGCTAATCCATGGTGGTGATGGAAGGTGGTGGTGATTAGGTAGGAAGCTATTAAGGAATTAGAAACCCGTATGTATAGCAAATATAAAAATATGAACTCATGCAATCCTTTCGTCATGTCAAGTGACCAAAGCTAAGAGGAAAAAAAATGTGAATGGACATTGCATTTCAATGATGCATAAGGGTTATGATTTGAATGATTTATTGATGCTAACAACCTATTGTTTTGAGCAAGTTCTCATATGCTTCAACCCAAGAGTAATCAATAATGCGTTCTATCTAAGAATATTATAATGAAGATACAAAAAAGTATAAAAGTGATAACATGAAGATAAATTCGTTCATTGATTGACACGAATTATAAAAATGACCTATTCTAGGTGACAATGGGAAAGGTAGTATTAGCATGGTTTTGATGGACATGGATGATTACCACATTGAAAAGAAGTGAAAACAATATGGAAAATACTAATAATAATAATGAGTACCTATATGAGGATGAGAATGACATCATATGAGTGAGAGTTGGATAGACCAACGTGTTGGGAATGGTTGTTTTGATTAATATATCGTTTGCACTGACAAGGACATGCATGATAAGCGAGAAAAGGATAAGATTCTATGATGGTGTTCTAGATAGTGAAGTTGTAAGGTGCTAGTTTAAGGAAAATCCTATATGTGGAGATGAAGACGTTTTGTAAAAACACATGATGCGTTTTTCACTTGATGAGGTATTGGTGCAAACTTGTGATAAAGAGTTAAAAAGGTTGAACTAGTTATGGTTTCGTGAACCGGTTTTTAGCTAAGTGGTGTTTACCTATGTGTTGGTATTTTAGAGTCTAAGAGATATAAATTTTAACAAAAGACAATTATGTGAATGGATTTCTCTCCCCCTTAATTGGTGGAAATCCAACATAATGCGTAGTGTATCAAATAAGGAATGACAACAAAGTGTTTAGGTGGTTATTCGGGTTAACGAAAGAGATGAGCTTAGTGATGTTTCTGGATGATGGTTACCATACAATGAACTTCATCCTTAAAGTCACGTACCTCTTCTCGATTAATACGAGATGATCATATGATGAGGCATGTGGTTTCCTAATAGGAAGTGAAGAGGATTAGAGTATTGTTATAACTAAATAATGATGGAGGTGATTTTTGGAAAGCGGAAGCAAAAATGAGATTTGGAAAGAGGTCGGTTGGAAGACAAAAATGTAAAGCCAACCCTCTAGAACTTAATTATATATGCTTTTAAACTACTAGGCGAGTACCCGTGCCTAGCGGCATCGGTTTTCTAGCGGCAGATAATTAACGATATACGATATTGTGGTAAGTGTTTTGTATAACGTTCAAAATAGAGCGTGAAAAGGATGAAAATGTAATTACAAGCTGTTGTAACATGTGATAATTCAACTCTAGCAAAATTCTTAACATATATCAAACGACATAGAAAAATATTTAATGAAACTTAAAATAAAAGATTACATCAATTATGAAATATTAACTAACAACACATTTTACTAAATCACGTAAAACTTCTTGATACACGACATTTGAGGTATAGATTCACCTTGACGGAACTCTTTGGTGGTTTAACCAATACCTTTGTTGTTCTACGAGATATCCTCTAGACAATGCCACATAAAGGCGGCCATGAGAGAAAACAGAATCTGGCAAATAGACACCCACATTTGGAATTGTTTGGCCCTGAGCTTTATTAATAGTCATCGCAAAGCTAAGGCGCACGGGAATTGTTTGGCCCTGAGCTTTATCAAGTTTAAATTTTCACCTTGACTTATTATTCAACATTTCAAGTTTCAACAATTCCCGCTTAACCATTTTTACATTTTATGTAGTATAGATATAGATATAGATTTATGTAGTATAGATATAGTATATAGCAGGGTACCCGCGCGTTTCGGCGGCGGGTACCCTGTGACGAATAACCGGAGAAATAGATCTCGATGAGACCTGATTCACCAATTTGAATCGGTGTCAACGGGTCCTTTCTGGGTCGTTTTGCGGACGGCTTTAATTTGGTCAGTTGATTGTTTAACAACTATTTAACGTCTGGCATGAGTTAACCTTTGCTATATTTTTTCTAGTGTGTTCAAATAAAAAATATTTGTTCTAGTGTTTTATTTTATTTTATTACTTCCATATCGAAAATCAAGTATGTGTCCTCAATGTTTTGTTCTAAGTTATATTCTGGCATAAGGCATCACGTTTTGGGCTCAAAAGTTTATAGCGCAAGCGTGTCATACGCTATAATATAGTAATGCCTTAAAAAGTTAAAATACAACTCAGGATACTTATTCAAGCTTTATGAAAACGAGATGGAAACACCCCGCCGCGTTGCGTCGGAGTTTTTAATTTTTTTTTGAGACCACAAGATCGTTGTACTAAGTTCGGAGAGTTTGTTAATTTTTTTGGGTTGTTTAAATATCTTTAGCAGTGTTTTTTTTAAAACACAGTGACTGTTAAAGTTTTTTTTAAGCTTTCATAGTATTTGTTTGTTTACGAAAGTATCATGTGCGTTACAATGTTGCAATTCTTGAAAAACTAAATAATACCCATCTGAGCAAAAAATCATCATTATATTACATATAGTTACAGTTAAATAGCTAGTATGCTAAGCCTATTACATATTTGCCCAGTAGATTTGTATTAGAGGCATACACTATTGTTGCTTCAAGTCCTCCGAATCAATTCTGAACTTCTTGCTGAATCTGCAAGCCGTAGACATTACAATGCATGAAGCCGTATTATATGCGACGAAGCCATAAACTTTTAGTCACTTTAAATAAGTCCATTACTTGATTAACATAACAGAAGATATAGTAATGCATGAGCAAAATCAATAGAATTTCACTAAGTTCAAATCCTCCAATAAAAAATATAACATGACTAAAGTAACCCTAGACATATCCAAATAGAAATAAATGTTTCAGTAACACAATTACTCTCTTCTTCCTTTTTTTCATCTTTAGCCTAGCTTTCATCTTGGTTTTTGGTCACGGGTTCTTTTAGTACAGACTCCATTACATCTTCCGCCTGTAATAAACACCCAAATACGCGTTTATAAAACTAAAAACTGAAGTCTTTTTAATTCTTTATAATTGACTAAATAACAACCGTCATCGTATCCTCACCTTTCAACAGACAAACCTTCAGTTTGTTATGCTATTTACTTCAGCATTCGTATTTGCATCGGCTATTGCAGAAGACTTTGTTTCAATAACAAAAGTATTGCAAACCCAAATTCAAATTCACTTTCTAAAACCGTGAGCTTAAATTGTTGAAAAGCTTTCTGCTTTCTTCTCTCGAAACTAACCACATTTCAGCCTCCAAACCTGCGTATTTCAGCCCCTAAACGTGTGCATCTTAGACCTCAATTCAGGTCCAAACGCGGCGATCTAAATCCCCGTGTCAAAACCCAAAGTCACCCATTTCAGCCCCTAGTTGAGCCACCAAACCCACCCGTTTCAGCGTCTAACCGCAGCAACACCTGCATCCATTTCAAAGACCGAAGCCACCCTTGAGCCTCGATTTGTTCTCCCAGACCAGTCCATTACAACCGCCAAACGCACACTCATCTTCAACTTTTAATCTTCATCCATTTCAGCACCGAAAGCCACCCTAGTTGAGCCACAATATCGCATATCTTTATTGTAAAACGAGATGTTTTAAAAAAAACGAAAACATAACTTTTAATCTTCATCTTCGTCATCACTTTGATCAACCAAACAATAAATTCGTTTACGACCAATGTTGATAGGTTGACTTGTTTCTTCATCATCTTCATCATCACTTGAGATGACAATGACGTCATCCCAATTCCAGTTAATCAAATGAGGATTATAAAACGGAACATGATGTGGAGGACGGGGACGAGGAGGTGGATCAAGCTGTAATAAAAAAAACAAACAAGAAACAAACAAGATGTGTCAATGCACATTACAAAGAGAGTATCAAGTGCGTAAGATCATCAAAAAAATCGGTTGCTAACCTCAAGATCATCATCAACATTTCTTTCATTTTGCATCTCCATTTTTTTTTCTTTTTTCTGTAAATTCGTGTAGCATCAACTCTCTTGAGGGTTGTTTATATAGGCAAAACTTATTTACATTTTGAAAATTGAAAATTCCCGCTTTTTGTTTGTGTAAATTGGTGTAGTATCAATTGTTTTAACACAAAGAATACTTTCCATGCACAATCTCAAGAATACTTTCCTGTGTTGTATGTGTTGTACGTAAGACTCATGCTATATTGTGACATTTGAGAGGTTTGAAAAACTTTGACTTATCTCAAGAATACTTTCCATGCACAATCATTTGACTATTTCCATGCAAAATCTTTTTAATATTGTGACTTTCCTGTGTTGTATGTGTTGTACGTAAGACTCATGCTATATTGTGACATTTGAGAGGTTTGAAAAACTTTGAATTTCAATTTGAAGTTTCAAGTTTTCACATTTCCTCTTGAGGGTTTTTCCATTTTAGATAGTAGAGATATGCAAGTGTAGGGATCCCATAAAGCATAGTACTAATCTACGTAGCAATATAGGGGATTATGCAAAATGAGCATATAAAAGTTAGAACCAAGTGAGATAACAAATAATTTGTTATCAACCTACAAAACAAATTTGTTAGTGACAAAAGATGTTAACATGATAGAAATCAAATGATAACATATTATATAAACAAAAACAACACATTGCACTTAGTAGACAAGAAATCACCACACAAGATATCATCAAAACAATCATATTATGCAAGAATACGACTTTATTCAAGACATTTCATTATGAGATTGTTTTGTCGTTACACTTAGACACTTAAGCATACTTGAATATACAATAATCTATGTGATTAATTTGTAAGATAAAAAGGCTTCTAAAAGTTTGTCATACCAAAAGCACTTTGACAGATTATATGTGCACACGTAGCAAACAAATAGTGTGACAAGAAGCAAAAGAAACAAGATGAAAGATTCATGCAAGCCATGTTTAAGACATAACAATTTGGAGCATGTATCATTTGGATCGTACTACGCATAGATATAATCAATGCCAACTAATAGCTTTCAAACACAAATATATCATATCAAAGTTATCACGTATCAAAATGGCATATTATGAGTTCATAAGTAACATGTTAATCATGCTAAAAATAATTCAAAAGTAAGTATCATGCAAATAAAGTTTAGGTTTAAACGTTTAGTAGCATGAAACAAGAATACAAGAATTATAAAGATAAAACCGTACTAAGGTTTACACATTTGACAAGTTATCAAACACTAAGATAATGTCAAATCAATTTATCGTATCAAAAAAGAACATGTAATCAACACACGTAATTGCAATGCAAGTGGTTTTAAAAGAAAAGTCATATATACTACTTGTTTGATTAGTATTCCTAAGGCAAGGCAAACTATCAATGTTTTAACACTTAATTTAGGCAAGTATAGGAAAATAGATTTTTCAAGTTGGAGAATGAATATGAGACTATTACTAGCGGTACTCAATTAAGGCTAAACACGACCATTTTTACGGGTGATTCCACATACCCAACTTCTCACCAGGAAGCAATTCAACCATTAGGTCAAATTGAGTTTCTAGTGCAATAGGTTCTCCAGTAGTCATTCTCGTGTTAGAAAGATGGGAACTCCTACTTTTGCCTATTAAAGTGCATAAAGATGATAGTTTACCAATACTTGGCTTAATGTGACACAACTAATATGCAATATAACTAAGGTGAGGAAGATGTCATGTTATACACATGAATTTTATCAATGGTGTGTTGATAAACAATATGTTTTAATCTTGTGTTTAGAATCTAAGGTTGTTCAAATTACATAGCTAATTGTATGATCTAATGGATGACATCTTTTGCGTTGAGTTGAAATGTATACTTTAAATGTGATTTGATTTTCTAAGACTAGGGAATGGAATATGTTAATTTAAGAACGTTCTCAAGAAAGCTCTTTTTTATTTAACAAGAATCTAAATAAGGTTACCAACTTCAATAGATCATGAGTATGTTCTAGAGATGTGTAGTTTTAACCTTGGATGTGCACAAGGTTTGAGCAAGGTTAGGTTATGATGTATGCTTGAAAGGAAATGGATACAAATAGTATCTTTCAACAAATGAGATTATCGCATGGGATAAAGTTATCATGCTTATGAAAATAAGTATGACAAGATGAATTGGATATGCTAGTTCATAGAACTTGTGGATGTTCGTTTCAAGATCATTTAGCCAATGAGGTGTAATGAAATCTATTGTAACATAACCATTTATGTCGCAAGGAGAGAATGATGCATAGGATATACAATATCCTTTTAACAAGATGAATACTTAACGCATGATTTCTTAGGCCTAATGTTTTTCAAAACATCATGTTTTCCTAAATGAAGATATGAAGCCAAAGTGTTTGAATCGGATAGTCCCATCTAAATATACTTGGTCTCAAGATTATATTCACTAGATGATGACAAGAGGAATTTACTCGAGTTTCTTACGTATACTCCTCAAGAGTCATTGTTGCTTGGCGTTTATGATGTTGGCTTTGAGATTGCATTTTAACATATGTTGTTAAAATGTTGATTTGAGGTTTAACGAAATTAATGCAGAAGTTTAACGACAAAGTATTACTAATACTTTGATGATTTGTGAAGGTAGTACTACTTATACCTAGTGGAAATTGACAAAAATTACCAAGAGAACCATGCTTATTTGGTAGTTGAGGTTCTAGCCATAATGAATTATCTAAGTCCTCAAAGGTGGGAACGTATGGTAAACGTGCATTTGATTCAGTACAAGTGTTGGACACAAGGGCTTTTTGAGCAATACACTCAACTAATTCAAATGATGGTGGATTGGTGGATCTAGATGGTAGGTCTTCTAGTGTGTCTAAATAAGGATGTGGTGATGTAGGGGTTTGTTGTGCTATGGGAGTACTAAGGTTGATGACTTTTAATGACTACAATCGTAAGTCGCATGTACTTGAATATTTCAGATGAAATACTTAAGTTGTCAATCCTAATTTGTTGAGATTATAAAGCTTAGATTGAACTCAAGGATAACAAGACTTGATAATATGTATTTAACATATGTGTGAGTTATGACTTGATGTAAATACTTATCATCTTGAAGGATGACACATTATTTTCATGTTAACCAAGTGAGGCAATACATGTAGATACAAAACAATATCTATAGTCATATGTTAGACTTGTGTATGATATCTTTGCAAATAATGAGTCCAGTTGTTAGTCTCGTAAGTCATCTAAGTCATCCAAACGGGTGAGGAGATGTTGGTGGTGTTGCACAAAGTTTGATAGGTACAAGCTTTGGAGACTTTGGTAGTGAAGGTGTTTTGGATGATGGTGGGTGATTTTGGTGGTGGAGTTGGAGTACTCAAGTTTAGAAAGTTCACATCTTGAATGGGTGATGAGATGTTGAGAGGTAATGAGTCTGGTGATGAAGAGTTCAAGTTAACGAAGCAACAAGATCGAATGCTAATCCTAGTGGTTTTCTTAAGTGGCTTATTTGAGGTTGAGGATTTAGTCATTTTGATTTTGCTTTAAGAAATGCTAAGCTTGAGGAAAAGTAACAGTGAAGGTGTGAAAATGACCATCCTGAATGTGTCGATTTATGGAACAAAGGATTTACGGATTTGATGTTAATCTGTCACACCCTCAAATTACTGCTTTTGCGTGGAATGGAATTCTGGGGATGACCATCATAGCATCACAATCACAGTTATATTGAACGACCTAAAGTGTCGTTTGAAAAGAACATCGTTTGATATATTAAAACATTCGAGTTACAAAGATAGGTCCCAAATGAAAGTTACTATGTGCGAAAAGTAAGTTTGGTACAAGTCAAACGATGTTTTTAAAGTGTATAAATCCCATGTGAGACGCGTCGTCACCGCTACTCTATGATATGTCCACATGCATGCCATGAAGTGAATGTCTTAGAAACCCGAAAATACATTGCTAAAAGTGTCAACACAAAGGTTGAGTGAGTTCATAGAGTTTTGAAAATGTTAAATCGACTACCACAAGTATATATTATGTATGACAATGTCGTCACAAAATGATACAATTGCTTAAGCACATGACACGAAGCTTGGTGATGTTCGCCCAACAGTGTTTGCCAAACAACTCAAATAATGATAATGACATGAAATGCATCCGTCCGGTTGGAATCCGCCAACCGGATGGAGTGTCACCCTCGATAGATCTATCCACTCACCACGCTTCTATGAAATTAACGGTTCATGTTTATGAAATGGGGACATTTAGCGGCAATGAGGTAACTTAAGCAATGTAATGAATTTGATATACTTGGCATCGTAATAAAATGATGTACAATGTATTCTCCCGTAGGTTTGAAATAAGTAAAACTTGAATAAATCGGGCTATGAAAACTCACTGTTGCAATGATAATGATGATATAATGGCAATCTTGAAATGAGGAGCAACCTCGACCATGACCTATTATGAATGATATGTTCTAATGTAAATCATGAAACAATGTCGTGCATGCAAATCCACATGTAATCTATACCACTTATACGCTTTTGAAAATAGAATTTATCGTCAAAATATATGTTTATGACATCTCGTCATGTTATGAAATACTTTACAAGTATTTACGTTGAATCAACATCCTCGATAGTCGTGTAATGATTTATTATGAAACTATAACTTTTAAGTAAGTAAAATAATGTCATTTGACAATTTCATGAAAGTGACTAAACGGCCTTGAAAAACTAGTCGTAAAATGGTGCACATCGAGTGTTAGGAAACAAACTCAACGGTTTTGGAAAGCTTGTATCATTATCTCAAAGTTTTAGCATTTAAGTTTTTATCGTAGAGGTCTCGATCATGGAGAAAAACATAGGTGAAGTAGGGTACTTGTATCCAAAATATTGTTTAAGGGTGGTTTTCGGCAAAGTTTAAGTGACCGTATTTTACTCGTTACAACTCTGTTTGACGAACGGTTGGACATTTTGGAAAATAGGCTAGGTTAACTCACTTTTACTAGAAGACATCATTTTCTCAAAGTATTCTTATCGATATGAAAAATGGCTCCAAACATGGTCACTTGCGATAACCACTTTGGTCTATTAGAAAATATATAGGTGTTAATACTTGTGAAAATAAGTACGAGAGCTATAACTTATCCCAATTACAATTACACATTCAAAAATATTAATCCGGTTCGTTAAGCCACAACAAGCTATCCATAGGATTAGCCTCGTGTGCTAAAACAACACCGATCCAAACGCTCCTTTATGGACTCTAAAATGGGTAATTTAAGTAAGCAATCCAAACACTCCATTATATTTTAATAAACCCTTGTGCTTATAAAATATCGTTTTTATAAGGTTTCTAACGTTCCCAAATAGTTTATAGATGATACAATAGCATTTGGTAAAGTTTTCAAAGCTCAAACGGACTCAAAACGCAAAAACACCAACTTTATTTCCTATCGACAATGGGTACTTTGACTTTTCGGAAAAAAATCGTCCATCTTTGACCATGCTTAAATCTCTCATTTTACACTTTTAAGCTTAAAAATCTCGCGATTAATAGTAAAACATCATTTCGGACAACTTTCGTGTTGAACACTTAAGCCAATCCGGACCCGAAAGGGGTCAAAACCTCGATTTAAAATTATATCAGCATATATATTTTTCAAGTTGACGACGAAAACTAATTGTTTCAGAAAAATTCAGCATGTTGTCTCGACTTTTTACGAGTCAAAAATGAGTCTTAAACGTTATAAATTGTGTCGACTTATCAAAAATATATTAGTATATATTATCACTATTCCGTGGATATAAAGAACGTAGAAAACGGACTTAAAACGAAAAAATTGTGGCCAATTAAAGTTTAACGAAACTTATATTAAACATCGTTTGACTTGTACCAAACTTACTTTCCGCACATAGTAACTTTCATTTGGGACCTATCTTTGTAACTCTGAATGTTTTAATATATCAAACGATGTTCTTTTCAAACGACACTTTAGGTCGTTCAATATAACTGTGATTGTGATGCTATGTGATCGTCCCCAGAATTCCATTCACGCAAAGCAGTAATTTGGGGTGTGACAAATCCATACAAAGATGGTAGGTTTTTAATGAGATGGAAATGTCTAAGATCATGTCAAACATCCTAAGTTAATCCATTGAGGATGTGTTGAATGAGATATGAAAGATAAGCATTAAAAACTATCCTAGAAACGAAATTTGGTAAATTAGATTGCGGGATTTAATAAAACTCAACAACTTACCTGTAGGATCCACGGCACCAATTTTTTACACAGGCGGAACCAAAATAATGGTGCCGTCTGGTCCGCTTGTACAGGTATGGCGGTACCAAAAGCTATAACGGGCGGAACCAAATATTTGGTGTCGTCTGGTCCGTGGTGACTAGAAATCTTCACAGACCCATATTTTAACTATCGGGGACGTTTCGGAAATCTGAAATTTTGCTTAAAACATGTGACACTAATTATTTATAGTTAGGAAAAGTCGATAACACACATACAAACATAGTGGAGCATAGACTTTGACCAAGGGCTAACGATTTTCACATATAAGTGAAAATGGGTAAAATTTGATAACACCCGTGTGCTATCCCTCTGCATGAACCGGTTAGCATACATCAATGTTTTAAGTTAGTTTATCATCCTACGAAGCAAAAACACATAAATTACATCATACAACATAGTTTTTGTCCTTGAACCAAACACTCTCTTAAAACCACCATTTTTCAAAGTACTTGACTAATTTAGTTAGTACTCATAGCTAAGTGAGTTATGACATTTCATAAGTTATGTGAGATTTTAGTATAACCTATGCAAAGAAAGTTATCTAATTATACAAGTGATAGTAAAACCATTTTCCAACTTAGTGCACAAAATCTAACAAAGACCTATTGTGCATAAACAAGAAATTGTCAAACCAGCGAATAAATAACATGACAAGATTGACACTTATATTATGCAAACAAACAAGTGTAAACACCAATTTGAAAATAACCAAGCAATATATATGCAAACAACATAAACAAGTGGTCATTTAGCATAGCATAAAATGAAAAACACTTTTCGTCATTTAGCGTTTAAATATGACGATGTATACCAAGCTTGATTAGTTTCCTTTAAACATATTACCAATTTATTTAGTTTCAAAAGAAATTGTATCAAAGTTCTAAGAATACCAACTTAAATTTCTTAATTCAAAATTTGAGTTTTTATGTTAAAGCGAAGTTAATATCTTAGACATCTTTGTAGTGTTTGGTCTATTTCACTTGTTTAAAATTAGACTCGGGCCATGAGCGTATTTTTAAATGAAAGTAGACTCAATTCCTTTAAAATGATAGGTGGCTCGACTTGTCTTGCGAGACGGATTAGTTATGATTTTTTGAAGTTGGCCAAAAAGCGAATCTTGTGCGACGGATTTCAAGGAACCAATTTTCGGGATCCGCCCTTTATAAAATTTGGTGCCGTGGCCCTCTGAGACAGATTCACCAAAACTAGTATTTGACATAGAGGAAACGTGTGTGACTTACTAGATTTGATAGTAAACATATAATACACATTTTTAACAACATATCTACTTATGTAACTTATCTTAAATGTTTACGGATGTGATTTTTCAACTAAATTTATAGTTATCCCAAACACTCCATTAAAATCATATTTCTTCTTAAATTTTCTATAAGCACACAATACAGTACTTACTAGTTCTTTCAACAAACTTTTATTTTATTTTTCAAGAAAACCATCAAGCTTGTATACAAAGTTACATTTAACAATAAAATTTGTAAGTATAATTATCAAAGCATTTTTCATATTATTTTTCGCTTCAATGGTAATTTGATACATGGATCGTACTCTATTTTTAAAACCATTTGTTTTGAAAATAAGAGTTACGAGGCTCTGATGCCAATTGTGGAAACGTAGAGGGGGGGGGGGGGTGAATATGTTACCGTTTAAAATCGTTAGATCTTTTGTATCAAATCGTTTATGAAACTTGTTATAATATGAAAGTACCAATTATTGTTTGTGACTAATGTAAATCATAGTAAACCAAGTTGTCACACAAGCATCAACATCAAACCACATCACAAGCAATATTATAGTGCAACTATAAAAGTAAAGAGATAAAGAAAGGAAAGTGCAAACCGAACACGAAGATTTATAGTGGTTCAGTCACGGATCTCCTCTCCGCCTACTCCAATCCCGAGTACCCAACTCGAGAGTTACTTCACTAAATCAACAAGCTCCCTTCTCGGTGGAAAACCTTACAATCGTCGCTACACTTTTTCGGTACAACGCTAAATACCGGGTTCTAGTTCGAGGTAGAACCAACCTAACGTCGCTTATACAATATTTCCGACACTAAGCTAGATGTCGAGTTCTTTTATAAGGGTACAACCACTCCCAATATGTTTTATGGCTCAACATAACAAACCTTGTGTTTTATGACACAAACACATAAACCATCTAATCTAGTTTGGTGAAAGTGTTGTTATGATGCAATGATGTTTACACTAATGAACCATGACACAAATGTCTAATGGATATGAATAACTACTTCTAAATGAACTTCCATTTGATAGGAAACCTTCATGATGAAGATCACAAGTTCTCTAAACTTGTTGTGATAGATCTTCAGCTTGTGGTGAGTGGGAATGACTAGATCTCCAAGCTTTCCTTGGTTGATCAAAATGTAGAGTATGCTTACAACAAAGATGAATGTTAGAAGCATTATGATCATGATCATTAGGGTGTTTAATGTATGTTACTACATTGTTAATAATTGATCTAAATGTATGCAAGAAGGTGGAGAAGATGTGTTTTGAAGTGGTGAAGAAATGAGAAAACAATGGGCTTCTATTTGTAGGCAAAAGTGGTCAGGAGCGTCCACGGACCAAGGAACCAAAAAAAGGGTTCCGCCCTTTATTCATTTTGGTTCCGTGGGTGCCTGACAGAAAATCTAAAAAATCTTTCTTCAAATCTTTCCAAGATATTACCAAATCTTACTAAGATCACATTTTATATATTGAGTGACAATCTAACCAAAATATTCAAGTGATCTTCCAAGGATTTCAAAGATGATGCATGCCATGATGTAATATGTATTTCCAAAAAAGTTTATCAAAGTTAACTTGTAAAATGTGTTATGTAACTAGTTAATAAAAAGTCTAGTTACTTTTTGTAAAATATCTAGTTGAATGTTTGTCAAAATAAAATGTATTTTGTCAAGTGTAAGTAAACTTTAGTACTTGTATAAATACTATAGTTAGTTTACTTGTACAAATAAAAGTATATATTTGTTAGACATTTTACAAAAGATGTATTTGTATAAAATACTTGTGAATGCAAAATGTAAAATGAGGTTCGAAATAGAATGGTTAACCTATTAAAATACTTAGTGACTCTAAACGTATTTTAAACATTCTAAATGATTTGTTAATGGGTTTGATCCAGGGGCGGAGCCAGAAAAAGATTCAAAGGGGGGCAAAAAAATTTTTTACGTCAAACAAGAAATAAAACCCAAAAAAGCTATTAAAGATATCTAATTCAAATATTTAGCTCGTTAAATATAAAAAAGAATTGTTATTAAGTTGTAAGAAGGTTACTAGTTACTACTAATGTAAAATAAGAATGCATAATATAGAAAAAGAAAAGTGCATACAAATGATAGACAAGCTTGTCTATTGCATTTCAATTATTTAAGATGTCACTTATTTACGAATTATCTTTCTAAAATTGGTTTTAGATCATAATATTTACTTTTCATAAAATTGTTAAAATACTAAAGTGAAAAATAAGCTAAGGTGAGAGAAAAGATAAAAAAAAATGGACACACTCTGCACCACCCACGTGATTCTATAACAAAAAAAAAAATTGTTTTACCTTTTCCATTTCCAATTACACGCTATTTTATGTTCTATCATCTTCTCTAATAGCTCATTCTTCACCATTCTAACAAATAAATCTGCTTTCCTTTCCACAAACCGTTTAAAAATCGATTTTGACTTCCGATTTAAACAAGCCACACACTTTCTAAGGGGGGCAAATTACGATAATATCTCAAAAATTCCAACAATTTGAACTGCAAAAATTTCCGGTGAGGGGGCACGTGCCCACCGTGCCCCTCCCGTGGCTCCGCCTCTGGTTTGATCATAATGCCACACAACAAACTTGTACGAACCTGTGTTGTAACATATGAGGACTTGAGACATCAAGAGGTGTTGAATGTATGTTGAGACAAAGTGTGATTACAAGTAACTTGTACATTTTACGTTATGTATTACAAGTTACATGTTTGTCATCAATCAAAACAAACGAGACTGTATAGATTAAATATCGTAATATTTGCACTAACACAACTTATGAACCTGTTAAAGTTAAGCTTAAAATAAGATCAAATCGAGGAATTTATATGCTGATAAAGATGCAAGAAAGGAAATTTAAAATTTTCAACTAGCCTACCTTTAATGTCACCCTTGCCTTTCTATATATAATCAACACCTTCGATATGGGATAACCATTGATGGCATACATGCAGTTTTATATTTGAATGACGAGTTATTGATATTGGTTGTGTGTGCGAGGATTATTATCTTCTCAAGTTGGGTTTTTAAGGCGATAGGTCATGTTTATAGATCAAATAATCAAACCGGTGGTGGCACAACGCCGAAGGTTTCCCAAGATATCACTTACTATTACGATAGGTCAAACATTTTTGGGAAAATTGCATGAAAAGTCATCATACTTGGCACTTATTGTCATTGTGTGTAGCGACCTATTTTTTTTATCATTGTGACACAAACTTTTTGGGAGCGTGCTATTGTGTGTATCGGTGACTTGTTTAACTTGTTGTAGCTGGTCATGTTAACGACCGTTAACTTTTTATTGCACCGTTAGTCCTTTTAAATCATTTTTAACGACCGTTATTATATTATTGCACCGTTAGTCATTTTCGCCCGTTTTTACATCGCCGTCTGCTTTTGCACTTTTCCGTCCGTTTTGCACGCCGTCCGTTTTACGCCGTCCGTTTCACACGTTTCGTTCGTTTTACATGTTTTACGTTTTACAAGTTTTACGTTTTCGTCCGTTTTACACGCCGTCCGTTTTACGTGTTCATCCGTTTTACATGTTTTAGTCCGGTTTTACGTTTCGTCCGTTTTACACGTTTTCTTCCTTTTTACGTTTTCGTTCGTTTACACGTTTTCTTCCGTTTTCGTCCGTTTTACACGTTTACACGCTTTTACGTGTTCTTCCGTTTTACGTTTTCGTCCGTTTTACGTTTCGTCCTTTTTACGTTTTTGTTCGTTTTACATGTTTTCGTCCGTTTTACGTGTTCTTCCGTTTTACGTTTTCGTCCGTTTTACATGCTTTTACGTGTTCTTCCGTTTTACGTTTCGTCCTTACACGCGTTTTACGCGTTCTTCCGTTTATACGTCTTCGTCCGTTTTCTGATTTTCGTCCGTTTTACACGCCGTCCTTTTGCGTTTTTTACAAGTTTTCATTTTACACGTTTTTCGTTTTCATTTCGTTTCGTTTCGATTTTACCGTTTTACACATTTCGCTCGCTTTTTACGTTTAGTCCGTTTTACGTTTTTTTTTTTCGTTTTGCGTCCGTTTTTCGTTCTACACGTTTCGTTTCGTTACACGTTTTCGTTTCGTTTTCTTACGTGTAAAGCGTGTAAAATGGACGAAATCGTAAAAGCGGACGGCGTGTAAAACGGACGAAACATGTAAAGCGAAGAACAGTAAAAGCGCGTGTGGCGTGTAAAAGCGAAAGAAAACGTTAAAAGCGGACGGCGAAAAGCGGACGAAAACGTAAAACGAACGATTTAAAACATGTAAAACGAGCGAAATGACGAAACGAAATAAAGCGTGTAAAACGGACGGCGTAAAACGGAAGAACATGTAAAACGTAAAACGGACGAAAACGTAAAATGAACGAAAACGTAAAACGGAAGAACACGTAAAACGGACAAAACGTAAAACGAACGAAACGAAAGAAAACGTAAAACGGACGAAAACGTAAATCGAAGAACACGTAAAACGTGTAAAAGCGGACAAAACGTAAAAAACGAAAACGTGTAAATAAGGACGGCGTGTAAAACGGACGAAAATGGAAGCGTGTAAAAGCGGACGGCGTGTAAGCGGACGAAAATGTAAAAACTTGTAAAACGTAAAACAAAAACGAATGTAAAGCGAGCGGCGTGTGAAAGCGGACGGCGTGTAAAAGCGGAAAACGTGCAAAAGCGGACGAAAAAGTGCAAAAGCGGACGAAAATGTAAAAAGCGGGCGAAAATGACTAACGGTGCAATAATATAATAACGGTCGTTAAAAGCAGATTTAAAAGGATCGACGATGCAATAAAAAGTTAACGGTCGTTAACATGACCGGCTACAACAAGTTAAACAAGTCACCGATACACACAGCAGCGCTCCCAAAAGTTTGTGTCACAATGATAAAAAAATAGTCGTACACACAATGACAATAAGTGCCAAGTATGATGACTTTTCATGCAATTTTCCCAACTTTTTCTCGGAGTAACAAACTTTATAAAACAAATGTAAAATTTCTTCGACCTTTACAAATGAATCGATAAAAGTTTAATGCTCCAAGTCTGTGTTTGCTTAGTACTCTTTGTAACTCGTAAATACTTTGTGCATCTAGTGATGTTGACTCTGATTATCCTGGCAAACACATACTAAAACATAAGATGTGAAATATATATCCTTAAAGTCTTCAACTCTTCATTGACAGATTAATTAAGGGCTAATAACCTATTAAAGCATCATACTTGTCACAAATGTCAGTTCGACGTAGCGAATAGCAAACTAAAAAATAACTCTTTTAGACATTAAACTTGACATTTTTGTCTTCAATTGAGTAAAATAAATTTGTGATGACCATTTTACCATTAAATTTATAAAAATTGCATCCTTTGTACCAAGTATATAAATAACCCAATTAATCTTTTTAACTCATTTTAACACACACACAACTAACCGTAACCCTACATCCCCCTCATCTCTTCTCTAGTCGCCGCCATCTAACCGGACACCATGATTCCGGCGCCGCCACCCTCTATACTCCTCCACTGGCCGACGCCACCTCGTGGACTAAATTGAATTAGAAGCGATTTTATATAATTTGTGTGGTGGTAAACGGATTAAGAGTTGTGTTTGGTTTGTTTCGGCTATGAAGTGGGTTGGGTAGGATGTGGGTGGTGACTGAAAATGATGTGGGTGGTGAGAATGAGGTTCAAATGATTAATGGTTTTGGTGGTAATGAAGGGAGGTTGTCTTTTGAAGGTGGATTTGGTGGTGGTGGTGAGGGTGAGGATATTCTGATTTGTTTCTTTAAATGAAATTGTGGCTCTGGCTTTCTTGGTAAATTGACTTATGTTCCCTATGCTTGATCTCAACTGACTTGGTTCGTCTTTATTGGAATTGTGATACAAGTTTCGTGCATAGTGTTATAGTGCTGATTTGTGAAATGTCTGTAGCTATAAAAGCTAGTTATCTTCATTCGGGTTAGAACACCAATTTGGCCAATCTAAACAGCACATGGTAGCCCTGTATTAAATTCACCGACGTAAGATCATCTAGTTTCTGGATTTCCAGAAGTACCAAACAGTGGTCTATACCATAGACTCGAACAATTTTCAATTCTTTAGGTTATACCTATCATTTGGGGCAGAAGAAAACACCTGTTTAAGTCATTCAAAAGGGGCAATGCTCACTTTCCACCATTTAGTGATTAGTGTTCGAATCTACTTAACAAGAACGCACACAACAATATGGGTTCCCTACTTGGAATTCTAGATTAGAATAACATATGATTGTTTTGTACAGCAGAGTCAAAATGTTCTTTTGTTTATCTAATATATTTATGAACCACTCGGACCATGTTTCGACCTCCCCGAATCCGATCCATTCCAGTCTCTTGGTACATCATCTTCCATTTCAGTCGACCAATTGCGTTTAGTTGAATAACATAAAACCACATAAAACTTGTTTTTTTTGTTATGGAATCCGTTATGGAATTGTTGTAAGGGACGATGGACGCAATTTTTTCCAAACGACAGGGACCATTTATGTAATTTAGACTAGGGACGATGGATGCAATTTTCGCAAACCCACAGGGACCATTTATGTAATTTGAAAGGGTAAAATGGTCATAATACTTAAAGGAAGACAAAATTGTCAACATTAATGTCTAAAAGAGCTATTTTTTTTGTTCGCTACGTCGAACTGACATTTGTGACAAGTATGATGCTTTAATAGGTTATTAGCCCGATTAATTAACACACGTTTACAATATGTAAATGATACTACCGAATTAGCAATGCTCGAGTATTGAATTTGAACACTATTTACTTTTACTAGTTTATATTAATAATGTTCATACCCTCTACCAGTCTACCACCATCACCAACCACCGTGTGTGTCGTCTGCATTGACGATCTTAACAACGGTAACAAGATCACACGACTACCATGTCACCAGTATTCACCATTACTTCCACCGCGCATGTATTCCACAATGGCTTCGTATAAGTATAACTCCCCAACGTGTTGCCATGCTATTAAAACTCGGACAAAACCAACATTGGCATGTGTAGCACGTTAGGAAATGTACATGTAACTCCACTATGTTATCGTAGACCAAGTTTTTTGTGGGTATACCAGCTCATGGAACTGTTTGAAACTTTTTTTTTTTTTTTTTTTTTTTTACCGAGATTGATAGATGACACGTGATGAATTGAAAATGACTGGATACAATGTTAGATGGATGAGCTTTGAGATTGCTTGGAGACATAATAGCTGCAGTTACCTGGAGTATGGTTTTGAAGTTTATTGGATAATGAAGGTGAAAATGTTAGATCAAGAAGCAACCCAAAATCTTAATTTGATAATGTGAAGATGGAATTTTTTCTTTAATCTTGGATTTATAAAAATTTATGATGTGTTACAGTTTAGATACTTTTTATACTAAAATTGTAAGCTTGTCCAAGAATATAAAAATCAGAGATCGACCTTCTTTTACTTGCAAACTTATAAAAACCAGATCATAAGCTTGCAAGCAAACAAAAAGTTGACACAAGGTCTTTATAGTTAAACATACCTGCTTCTTAAAGTAATCTTCCCTCCTTATTTATAACCAACTCCCAAAAGTTACTTTCCTTCACAAGGCGATGTGGGATGAACTCTAGTTAATGTATGTTATGAATGTTATTATACTTGCACTAGTTTTAGTTCTCAGAGTTATATGATATGGGTTTTGCTAACTAGTGCTATGCAATGAAAGGTGCTCAATCCGTACCCATGAGGTTTAAGTTAGACATATTTTCGTGTATGACGCATATTATCGAAGGCCGCGTTGGTAGCGGGTTACAAGCTGATACTTTTACTTGAAGCTCATTTTTCCAAAGTAAGTGATCATGTATAAGGAATGGATGGATCTTGTACTTCACGAGTTGATTATCAAATGGTTGAAAACTTGGAGTTATGAGTTATTATGGTCGTGGAGAGGTGTTGAAGGCGCGGCTTCATGGGTTTTTTTTCATGTTCGTGAGGCAACGTGTGGTCGTGGTAGGTAAGGTGTGTTTAATTTTGCAGGTGTTGGTGAGAATTGATTAATATGAAGTTTTATGTTTACATGTATGTGTTTTAATTTTGCAGGTGTTGGTGTGTTTATGTTTTGAACTAACGATAGGATTGATGCTGATACATGATCATAAATGAGCATATATGACTATTTAATATTTATGCTGCTTCATAGCTACCTAATCTTGGCATTGTTAAGGTTTCATAAATGTTGTTACAAATATGATTAACATCATAGATCGCTAATTTGAATTTAGAGGAGATTGGCTAGTTGGGACCGAATGGGAAGCCTGGTTGGTCGATCTCGTACACTCACAATCCGTTTTGCAAGTTGTTTACGAACAAGAGCAAGAGTTCGAGCTGGGAAGATTAGGTGGACTGGCCAAGCTGAGTGGCATGCATCATAAAAGACTTAGAACATCCTCAAATCCTCGACATTTTAAAGTATAAGACACATTAATTCTTTTTTACAAAAGATTGGTAAATTAACAAGAAAAATCCCTCGGTAAAAAAGTCTTTAAACTCCTCATCAACTTCCTCTTCATTCTATTCCTCTAGAGACTCCAGTATCGGAGCAATACCTCCAGAGCCACCTCTCAAAGTCCGTAACGGCTCATCGTCATCGTAAGCTTTTGATTTTATAACTTTTTTATTCGATTTTGGTGTTGTAGAAACAGAATCTGAAACTTTGGAATGTTTGTTAGGCTGAAGGTTGTTTTGGTTATGGTTGATAGTAAAGAACAAAGCGTCTTTCCAACCGTTTGTTAAGTTTAAGTTGTATTGTAAAAGTAATTCATTTTTTTAAGAGTTAGTAGACTTTTTTTTTTTTTTTTTTTTTTTTTGCATTTAAGTAATTTGAATAAGTAGTGTTTTATGATCAATGTTTTTGAGAAAACTTCATATCTAACAATATACATGGAATTGACGAAAAATTACATAAGCTGTCTCTCAAAGTTTAAAATGACACTTTTAAAAGACTCTAGAAAGCCAAACTAAAGTCCTAATTTATTTCCCTTTAAAGTCAATCGGTCAGATTCATAAGTTGAACAGAACTCATAGTGTACAAATAAATTGTGTTGAAAAATACTACTCGTACTATCATGACTTAAAATCAATGTAAATGACAAACAAAATGAAATAACATTGACAATACAACTTGACCTAATTTATCCCCCTCTTTTCCACATATATACACTGAGATGGTTTTCACACTCTATTATTTGCATACTTCACTGTACTAATAAATAAAGCAAAGCATGAGTTTGGTAAATCAATACATACTTTGATGAGGTAACTAAAACCATGTTTCCGGTATTTGGAATTTTAGACATCGAGTTTGTTTCGAACTACGACCATCAACGAGAGACACTATAGATGGCTAGTTAACATCTTTATGTCGCTTAGATTTATAATAGAAGTAAATATTTTCATACTCAATGGATTGATTGGATCTCAAATCCAATCGGTGTTTAATATTGTGAGCTTGTCAAGTATTATAAAAGCAATGGTCAAAATTTAAGGTATGTTAAGATTTAGATAACTTTATATATAAAATTGTAAGCTTGTCAAATAATATAATAACCAATTACCAAATCCCACGCTTGCAAACTTATAAAACACAAGCTTGCAAAGCTGGAATTAATGAATTGGCTTTAAAAAAAACATAACATGCCTACCTCTAATTGAATCCATCCCTCCTTATTTATAACCACCACCCAAAAAGTTATTTTCCCTTTCAAGGCGATGTGGGATCCCAAAAGTTAAAACCCAAATGATTTCGAGCATTTTGTTATACACTGCGGGTGAGCTTGAATTTATCTTAACCATAGTTTTATAATTTTTTTTTATATAAGTGTCTTTAAGTAACTGTTATATGCTCTGATATAAGTCCATAGTTTATTATATGAGTTGCAAAAGTAAACACGCATCATAACCAAGAATTTTTTTTATGTAGCATTTGTGTCTCTCGTAAATCTTTTCCTTTTCAAGCATCGGTTCGTATTGTTTTGAATATTTACAAAAAAATACAATCAACTAATTATCAATTACTTTGTCTGCTTTAGTTGTAAGTATGGAATATTAGGACTTGCTAATGATCATCACCAAAGTAATAGTTTGTAACATTTTTGAAACTTTGAGAAGGCCAATAATCTTGTATCTATCATTTCTTCTGTATTTAGAAACATCTTTCCTTCAAAGTGCGATGTGGGATGGTCTAGACCCAGTTGATCACTTCGAAGAGTATAAGTTTACGTAAACACTAATTAATGTGTGATATAACCTGCTTATTACTATAAGCAATGATGTTGCTCCCAACTTAAGTATATGTAAAAGCCATATATAGTGCCTGTAAGAGCAGAAAAGTGACTCTTTGAAATCATCCGAAAGCATCTTCATACAACCTAGAGGTGCCAATTTGAAACCCGTCAAGTTGGGTAAATATTCATTATGGTAAATATTTCTAGATGGCTCCAATTGGGTATTTATTAATAACAATAACGTACTCTCAGTTTTTACTGCTCCCTATATGTCAAAACTAAGGTTCATTTTTTAGCTCGTTTTTGAATCACATCGGATAACAAAACTAGTTCTGTTCTAATATGTGTTTTCATCACATTCAATCATTCATTAATAAAAGAGTAGGATGGTGTTTGGGTTGGAGAAGGTAACCTTATGAGGTAACTCAAACCACTTTCTTGGTCATCTTGAATTATAACATCGAGTTAGTTTCGATCTACAACCACTAAGGAGAGACGCTCTAGATAGCCAGATAAAATATTTGTCTCACTCCTGGATTTATAGAAGTAAACAATCTTGTCCTCAAATGATACGCTGGATCTCAAATCTTTTTACAATCGGTATTTAATATTGTCAGCTTGTCAAATGGAGTACTGTTGTAAAAGCAATGGTCAAAATTTATGGTTTGTTAAGGTTTAGATAACTTTATATTTTTGGTTCAACAAAACTTTATAATCCTTATTAATACATATAATTATAAGCTTGTCAAATATTATAAAATCCATTGACAACATTTAGGTTGCAAGCTTATAAAACTTATGTCATAAGTTTGCAAGCAACGTTGCCAAAGGCTTTTAAGGAATCCAACATGCCTACTTTTAATTGTATCCTTCACTCGTTATTTATAACCACCTCTCACAAGCTACTTTCCATGACAATGCGATGCGGGATACCAAAAAGGCAAAAATATGTTATGATGTTAGATAAACATCAATTAATGTATGTTATGATGTTATACTTGCATTTTCACCTAAAAATTAGCAAAGCTCACCGCTCTTTCGTCAAACAACCACTAAGATTCAACATACTCATTTCTCACCCCTCCGAGTCGCCAAATATACCCTACATATATATCTCTCTAAAACTTTATATCAACATATATATTCAAGTTAAACTCGTATTTACATACCTATCTTGTATAAACTTCGACCCCGTCTTGACGTGTCTAGTGTTAAGGTGGAGGCGTCTTGGACGCGTGCTCGTTATTACGTCGACCCCATGTGGACGCGTGCTCGTTATTTAATAAGTACGCGTTATAAACGCTAACCATTACTTAAACACCTCTATATATCAAACTAACCATTGCTTAAACACCTCTATATATAAACGCTAACTAAATCTTCGTCCTTATTTATCCCCCTTAAAAGTCAACCATGTACAGTCAAATTTCATAATTTGTATTGAACTCAAAAAGTACATGTAAATCGCGATGGAAAATACTATCATGACTTAAATTTGATGTGTATGATAAAGAAAATGAAATAACATTGACAATACAACTTGAACTTAACAACCGAATCCCAAAAAAATTGGATGGCCTGGTTTAGTTGTCCTAAAGATCACTTTTCCATATGTAAACAAAGGGATGTGATTTTACACTTAAGTTATTTATTTGCATACTTCACTATACAAGTAGATATAGTGAAGTATGAATTTGGTAAATCAATACATACGTTGTGATGAGGCAACTCAAATCACGTTTCTGGTCATTTTGGAATTATAGACATCGAGTTTGTTTCGACCTACAACCATCAAGAGAGACACTATAAAATCTTTGTGTCACTCGTGAATTTATAATAGAAGTAAACATTCTCGTCCTCAATGGATCCATTGGATAACTCTTCTTGCAACCCACGTTTTATAAAAGCAATACTCAAAATTTATTGTGTGTTAAAATTTGGATAACTTTATATCTTTAGTTCAACGATAATTTATATTTATACATATAATTATAAGCTTGTCAAATATTATAAAAGAGCTAGACAATATGTCTTACAAGCTTATAAAACTCATGTCATAAGCTTACAAGCAATGTTGCCAAAGGCCTTTATGGAATCCAACATGCCTACTTTTATTTGTATCTTTCGCTCCTTATTTATAACCACCTCTCACAAGCTATTTTCCTTTACAAACCAATGTGGGATGCCAAAAGTATGTTATGATGTTAAATAAACACTAATTAATGTATGTTATCATGTTATACTTGCCCTAGTTTTATTTCTTGACGTTATTTTTTTTAACGGCATATTTATTAAAACTAGCAAGAAGCTAGAAGGGGAATTACAAATAGGGAGCAAACAATGGATTTTGGATCCAGCAGAAATGTTTAACTTTCTATATTTATTTGAGAACCAAACATAAGAAAGATCAACTGTACTATCGAAAATGTCTTGCCGAGTAGAAAGCTTGTGACTGAAAATGAAGCCATTGCGAAACATCCAGATAGACCAAGCCATGACACCCAAAATAGACCGAACAATATGCTTCCCATGAGGATTAATTCAAAGAACTTCTACCCATTCGAAACTAGCATCAAACTAATTGATAAAATGAAAGGAGAGATCCAACCACACAAAGACTTTATGCGAAACTCAAAAGCTAACGAGCAATTCCATAAAACATGATCTATGACCTCCGAACTTTGGTGACAAACAGGGCATAGGAGAGAGTTTAATTTAATACCATTCTTGCTCAGATTCCAACATGTGGGAAGACGATCACGCAAAGCTCTCCAAATCATAATGTGGACCTTTTTCGGGATATAACGAATCCATCTAGTAGGGGTATGAACATCCGGAAAAATGTAACTATCGATATGAACACGAGTTTTTTTTACGGAAAAAGAATTAGTTCCTCCGATAATTCATTCCCAAACATCAGGAGTATCATCGGATATCCGAGAATTATGCAAAAGATCATAAAGAGCTTGGAGCTAAGAGTACAAAAAACCTCCTGTAATCAACCTCGACCACGACCAATCCCATGAGCCATTGATCCATCGATCTCTAACAAAACATTCTTGATCGGTATCAAGATAAAACAACCGAGGAAAACGAGAACTTAAAGAAGAATCACCAATCCAAATATCTTACGAACTTTATACTAACACCATTATTGAGTTTTCTTCCCAGTTATACCTTTATCGAAACGCATGATTTTTTTTTTTTTTTAAATCAGAAGCTGTATACATTGATAAAACTAGCGGGCGTATTTTCTACATCATACGGGCTTATTCCAAACGTCCCATTGAAATACTAAACTTTACAAAAATACATAACGGTGACTCTTTAAACTTGGTAAAGAAGTCGGTTCTTGATTTAGGGCATTCCAAAGCGATAACAAATGATGGAAATGAGAAGCTCGTTACCTAACCATGAGCTACACCATTTTAACCCATTCGCCCCATTTAGCATGTACATGGTCTCATCTTGCATACCTACAAAAATATAAGCGAGAACGGTAAGTCTATAAGACTTAGTGAGATAACGGAATGAATTAAATAATAAACTAAACATAAGCATGATCTTTGAATAAGTATATATCTGATTACTATTAATTATGACTACATGAATCATAATATTAACTAAGCGCATAAGCATGACATCGATTAAATATATGATACACCATGTTCTTGACCGAGTACATAAGTATACTAAGTGCATAACTTCGCATAAATAAGCACATACTTAGTGCATAAGCGGTCGAGTACATAAGCACATAGTGAGTGCGTAAAGCACATCTTGTTGAGTACTTACGAAGACTATACTGTTGAATACATAATTGACGAGCCATATAAGCATGTTAATCACCCACATAGGATGTCCGAGTTCGATTTTGGAACATTCACTATTCTAAGGCTCGATTCTCCACTAAGGAGGTCTAAGTTCCAACTTTGTCTCGGAACACATGTGTGATCACATAACCCGACTATATCTTGATAGTACTAAATACATTGAGTAATGCATAAAGTACCATTCTGACTAATTAAGTGCATAAAGCACTTGGGGCGCCTTAACACCTGCATAAGCATATATCTAATAGAATTTGACATGCATATATATAAACGCATCGCATGCCAGAAGTGCATAAAGCATTTTGCACATATAACATTCGTATACAATTTAAGGTTAAGCTAAATACTTAGGCTTAACTACAACATGATACTAAGCTAAGCTGGAGCTGAGGCTAAACTAAATATAAAAACTAAACAATAATATGGTTACGAGGTCAAACTAAGATATAATACTAAAATTGTACTATAACCTAAACCAAGGCTGAGTTATAACTTGATACTACAGCTGAACTATAATATAAAGCTAAACTATAATATAAAGCAGAACTACTATAAACATATTGTTGAGACCAACTATAACATATAACTGAGTCTGCGCTATAAATAATACTGAGGTTGACCACGACATATTACTTAGTAAAAACAATCGGGTCTACTTAATGCTGAATATTGCTAAACAGGTCAGCATGACTATGAACATGACCAAACAGGTCAACATGATGATGAATATGACCAAACATGTCAACATGATAGTTAATATGACCAAACGGGTCAACATGATACTTAATATGACAAAACTGGTCAATATGATACTTAATATGACCAAACTGGTCAACATGATAGTTAGTACGACCAAACGGGTCAACTTGATGCTTAATATGACCAACAGGTCAACTTGAGTCAACTTGATGCTTAATATGACCCAACGGGTCAACTTGATACTTAATATGACCAAAAAGTCAACATGATACTTAATATGACCCAACGGGTTAACATGATACTAACTATGACCAACAGGTCAACATGATACTAAATATGACCAACAGGTCAACATGATACTGAATATGACCACACGGGTCAACATGATACTAATATGACCAAACATGTCAACATAATACTTAATATGACCCAACGGGTCAACATGATACTAATATGACCACACGGGTCAACATAATACTAATATGACCTCACAAGTCAACATGATACTAATATGACCTCACGGGTCAACATGATACTAATATGACCTCACGGGTCAACATGATACATAACTTGCATAGTACTTGAGATATAGTAAAGCATATATATACTAAACACGCTTAATCTACTAAACATGTTAACTGAAAATCCGTTACTCACCTGGGCCGTATAATGCAAGATGAATGATTCTGAATATGCCTCGAACACCTATATCATGATAGATGTACACGTATAATGTTAACACATAACAACTAGACATGAATATAACATGATAATGCAAATATAAGCGCAACTAAGCACACATAAACTAACTATAATGCATAAACTCATAAACTAGTTATGGCATATATCTCGCCAAACATGCACTACTATGCTCGCGAACTCGAGCTAAGCTAACCAAGTATTATCACATGGTTCTATACTTTCATAACATGAATTATAATCATACAGGCTGAGAATATAAGCTATCATAGCATATAATCACCCGGGACTTGCAAAAACATCATATCATGTCATAATCATCAAAACACTTAACAACGCGTTTGCTGATTTTCTGCAGCAGCCTGCAAATGCCTCATTTTGACTAACTTAACTACTGAAACAGGTCATGAGGCTATTTTTCCATAAAAGTACACTATTTTCCCTTTCCGAAAAGGTATAGAACGCTCCAAACGGAGCTACGGTCTATCCGGTATGAATTTTTAAAGTTTGGTTTGCTGCACATTTCAGGATCAGCCCTTGCTGTACCAAATCACGTTTTAGGCCAACTTAACTACTAAATGAGCAAAAACTTTATGAATAAAAGCTGAAGTAGACACCATAGGCTTTCCAGAAAGTCCGGCCATGATTTAATCCGAGCTTCTATAAATTTTATATGATTTTTCAAACATGACTAATCATTGCTGAAAATTTCAACAACTTGTTTAACATCATATATCACATAAAGGGGTGTTTGGTTCAACTCAATAATCAACATAAACACCTCCTAAACATCATAAATTGATCATTAACATAATCCCATCATAAACCCTAATCATTATACGCAAGGCCAAGGATCTATAATTCTTGAATTCATGTAATAACTATGTAAAACACTTATATAACGTGACCCCATATCTCCTTTGATTCGAATACAAGATATAACACATAATTTGACATACCTTGAATTTTAGGGAAGAACACAATAACCACTTGAAACTCTTAATTCATCATAATCATATTAACCCTTGATTTCCCTTAATTAGTCCTTGCTTCTCTTGATGGAATTAGCTAAGAATTGGAGGATTCTTCCAAGTGAAGAAAAGGTCTCCTGTTCTTTTCTTTTTGTGAAGCGTAAATGAGAGAGAGGGAGGGATAATTATCCACAGAAACCGACTTCTTCTAATATATCGGAATTTTAATATAATTTGGCTATTTGTCACATTTAGCCCTCCTAGTAAAATCGTGTTGCAAAACTTGTCCGAGCTTGTATCATATTAAGTCCCTTGTTAACTATGTCATTAACTCCATCAAAGTGGGACTTTTATATTTATTCCTCTAAAATAATAAATATAGCCGTTACTACTTTATTTAAAAATCGGGATGTTACATTATCATGCATAGCCTTAATGGAGTTTATAATCCTTGCCCACATAGAATTCTTTTGAAGGTTGCCGAAAGAAATTCCATCATTTGAAGGGCCATGAATCGAAGAAATGACATTAACCCAAAGAGCATTATGAATATAGACATATCTCCATCTCCATTTTTGGAAGAGAGAAATGTTTAAATCTTGTAAACTTCAAATCCCAAGACCTCCATACTTCTTAGAGGCGAGCACAGTTGTCTTTAAACTCTACTTCTCCACCTATATCAAAAAGGAGATGATTTGTACACAATACAACAATTTTAGCTAAGTCTGAGCCGAAAACAACTACTTAAAACATGTGGTGAAGTGTCCCAATAAAAAGTATACGTGTACAAATCAACACATACACTAATGAGGTAACTCAAACCATGTTTCTGGTAATTTGGAATTATAAACATCGAGTATGTTTCAACCTGCAACCACTAAAATATGGCTAGATAAAATGTTTGTCTCACTCCTGGATTTATAATTTAGGTAAACATTCCTGTCCTTAATATGTCATTTTGTTTCAAGGAATACCACACATTGGATATATATTTTTGTTAGTTTATTCCAGAAATTAAACTGTTTCAATTTTATTTTATTTTTTAAATTTGTTGCAGGAATAATAACGTGCACTGTGATAACCTTCTTCCCAATCATGGTACTTAGGGGATGCTAAATTTTTATATATCACATAATTTGATTAAGAGAAACCTAAAAGGTTATTCATCAGTTATAGACTTAAGGTATGTTTAGCGAAAGTAATTGTTGTTGTAGCCGGAGAAGGAGGTGTAGATGAAGATAGAGAAATTAAAAAAAAAAAAATTAAAAAAAAAATTATAAGCTATATGTAATAGTATTTGATTTTTAAAGCTTATGAATTTTTTTATTTTTTTTATAATCTCTTATAAGTTATGTCTCCCAAACAAATTTTATATTTTAAGTGATTTTTTTTTTAATAAAAAGAAGCTGGGCGGAGTGATGAAAAAAAAATTGTACATATTTTTCCATTGATTATTTAAAATTTTGTCTTTCTATTTTAATTATAGAAGATTATAAATTTTTATGACATCCTTTTTTCTAGATTTGTTTCAAAACGTGTTGTCTACTTAATACTTTTCATAATGTCCTAATTAACCCCATATCTCAGACCTTACCAAAATTTCTTCTCAAAAATTTTGGTCAACGAAGGAAATTTATTGGAATATGTAATAACTTGGTGTGGAAGGGAATATAATAAGTACGCGTTATAAACGCTAACCATTACTTAAACACCTCTATATATAAAACTAATCCAACCATATTTAATTTATTAACCAAGTCAAAAAAAAAAAAAATGTTAATGGAGGTGCTTGAACGAAAACAATCAATCTCACATAGTTCTGGTCATCTCGACAACTCTCAACCGCTGCTCGCTTGCAAATACTGCATAAACAATGAATGTGGTGGCGATACGAGCACAAGACTACCATGCACCCACAAGTTTCACCATACATCTACCAACAACTGGTTGTTATGCAATGAAAGGTGCTCAGTTTGCAGCCATGCGGTTTATGTGAGACATATATGTGTTTCTAAGGCATATTATCGAAGGCCACGTTGGTTTTGGGTTTACCAGCTGATGGAATTATTCGAAGCTCTCTTTTTTAAAAGTGAGTGATCGAGCATGTATATATGTGGAATGGTTCGTACTTGTACTTGATGAGCTGATTATGGAATGGATGGAGTTATGCTAGTCGTGGGTGTTGAAGGCACGGCTTTGTAGGTTTCCTTTTCGATCAAGGGTTGTGGCAACGGGTGGACGCGGGTTGCCAAGGTGTGTATGTTGTTTGCAAGTGTGTTTATGTGTGGCGGATATGTGTTCGATTAGCAGGTGTTTGTGAGAGTTCATATAAGTTTTGATTATATACATGTAAGGTGCATTATGTTTATTTATAAATTTCATATTCTAGCAATGCAAAAACCATATTATGATGTTCAAGACAAGGATTTTGCTTATGTTTTAGACTAACTAGCCGATTGATGCGGACCATTAGATTAGTAGGGAGGGGACTGGCCGGTTGGGACGCCAGGACGGAGTGGGAAGTCGGGTTGGCCTACAGCTAAAAATATTCTTATTAGTGGTTTCCGAGCAGAAACAAGACATAGAGCATGAAAGACTTGAACATCCGCGAATTTTGGGAGTAAAGAACATATTAGATCCTTTTAACATAAGATTAGTAATTAACAAGAAAAATATATACTTACAGGAGAAGGTTTGTAGATACTTTTTTTGCCTTTACGATATTTGAATAAATAGTTTTTCTATGATAAATTTTGAAAAAAGTTGACGTGTTGAAGATACTATAAGTGTCTTTATGAATTTGATGTGGTAAATTACATAAATTGTCTCTCATGGTAAAAAAATGCGTCTGTTTCGTCCATCTAAAGTTTTAAACAAAAAACCTTAAAAGTTAAACCAATATCCAATCAACTGTCAATCTTCATCGTATCAAAATAAAATTAATAAAGATCCTTAATCGTGATCTTTATCCTAACCAACATAAAGTCATAATACGATGTGGGCTGCTTGTTAAAACCCAATTGATTTTAAGCAAGTTTTTGTACACTGGTATATTTGAATTTACAGATCGTCAAAGTTTATGTTTGAAATGGTAAGCTTGTTAAATAAAATATAAACCATGGTCAAATCCAAACACGCAAGCTTATAAAAATCAAATCATAAGCTTGCATGTTTAGATTCGTAACATAGGCTTTTATGAATTCAACATGCCTACTTCAAAATGTGTCTATTCCCTTCTTATTTATAAGCAGCTCCCACAAAGCTACTTTCCATCACAATGCGATGTGGGATGTTCAAAAGTCAAAACCCATTTAATTTTAACTATACGACGAAGTATAAAATTAAAAACATAAGTTACTATATTCGAGTTATATAGGTAATAGGCATGTTCGAGTTATAAAATTCTACATTATAAATACGAGAACTTTAAAAAGTACAAAAGCTAGAGAAGAGCTATGAAGTATAATAAGCACAATAATTCTTTTTTATAAGATTTTATATTCCTTATAAGCCATTTCTTTTTTACATGCACATATGTAAATTTCTCAATGTCGGACGCGTTGTCCGACCATTAAAACCATAGTTATTTCATAATAGAAGATGCATTCGCAGGTTAAATGTATCTTGCAAGACATAGTGATAACCAATAAATAAGAGTGTCCTTTTATAACAAGTTGTGTTTGTGCTCATTAAGAGCCTATTGTACTATATCATAAGTTGTATTAAGCCGCTTAAGCTCTAGACTTTGTGCAAAAGTTGCAAGAAAATTGATCGCAATGGATTTCGCCGAAAACCCTTCCATGTTCATATGATGTTCATCTAAGTTCCAAGCACCGTACACGTTAAGCTTTTGTTCATTAAGCGCATTTTGTAATTCCTCACTTACTTTGCAATTCCTCTCCTAGATTATCTGTATCCCTAGCTTGCACAAGGATCGCACTAGCCACAAGATTTCCATTGACGGACTTCAACCCTCCGATGAAATCCCACATTGTAACAATAATGACGTCTTGAAATATGAAAAAGACAATACTCTTAAGCATTTTTGTTTAAAGTTTTAAATGAAGCAAAAGACATATGAGCGTTTTTGTTTAAAGTTTTTTGTTTAAAGTTTTGAAATATGAAAAAGACAATACTCTTAAGCCCATCTAAGTATATGTAAAAGCCATACTGACTCTTTGAAATCATTCGAAAGCATCTTCACACAGCCTAGAGGTGGTCATCTAAGCCCCGTCAAGTTTGGTAAATATTTACTAGGTAACGAGTTTGATTGGTCCTCCCTATATTTCATGAAATTTGGGCTTATTTTTTATAAGCCCCAATTTTACGGCTTATTTTGAGACTTGTCGGCTTTTATAAGTTTGTCATATCATAATAAACTTATATAAGCCGAGAAGTCTTAAAATAAACCACAAAATCGGAGCTTATAAAAAATAAGCCCAAATCGGATTATGATAAATAAGCTTTAGCCAAATTAGTTGCAGATAGGAATACAACTTGGCGACCAACACTAAAGTTTTACGGTTTGTAAAGAAATTAAGAGCCTTATGTACTATACCATAAGCTCTATATAATTAAGCAATTTAAGCTCTATTAAGAGCCTTTTGTACTATATCATAAGCTCTATTAAGAGCTACAAAAACCCTTCCATGTTCATATGTTGTTCATGTAACTTCCAAGCATCATTAAGCCTGTGTGCATTTTTGTAATTCCTCACTTAATTAGCTTATCTGGATCCCTAGCTTGAATAAGAATTGGACTTGCAACGATTGAAAAAGATTTTCATTGATGGACTTCAACCCTTCGATGAAATGCCACGTTGTAAGAAAACGGCGTCTTGGTACTTTAGCAGCAGTATGACCATTGTAATAAATACACCTTCAACGCCTTCTCAAATAGTTTCCAGACTACCTTTAGTGATGTTGAGTCATATTCTCCTTGCAAACTGCCACACATACTAAAACATAAGATGTGAAATATATATAATCTTAAATTCTTCATTGAATGGTTAATTAACACACGTTTACAATATGTAAATGATACTAGCAATGCTCGAGTATTGAATTTGAACTCTATTTATGTTGTGTTTTCTACTTGGCCAACGTATGACTTCCCCTAATTTTTCTTCTAGATAGTTTGACGATGAATTAAAACATAAAAAAAAAAAGTTCTAATTATATCCTTGATGATGAAGCAAGTTATACACACACTCTCACATACCTTACGAACACAAACACTGAAATACACACATATGAATAGACAAACGAGTTCATACCCTCTACCACCATCACCAACCACCATGAGTGTCGTCTGCATTGACGATCTTTACGACGGTAACAAGATCACACGACTACCATGTCACCGGTACTCACCACTACTTCCACCGCACATGTATTCAACAATGGCTTACATATAAGAACAATTGCCCAACGTGTTGCCATGCTATTAAAACTCGGACAAAACCAACATTGGCATGCGTAGCACGTTAGGAAATGTACGCGTAACTCAACTATGTTATCGTTGACCAAGTTTTTGTGGGTATACCAGCTCATGGAACTGTTTGAATCCATTTTTTTTACCGAGATTGATAGATGATGCGTGATGAATTGAAAATGACCGTATACAATGTTAGATGGGATGAGCTTTGAGATTGCTTTGACCGTATACAATGTTAGATGGGATGAGCTTTGAGATTGCTTGGAGACATAATAAATGCAATTACCTGGAGTATGGTTTTGGAGTTTATTGTATAATGAAGGTGAAAATGTTAGATCAAGAAGCAACCCAAAAATCTTAATTTGATAATGTGAGGATGGAATTTTTTCTTTAATCTTGGATTTATAATAGAAGTAATCATTTTAGTCCTCAATAGATCTGTTGGATCTCAAATCCAGTCCAAAATGATCAAAATTTATGATGCGTTATAGTTTAGATAACTTTTTGTACTAAAATTGTAAGCTGTCCAGCGACATAAAAATCAAGGGTCCAACCTTCTCATACTTGCAAACTAATAAAATAAAATCAGAAGCTTGCAAGTAAATATAAAGTTGACACAAGGATTTTATAATTAAACATGCCTGCTTCTAAAAGTGTCCTTCCCTCCTTATTTATAACCAACTCTCAAAAGCTAATTTCCTTCACAAGGCGATGTGGGATTAACTCTAGTTCAAAAGTCAGACATATTTTCGGAAAGCTTGTTAGGCTGGAGGTTGTTTTGGTTATGGTTGATGGTAAGGAACAAAGCGTCTTTCCAATCGGTTGTTAAATTTAAGTAATATTGTCAAAGTAATTCGTTTTTTTTTCATTTACATCGACTTTAAGTTGCAAAAGTATTTTTCAACGAGATTTTTATGAACTCTTTGAGTTCAATCCAACTTATGAAATCCGACTGTACATGGTTGAGTACGGGACTTTAGTTTTTTAAAGATACTTCAACAGTATATTTTTGAATGGCAGAATGACTATTTGTTTGGTAACCCAGTTATCTAACCATATTGGTCTTGTGTAGGTGTCATAAGTGTTTCTTTTAAAAGGATTAACATTGAGGACTACTATAATAGTTGGGAGGGAAATTAATTGGCTGGTCGGGACGGAGTGGGAAGCCAGGTTCGTGTACACCCAAAATCCATCTCACAAGTGGTTTCAGAGCGGGAAACATCTAGTGGACCGGCTAAGTGTAGTGTCATGCCGTCATTACAGACTTGAACATCTTCAAAAAATTTAAGTAAAGAACATAAAAGATCGTTTTTACTAAGACTAGTAATTTACAAGAAAATAAAAAAAGAAAACAGGTTTGTTGATACTATTTTTGCATTTAAAAAATTTAAATAAGTAGGTTTTAGATGATAAAATTATAAAAAAATGCTTCATCATGTTCTTTATCCTAAGTGACCAACATAGAGTCGTGTACCACAATTGCCATTAAAAAAAAAGTTACATGTCAAAAATACCAACAAAATAAAGACTCCAAAAGATGCCAAACTAAGGCCACATCCTTATTTATCCCCTTTAAAAGTCAACCATGTTATGTACATTCAGATTTCATAATTTGGATTGAGCTTAAAGAGTACATGTAAATTGCGATGATAGATACTTTCACAACTTAAATTCGATGTAAATGAATAAATAAAAAATGAATGACTTTGACAATACAACTTAAACTTAACAACCGACTAACAAAAAAAACTTGGATGACCTGATTTAGTCGTCATAAAACGTTACTCTTCCACCAATATCTAAAAGGAGATTATTTGCACATCTTTTTATTGATTTGCATACTTCACCATACAATATCAAAGTATAAGCTATATACACATACACTCATGAGGTAACTCACAACACGTTTCCGGACATTTGGAATTATAGACATCGAGTGTTTAGACTTACAACCACCAAGGAGAGACACTTTAGATGGCTAGATAAAAATTGTCTCACTCCTCGATTATAAATCTATAAAAGCAATGGTCAAAATTATGATGCATTGAAGTCAAAAGCCAAAAGCCAAAATTTATGATGCGTTAAATTTATTATTGTGGGTTTAGATAACTTTTTATACTAAAATTGTAAGCTTGTCCAATAATGGTTTAGATAACTTTTTATACTAAAATTATAAGCTTGTCCAATAATATAAAAGACAATGGCTAACCTTTTGGCTTGCAAACTTGTAAAACGAAAATTATAAGCTTGGAAGCAAAAAAGTTGACCATTGGCATTTAAAAGAATTTAACATGCTTGTTTTTAATTGAATCCTTCCCTCCTTATTTATAAACACCTCCCACAAAACTACTTTTCCTTACTAGGCGATGTGGGATGCTCAAAAGTCAAAACCCAATTGATGTTATACTTGCATTAGTTTTATTTTCGATATAGTTTTATGATGTTATACCGGTTGTTAAGCATGAATCGTGCTCAATCCACACCCATGAGGTTTAATTTTGACATATATGTGTGTCTATCGTATATTATCGAAAGCCGCGTTGGTTGTGGGTTTACCATCTAATAGAGTTACTCGAAGCTCTTTTTTCCAAAAGTGAGTGATCATGTATAAGGAATGCATGGTGCTTGTACTATACGAGTTAATTATCGAATGGTTGAAGACCGGGAGTTACGAGTCATGTTGGTTTTCGAGAGGTGTTCAAAGCGCGGCTACGTGGATTTTCTTTTCAAGGTTTGTGTGGCAACGGGTGCATGGTCGTGGTCGCGGTAGCTGATGTGTGTATGTTTAAGGTTTGTTTAAGTTTGCAGATATTGGTGAGAATTGATTAATATGAAGTTTTATTTTTACATGTAATTGTGTTATTTATGATGTTCAAGCTAGTGATTTGTTTATGTTTTAGAATAACTATGGGATTTATGCTGATACATTATGATAATTGAGCATATATGACTATTTTTTGCTGCTTCATAGCTAAAAATCTTGGTAACCTGTAGGTGTCATAAGTGTTGAGTGGAGATTGGCTGGATGGAACGGAATGGGAAGCCGGGTTTGTCTCGTACACTCATCACGATCCTTTTCACAATTGGTTCCCGAACAAGAACAACAGTTCAAGCTGGGAAGATTAAGTGGACTAGCTAAGCGGAGTGGTGTGTCATCATAAAAGACTTGAGCATCCTCACATCCTCAAGATTTTAAAGTAAAAGACACATTAGTTCTTTACATAAGATTGGTAATTAACAAAAAAAACCTTCGGAAAAAAGGGTTAGTAGAAACTTTTTTACATTAGTAGTTTTTATAAATTTCGTATGTCCGAAGTTTTAAAATGACATTTAGAAGTCCATATTCGGTTTACATACCATTCTTATATAAACAGAACACAACCTCCTTTAAAGTATTAGGACTTGCTAATGGTCATCAGCAAAGTTATATTCCTGTCGAGTTTGTAACAGTTGTAACATTTTGAAATATGAAAAAGACAATATCTTAAGCGTTTTTGCTTAAGGTTTTAAATGAAGCAAAATACATAAGAGTGCGATGTGGGATCGTCAAGACCTAGTTGATTATAAGCAATTTGCTACACTTCTAAGATTATAAGTTTAGGTAAATACTATAAGCAATGATGTTTGCCCCCAACATAAGTATATGTAAAAGCCATATATAGTGCCTGTAAGAGCAGAAAAGTGACTCTTTGAAATCATTCGAAAACATTTTCATACAACCTAGAGGTGGCAATTTGAGGCCCGTCAGGTTGGGTTAATATTTATTAGATGACGAGCATGGCTGGTTCCCCCTAAATATTCCAAATGGGTTCAATAATAACAATAATGTCAAAACTAAGGTTCAAGTCTTTTTTTTAGCGCGTCTTAGGATCACATCAGATAACAAAACTAGTACTTGATTTTTTTTCTAATATGCATCTTCAATGGCGTTTAATATTGTGAGCTTGTCATTTATTGTAAAAGCAATGGTCAAAATCAATGGCTTGTTAAGATTCAGATAACTTTATATATTTAGTTTAATAAAAAAAAATTACATATATTATTATAAGTTTGTCAAATATTATAAAAGCCATGGACAACATTGTTCTTGCAAGCTTATAAAACTTATATCATAAGCTTGCAAGTAACAAAAAGTTGACCATTGTCTTTTAAAGAATTCAACATGCCTGATTCTGATTGTATCCTTCCTCCTTATTTATAACCACCTCTCACAAGCTTCTTTTCTTCACAATGCAATGTGGGATGCAAAAAGTCAAAACATGGTGTATCCTTTTTGCAACTGGTTTACGAGCAAGAACAAGACGTCGAGTTGGGAGAATAAAGTAGAATGGCTAAGTTGAGAAACATAGTGTCAAATATTATAAAAACAATGAGCAAAATTCAATGTATACGAACTTATAGAGCTCAAATAACAAGCTTGCAGGCAAGGAAAAAGTTGACATGCTTACTTTGAATTGCATCCTTGCCTTCCTATTTATAACCAACCATCTCCCACAAGCTACTTTCGTTCCCAAAGCGATATGGGATGCTCAAAAGTTAGAACTCAAAAGTTACTTCGAATTGCATCGTGCTTTTCTTAGTGCTTATCTTTGGTACCTTGCCTTGTTTTGCTTGCTCTCCTTCATGTATGTGCTTGTCGTTTTCTGTTTTCTGCTTTCTTTTCTTTTCTTTCTCACCCGCACACTTTGCACTTGCCGGAGATCTCGTTGGAAGCAGTCGCTCTACTTCCGGGTTTATCCTGAGGCAGGGGTAGGATTTGTCTACATTTTACCTCCCCCATACCCCGCCTCGACGGGATTGGGTATGTTGTTGTATAGTACACAGTTATATTTGAAACTTTGTGAGTGCACAAGCATCATAAATTTATAATGGTTAACTATAATACATTTAAGAGTATCTAAAAAAATTAATCCGTAAGCAAAAACAAAAAGTTATTTACTAAATTGAAAAAGTTTGAAACAACTGCCATTAATTTATGTCATTGACCATTTTATATAGTGACATGTCAAGGCTTCTAAAACTTTATGTTTAAAATTGTAAGCATGTCAAAAAATATAAAAGCCAACCTCAACCTCTTTGCTTGAAAACTTATAAATATCAAAATATAAGCTTGAAAGAAATTGAAGTCGATTTGGGCTTTTAAAGGAATTCAACATGCCTATATATAATGGTATCCTTTGCTCTTTATTTATAAGTAACTCCCACAAAGCTACTTTTCTTTACAAAGCGATGTGGGATACCAAAAGTTGAAACCCAAATGATTTTAAGCATTTTATAGTACACTCGTGGTGTATTAATTTAATCTTAACCATTTTTATAAGGGGGCGTTTGGTTGGGGTAATTTGAAATTCCGGAATTTAAAATTCTAAAAAATTTAAATTTTTGAGAATTTAAAATTCCGGAATTTAAAATACCTTCGCATGTTTGGTTGACTGAAATTTATAAATATTTTTTATATTTTTAATATAAATTTCATAAATATTCTATTTAAAAGTTTATAAAAAGTTATAAAAAGGTTTATAAAAATTTATAAAAAGTATATAAAAATTATAAAAAGTTTATAAAAATTTATAAAAAAATTATAAAAAGTTTTTAAATAAAATTTATAAAAAGTTTATAAAAATTTATAAGAAATTTATAAAAAATTTATTAAAAAAAGTTTATAAAAAATTTATAAAAAAATTATAAAAAAAGTTTATAAATATAATTTATAAACAATTTATAAAAAAGTTTATAATTTTTTTTTTCAAAAATATTCTATTTAAAAGTTTATAAAAAAACAATAAGAAAAAAAGTTTATAACTTTTTCTTCAAGTAAATTAAAATTGCTCACTTTTTGGAGACATTCTAATTCTCTCCATTTTGGCAATTCGTGGAATTGTAAATTACTTCAAATGCCCCCATTTGAGTTATCAAACAGGATATTGAAGGCAATTGAAATGCAAATGCCCCCAATATACTCCAAATTACCCCAACCAAACGCCCCCAAGTGTTTTTTTATGTAATTGTGACATTAGATGATAGCTTTTTTTTATGAGTTATAAAATTCTACATTATAAATACAAGAACTTTAAAAAGTACAAAAGCTAGAGAAGAGCTATGAAGTATAATAAGCACGATAATTATTTTTTATAAGATTTTATGTTTCTTATAAGTGGGTTCCATTTCTTTTTTACATGCACATATGTAAATTTCTCAATTATATGCTAGGTCATTCGGTTCTTGAGACTCGTAGATCCAACATGTCGGACGTGTTACGCGACTATTAAAACCATAGTTAATTTATAATAGAAACTGCATTCGCAGGTTAAATGTATCTTGCAAGACATAGTAATAACCGATAAGTATATAAGAGTGTCCTTTTCTAACAAGTTGTGTTTGTGCTCATTAAGAGCTTATTGTACTATATCATAAGTTGTATTAAGCAGCTTAAGCTCTAGACTTTGTGCAAAAGTTGCAAGAAAAATGCTCGTAATGGATTTCGTCGAAAACCCTTCCATGTTCATGTGTTGTTCATGTAAGTTCCAAGCATCGTTAAGCTTGTGTTCATTAAGCGCATTTTGTAATTCCTCCCTTAGCTTATCTTGATCCCTAGCTCGCACAAGGATTGTGCTTGCCAAAAGATTTCCATTGATGGACTTCAACCTTCCAAAGAAATGCCACGTTGTAACAATGATGACGTCTTAGTCAGTAAATTGATCTAGAAAATTGCTACAACCACATAATTTTCACATAAAACACCTTCATCTTTGTTCTAACACGTGTCTTCTATATATTCATTATTAAAAGAGTGGGATGATGTTTGGGTTGGAGAAGGTAACCTGATGAGGTAACTCAAATCACATATTTGGTCATCTGGAAATTGGAATTATAGACATCGATGAGGTAACTCAAACCATGTTTCAGGTCATTTGGAATTATAGACGTCGAGTTTGTTTCGACCTACAACCACTAAGGAGAGACACTCTGGGTGGCTAGATATAATCTTTGTTTCACCTGGATTTATAATAGAAGCAAACATTCTTGTTCTCACTGGATCAGTTGGATCTCAAATCCAATCTCTTCTTACATATTGATATTGTGAGCTCGTCAAATATTATAAAAGCAATGGTCAAAATTATGGCGTTTTATGGTTTAGATAACTTCATATATTTTGTTCAAGAATAATATTACAATTATAATCTTGTCACATCTTATAAAAAAACTTGACAAAATGCACGCCAACTTATAAAACTTATGACATAAGCAAGCAATGTTTCCAAAGGCTCTTAAGAAATCAAACATGCCTAGTTTAATTGCATCATTCCCTCCTTATTTATAACCACCTCTCACAAACTACTGTTGGAATTATATATCAAGACATTCAAATAAATAATCACAAAACATCAAAGTAATAATGCGGAAGCGTATAGGATTTATTAATGAACAATTAATTAACATAAAAGAATATGCGTACCTTTTCTTGATTATAGCCGAACAAGAATAAAATCCACAAACTAGCAACGTATGAACCCTAATTTGATTTAGTTAGAATTATGTGAATTACCCCTTACCGTTTTGTAATTCAATCCAAGATAATAACAAAAGTATGTTATTACTATGTTCTTGTACACACGTACTAAACCGAATTAAAGTAACGCTAGTTTTTATCAAACAAATAACTTGATTTGTGGAAAAGCTTTGGATCGGCACCTATGATGGTGGACGATCGGTTTGGAGAACAAAAACACACACAAAACAATTTTTAGGGTTTAGCTAATGAGCACAAGAGATGGAAAAATAAAACCCCAAGCCTTGTTTATAAACCCAAGCAAACTTGGTGAACAAGTTGGTTTTTCTTTCCTTGTTTTGTGTCCCTAGGCCGATCGGTTAAGGAGTCCCCAAAGGGATTCCGGAACCTTCCCAACTTTTGCAATTTAGTCCTTTTCCATAAACATTTAACGACCGTTAGTCCATTACATTAATTACTTAACGTTCGTTAGTTATTTCGTTTAATAAATAAATAAATACAACATTTATATTTAATTATTAACTTTAAATTCTCATACGTAAAGTGTGCAATCCCATAGTCTCGAGTTCGATCCTAACTCACGTCTACTAATTTATATCCATAAAACCAACATCTCCCACTTGGATATATCTTAATAAAGTGATCACATTCGGTTAGCGTCTAGCAACACTTCGATGCCTCTAGTACAACTCGAGCAAGGCTCTGGAAAACCTTTAATGATTTCTCATTATTATTATCCTTTTGTTTCTAATACCACGTTAAATAAAGATATGGAATTAAGTCATTCTTTATATAACTATTCATTTCTCGTTTGTAAGTGATTGACCAAGATTACCGAATCATCTAAACATATTTAGGGTAGATTTGGGTGCGGCCGCACAAACATCTTGTCAACCCTACGAGGGGCCCAGAAGATTAAACTCTAAATAAATTTGAAGGAACAAATTCTATCTTGACTACAAGAATAACCCACAAACTTTGTAACATCGAAAACAACCCTTATGACTACCGCCACGTATAGCGTTAAGTTGTTCCACATAAATGCACTACATTTATGACACTTAGTGGTATCTCAAGTCCGAGGATAACTATTCATAATTTACTTATAACAATATCCACAAAGTAAATTATGTAGTTGGGATAAGTCCTATATTCAATTCATTGAATATCATCCAAATTGGTATGCATTCTCATCAATATACTTTCAAGTATATTCTACCACATCTCTCGATTTGTCTTAGTTTAATGATACTCCCATATCATTAATCGACAATGGACATTTAGAATAACTTAGTTACTCAAGGATTAAACATGCAAATATAGGACAACAATATTATAAATGAAAATAAACATAATCCAAACTTTATTTCATCAAAATTATAAATGTTTTACAATATCCTTTATCCAAATACTAATCACGCTTATGCATGAAACTATTAGCTAAGCGAAGTCCAATTCCATTGGCAAGTCCTACAAGCTTGTCTTTAGCTAAAGCCTTAGTGAACGGATCGACTAAGTTATCATCGTGTGAACTTTCGTAGATTTATTTCACCTTCCGGACTTGTTCCCGAACATAGTGATACTTAGAGAAAATGTCCGGTGCCCTTCATGACTCGGGTTCATTGGCAAATATGATTGCGCAGAATTGTCACAATACATATCAATAGGCGATTCAATTGAAGGCATAACACCAAGCCACGAAATGAATTTCATAATCCAAACGACCTCCATTGCGACTTCCGGCGACTATGTATTCGGCTTCATCGCAGACATCGCAATCAGACTCGCTTCTTGCTCTTCCAATCAATGCTCCTCCATTGATGACAAAGACATAACCCGTCTCGAGACTTCGTATCATCTTTATCACATTGCCGGGACGCATCACAAGAACTCAGTAACACCAAGCTCGTGTCGGATTTCCACCATACACTAAAACATATCTTTAGTATTTCTAAGATACTTTAGAATATGCTTAACAACAATCCGATGAAGTTCACCGGATTCATTGATATCGATTGGTCATGTTTTGAGCGACGCCACATCGGCCTTGTGCATCTCACAAAGATACATAATAGATCCTACAACCAAGCATAAGGAACTTTCTACATGCGTGCCACTCGGCAGTGTTGAAGCACACATATCGCTACATAAGCCATGCTTTACTTCCATCGGCAAATATCCTTTCTTGGAATTTTGCATACTGAATCTCTTCAATATTTTATCAATGTAAGCGCTTTGACTTAAACCAATTAACCGCTTTGACCTATCTCGGTAGATCTTGATTCCCGAATGTATGCGACTTCTCCTAAATCCTTCATGGAAAAACACTTCCCAAGATATTCCTTAACATTTTGCATACTTGGAATGTCTTTTCCCATAATTAATATGTCATCGACATAAAAAATTAGGAAAATTACATCACTCCCACTAACTTTGTGATATACACATGGCTCATAAAGATTTTAAATAAATCCATACCTTTTGATTTCTTCATCAAATCTTTTATTCCATTGCCTTGATGCTTGCTTCAATCCATAAATGGACCTTTGAAGTTTGCATACACGGTTTGAAATTGTGGATTCACGAACCCCTGGGTTGGTTCATATAGATGTCTTCATCTAGCGACCATTTAAGAAGCGGTTTTGACATCCATTTGCCATATCTCATAGTCATAGTATGTCGCTATAGCTATGAGAATTCTAATAGCTCTAATGTATGCTACAGGAGAAAAGGTCTCCTCGTAATCAATGCCATAAGTTTGAGTAAAACCTTGCGCAACTAGACGAGCTTTATAGACGTGTACATTGCCATCCATGTCGGTCTTAATATTATAGAGCCACTTACTCCCAACCATCGAGGCGTTTGGAGGTAAGTCAACCTCTACCAGACTTCATTTCTCTCATGGATTGCATTTCCCATTCATTGCAACTGTCATTTTGCCTTGTCGGGACTTGCCATGGCGCTTTATAACTAGTAGGCTCCCAAGATCTCCTAACATAGTTTCCTCAACCTCTACGTTAAGACATAGGCGTTCGGTGCACGCAGATTCCTTACGGATCTCTGACGGAATCACTTCAACTTCGGTGGAGGACCCAAACTATCGAGTTCTCTGGGAAGTATGTTAGTGTTTTCGTAAGGTAATGTATCTTCTTGATCATCTTCGGATCATAAACTCTCCCATCGAATTCTTGAGATACGAGATCTCTTTCAAGAAAATCTCCATACCTAGCAACAATTACTTTATTTTCGTTAGATAGTAAAAGTAGTAACCCATAGTTTCCTTAGGGTATCCTATGAAGATACACTTTACGATCTTTGTTGGAGTTTATCTGCCGAGTCACGTCTAACATACGCCTCACAACCCTGCACCTTTAAATAAGACAGGTTAGAGCTTTACCATGCCATATATCATATGGTGTCTTATCAACCTTCTTTGTGGGAACCATATTTAGAATGCGACAGTGATTCCAAAGCATAATCCCAAAAGGATAAAGGTAGAGTGGTAAGATTAAACATAGATCGTATCATGTCCAACAATGTACGATTTCTTCTCTCGAGATACACCATTTTGTTGTGGAGTATATGGAGAAGTGAGATTCTGGACAATTCCATTCTCGCCTAAGTAATCTTTAAACTCTTGGCTTAGATACTCGCCTCCTCTATCGGATCGAAGAGCTTTAATCTTCTTTCCCAATTTCAGTTATACTTGACTTTGAAAACCTTAAATGTTTCAAACACCTCATGTTTATGCTTAAGTAAATAAACATAACCATAACGGCCGAAATCATCGAGAAAGGTTAAAGTAGCTAGCACCTCTCTTTGACACATGTCTAAGTGGTCCACACACATCGGTATGAATAAGACCAAGTAGATCAGAAGCCCTCTCCATATTGCTATGAAAAGGTTTCTTAGTCATCTTCCCATATATGCATGACTCACATTTATCCAATGATTCATCATTGATATTTTGCAAAAGCCCTTCTTGTTGTAGCTTATGCAAGCGAGCCTTGCCTATATGAGCAAGTCGACAATGCCAAAGATAAGAAGAATTCAAGTCTAACTTTATCTTCTTGTTAATGCTAAACATTGAATTATTATTATTGTTAGATTCATTTCCAATCACATCAATTTCAAACACACCATTCACAGTAATTGCTTTAAAATAAAATATACCATTTAAAGAAACATCAATTCCATTACGTGAAATAGTATGAGTAAAACCATCATCCAACAAAAGCGAAAAGGAAACAACCTCTAATTATAGAAGGTGCGTAATGACAATTGTTTAATAACAATACTAAGCCCGAAGGCAATACTAAACTAAACGTTCCTATGGCTTCAACAAATTGCATATGCGCCATTTCCCACGTGCATATATTGCTCCCCATAGGCAAGCTTCCTTTCCACTCTAAACCCTGCGGTGTATTACAAATGTGAATACCACAGCCCGTATCATATACCGTGAATTATTATGATTTAGAGTAAATAATTCAATGACAAATAAATTACACAAGTACCGCGCCCATGGACCCTTCATACTTCATTTTATTTGCCCGCAATTCATCAAGATAGAGAGCACGTTTCTCTTCCAATGCCCAACGCCTTACGGTGGTGGCATGCTTGATCCTTTTAGGATTATCCTTCCTAGGAGTAGGGTTCTTCTTGGGTTGAGGTTGATAGGCCATCACCGCCTTCCTTTGTCAACCTTACCCTTACCCTTCCCTTACCCTTCTTGTTGTTCGACGCTGCGGTTTTGGCTTATTAATCCTTCCACCCTGAATAGCAAGTACCAGGCGTAGGAACCTTTGAGGCAACCCTTTGTCATAATCAATAAGCAATGCGTGTAGGTCAAGAATTGTCTTCCCACGCAGCGCATATTGAAATTTCGACAAAACCATTAAAGTCCTTGTTAAGGGATCGATTAATCGATTCACACCATGTCATCATCATAAGTTTTGCCAAGTGCTTTTAGTGGTCCATGTAACCTTTCATTTCAAAGACATGAGCACTTACGGGTTTCCCTCACCTTGCCTCTGTTTGTGTAACGCGTCGGTCAAGTCATAAATCTCGACGGTTGGTTTCTCAAACATAGTTCAAGTTCATTGAGCATATTATATGGGAAATAATGTTGAACCGCTTTTGAAGAGCGATTCCATTGTTCCCAACATAAGACAAGCCACATCATTATGACGCTTATACTCGGTTTCCACTCGTCCTTTTGAGCTTGAGTAGCTTCAGGACCGATTGGTTCGGCGGGCAAGGTTCATAAAGATATTTCAAGCGGTCGAACTCTACGGACAATTCTCAAAGAGCGGTGTCAATCATTAATTGAAATTCTTCAACTTTTCTCGATCAAAAAAACTTTTGAACGCAGAATTTAGTGCAGTGTTAGTGTTATTGTTATTTTGAACCATTTCTACAGAAAAAAGTTCAAGTATTAGTATTTTCGATAATACAATTTTTCAAGGAAATAAAATATTCCCAACGGTAATATAAACATATAACCATATAATTTTCTCGAAAACTAGGATCCAAATTATCATAGGTTCATTACATCAGTTGGTCTGCTAGCAACGAACGCATATAATAAGGTAATCTGTCGAACATTAATTGGCAAACAATTTCCAACTCCTAGATCATTATGGGATTTATATTTTCCAACGCTATTGCAAATATAAACATGTTTCATCCCATCTTATGCCATTGAGTCCAGGTCTCACTTCCTACTCAACTTAAGTGTCTAACTTAAAGAATCGCAAATATGTCCATGTAAGGTCCGACTTTACATAGAGATTTACCTTGCCATCACAATCTAGCCAAATCATGTCATGACGTAAATTGCAACTTCAAGTGTTCCTTTTAATTAGATGGCATATTCTTAATTTTAAAAGGGTACTAGTTTTGATTTTATGTGGTCAAATCAAATATGTACAAAGATGTCATGCATTCATCTTGTAGCATAATTTAATAAAAACTTTTATTACCAATTTTAAAGATCAAATTATCAAAGTCTTGACTGAGGTATTGGGTTCACCAATCAAGGAATTTAGTGTTAATTATCGTCCATTATACCGTACTTTTGCATAAGTGTAAACACTTAGTGTTTCGGATAATTACCACCGAAGTGGCGCATGGAATTAAAACTAATTCGCCCTTAAGATGAGCTTGTACATTGACTGAGGTATTGGGTTCACCAATCAAGGAATTTAGTGTTAATTATCGTCCATTATACCGTACTTTTGCATAAGTGTAAACACTTAGTGTTTCGGATAATTACCACCGAAGTGGCGCATGGAATTAAAACTAATTCGCCCTTAAGATGAGCTTGTACATTATATGGCTTACTAAGTAGCTCCATTCGAACTTACAGAGGCGGGGGACCGTAAGCTAAAAGCATAACCTTAGACATCCTTTCGGTGTGATTGTATAGCACTTCTTAAATAACCCCTTTATAGTTCATTCTAATGGGTGAGCCGTTCAGTCATTGTACCAAAGTCACCAATCAATTAAACCATTGTTTAGTCCGTATTATTTTTCTATTCAAAATTACCCTTTGCTTAAAACTGTCTAACATAATAAACAAACAAGTAACAAATAAAAAATAAACTACTAAAAAACAATGCGCACATAATAAACAATTTATACGTGTAAACAAGTAGCCACATGCAACTTATTCGATAAAACCCTATTAATAATCAATATATAGGTTAAATTAATGTATATATTAATTTAGGGTTTTCACTCCAACAATAGAAAGTGAACCACATACATCGATAAATCGATTGCGTAAACCCTTAATTAATTATACCAAATTGCACATAATTGATTCATTAATATATATATGTAATTGGAGTCTTCCCCAATTCAAGATTTATCGTAATAAATATGTCTCAACAATTAAACAATTATCAAAGCAACTTATCCATGACTAACATGCATGTAAAATCATGGATATCATAACAATTTATACAAATAAGTCACAAGATCGCATATAAAAATTCCATGACACATAACAAATTATGCATGAATTAATCACGTAATCAATATTAATTCTAGGTTTTAATAAGGTTAGCAAACAATTTTCAAAACCCTAAAAATTTTATACATGTGTCGACATAAAAAAATAGGAACGCCCATTAATTAAAAAAAATCACCAAAACATAAAAAACATAAACCCTAGATTAACATGTCAAACAACATACAAGTATTTGTTTTATTACGCGTTTATGTAATTAATTACTCATTAAAACCAATGGCTCGTGATGCCACTGTTGGAATTATATATCAAGACATTCAAATAAATAATCACAAAACATCAAAGTAATAATGCGGAAGCGTATAGGATTTATTAATGAACAATTAATTAACATAAAAGAATATGCGTACCTTTTCTTGATTCTAGCCGAACAAGAATCAAATCCACAAACTAGCAACGGATGAACCCTAATTTGATTTAGTTAGGATTATGTGAATTACCCTCACCGCTTTGTAATTCAATCCAAGATAATAACAAAGTATGTTATTACTATGTTCTTGTACACACGCACTAAACCGAATTAAAGTAACGCTAGTTTTATCAAACAAATAACTTGATTTGTGGAAAAGCTTTGGATCGGCACCTATGATGGTGGACGATCGGTTTGGAGAACAAAAACACACACAAAACAATTTTTAGGGTTTAGCTAATGCGCACAAGAGATGGAAAAATAAAACCCCAAGCCTTGTTTATATACCCAAGCAAACTTGGTGAACAAGTTGGTTTTTCTTTCCTTGTTTTGTGTCCCTAGGCCGATCGGTTAAGGAGTCCCCAAAGGGATTCCGGAACCTTCCCAACTTTTGCAATTTAGTCCTTTTCCATAAACATTTAACGACCGTTAGTCCATTACATTAATTACTTAACGTCCGTTAGTTATTTCGTTTAATAAATAAATAAATACAACATTTATATTTAATTATTAACTTTAAATTCTCATACGTAAAGTGTGCAATCCCATAGTCTCGAGTTCGATTCTAACTCACGTTTACTAATTTATATCCATAAAACCAACAACTACTTTTCTTTACAATGCGATGTAGGATGCCAAAAGGATCTTATGATGTTAGATACACACTAATTAATGTAAGTTACGATGTTATCCTTGCACTAGTTTTATGATGTCGCTATTATGCGATAAAAGGTCCTCAATCCGAACCCATGCGATTTAAGTTAGACATTTATGCATGTCTAACTCATATGTTATCTAAGGCCACTTAGTTTGTGGGTTTACTAGCCGATAGAGTTACTCGAAGCTCTTTTTTCCAAAGTAATCATCTTTAAGGAACGAATGGTGCTTCTACTTCACGAGTTAATTACCAAATAGTTGAACACTTGGAGTTATGAGTTATGTTGCGCGGCAATGAGTGGTCGTGGTAGCTAAGAGGTGTATGTTTAAGGTGTGTTTAATTTTGTATTTTTAAGATTTGTTTATTTTCACATGTATGTGTGATTATTTATGATGTTCAATTTAGTGATTTGTTTATGTTTTATATTAACGGTATTGATGCTTACTACATGGTGTCATAACTGTTGTTACAAAGATGATTAACATTAGAGACCGCTAACATGAATTGAGAGGAGGTTAGGACGGAATGGGAAGCTGGGTTGGTCGATCTCGTACACCCACAATCCTTTTCGCTACTGGTTTACGAGCAAGAATAAGACGTCGAGCCGGCAAAAATTAAGTGGACTGGCCAAGCGGAGAGACATGGCGTCATAATAGACTTGAACATCCTCAAATTTTTAAAGTAAAAAACATATAAAGTAAAGTAAAGAACAAATTAGATCCTTTTTGCATAAAATTGGAAATTAACAAGAAAAATACGTAAGAAAAAAGGTTTGTAGCTACTTTTTTGCATACAAGTAAATTGAATGTGTGTCGTCTATCCAAAGTTTTAAATTTGACCATTTATAAGTCCATATTTTACGTCTCCACGAAATGACCAGACAGCCATATATATATTATATTAACCATATCAATAATCAACTGTATGATCTCCATCGTATAAAAATAAAATTATAAAAATCCTTCATCATGTTCTTTATCCTAACCAACATTCGTGTAAGTTACACGTCAAACATACCATGAATATACCGATAAAAAAAGACTTAAAAGAATGCCAAACTAAGGCCCCGTTCTTATTTATCACCTTTAAAGTCAATCGTTTACAGTTAGATTTCATAATTTGGATTGAACTCAAAGAGTACACGTAAGTCGCGTTGAAAAATACAATCACAACTTACGGTCGATGTAAATAAAAATAAATTAATTACTTTGACAATACAACTTAAACTACAAAACCAACTACCCAAAAAAAAAACTTGGATGGTCTCGGTAATTGTCTTTAAACTCTACTCTTCAACCAACACTAGAACAAAAAGTGGATTTGGCCACACCGAATATGTGTGACGATATGCATATAGTCACACATGTTTTTTCGGCCGTGTGTGACTAAAGGTCGCGCGACCATAGGTACCCTATGGTCACGTGTTTGACTTTTTTTTAGTCTCTATTGCAAAAGAGTAACCAAAACCGTAACATGTGTGACTAATTAGGTACAAATTTTGTTGGATTAATCCGTATTAGTGACCATAAACACTGTATAGTCACACAAAGCATGTTTGTTTTGGGTATTTAGTCACATACAATTAAGCATAAAGTGGCAAAAGTGTTAATAAGTGTGACCATATATTGTTTAAGGTGAAGAAATATGTCTTTGTGTGACTATTGATCATCTAATGGCCACTTGAATTTTATGTTTGTGTGGCCTTTTCTAACATTTAGTCACACAAAGCATGTTTGTTTTGGGTATTTAGTCACATACAATTAATCATAAAGTGGCTAAAAGTGTTAATAAGTGTGACCATATGGTGTTTCAAGTGAAGAAAGGTGTCTTTTGTGTGACTATTGATCATCCAATGGCCACATGAATTTTATGTTTGTGTGGCCTTTTCTAACATTTAGTCACACAAATCATGTTTGTTTTTGGTATTTAGTCACATACAATTAACCATAAAGTGGCTAAAAGTGTAATAAGTGTGACCATATGGTGTTTTAAGTGAAGAAATGTGTGTTTTGTGTGACTATTGATCATCCAATGGCCACTTGAATTTTATGTTTGTGTGGCCTTTTCTAACATTTAGTCACACAAAGCACGTTTCTTTTGGGTATTTAGTCACATCCAATTAATCATAAAGTGGCCAAAAGTGTTAATAAGTGTGACCATATGGTGTTTTAAGTGAAGAAATGTGTGTTTTGTGTGACTATTGCTCATCCAATGGCCACATGAATTTTATGTTTGTGTGGCCTTTTCTAACATTTAGTCACACAAAGTATGTTTCTTTTGGGTATTTAGTCACATGCAATTAACCATAAAGTGGCTAAAAGTGCTAATAAGTGTGACCACATGGTGTTTTAAGTGAAGAAATGTGTGTTTTGTGTGACTATTGATCATCCAATGGCCACTTGAATTTTATGTTTGTGTGGCCTTTTCTAACATTTAGTCACACAAAGCATGTTTCTTTTGGGTATTTAGTCACATTCAATTAATCATAAAGTGGCAAAACGTGTTAATAAGTGTGACCATATGGTGTTTCAAGTGAAGAAATGTGTGTTTTGTGTGACTATTGATCATCCAATGGCCACATGAATTTTATGTTTGTGTGGCCTTTTCTAACATTTAGTCACACAAAGCACGTTTCTTTTGGGTATTTAGTCACATCCAATTAATCATAAAGTGGCCAAAAGTGTTGATAAGTGTGACCATATGGTGTTTTAAGTGAAGAAATGTGTTTTGTGTGACTATTGCTCATCCAATGGCCACATGAATTTTATGTTTGTGTGACCTTTTCTAACATTTAGTCACACAAAGTATGTTTCTTTGGGTATTTAGTCACATGCAATTAACCATAAAGTGGCGAAAAGTGTTAATAAGTGTGACCATATGGTGTTTTAAGTGAAGAAATGTGTGTTTTGTGTGACTATTGATCATCCAATGGCCACTTGAATTTTATGTTTGTGTGGCCTTTTCTAACATTTAGTCACACAAAGCATGTTTCTTTGGGTATTTAGTCACATTCAATTAATCATAAAGTGGCCAAAAGTGTTAATAAGTGTGACCATATGGTGTTTCAAGTGAAGAAATGTGTATTTTGTGTGACTATTGATCATCCAATGGCCACATGAATTTTATGTTTGTGTGGCCTTTTCTAACATTTAGTCACACAAAGCACGTTTCTTTTGGGTATTTAGTCACATCCAATTAATTATAAAGTGGCAAAAAGTGTTAATAAGTGTGACCATATGGTGTTTTAAGTGAAGAAATGTGTGTTTTGTGTGACTATTGCTCATCCAATGGCCACATTAATTTTATGTTTGTATGGCGCTTTCTAACATTTAGTCACGCATCGAATTAAGCAAACTGTGACAAAAAAGTGTTAATAATTGTGACTATATGAATCTGTTAGTCACATATAAGAAATCAATATATATCAAAACAAATTCTAATATATAAAATATATTCAAAATATATTCAAATACAATAAAATTGGAATGTATATAAAATTGTAATGTCGTACATAATAAAATTCTCAATAATTTAACGACTTGACTCTTGATCTTCTTAGCTTCCTTTGCATGGTATGACTAGAGACGAAGCGCTCAGTATTTAATTTATGTGCAATTCATTCTCACCAATCGTTTTATGGTACTTGGTGGTGTTACTGTAGGAAACAAAAGCCGGGTATCAAACACGAATTAAATATGAAGAATGATATATGTAGGTTTATAAAACACATGCATCTATGTACCTTTTCATCGAAAACCACTTGATCCTTTGGCCATGCATAAAAACCACCCTCGCATCCTTAAGCTGTTTTGAGACCGTTACTTCCTACATCCGTATGCACGCTGCATCCACTAAAGATTTTTCAATAGATACTCTGTAGCAATCCTTTGGGAGTGGTTTGTTATGAAGCATTTGTTTTCCATCGGTTTTGTACACGGTACCTCCGCAATAATAGTTGATTTCTTTAATGCCACGATCGCACTTAATTACCTAAAAGATAATTTGTTGCATGTATATATGTATCAAGAATTAATTAAACTAAAGAACATATGAAAATGTTTAAATACATACTTGTGGTAGTCTTGTTAATGGTGACTCTGTTCTTGTGATCCGAAAGTTGGCGTGAAGAATCATTTCGCTTTGATCTAGTCGATTTCTTAGATGCGTGAGTTAATGATTTCCTATATGTATAATACACGGTAAATAAATAATGTATGTAGAATTCAAAAATCCTGGGGGTGATTTATTACTTACACTTATTTGAATTTCCTTTCCAAAGTTGCAAGTCCATTAGACTTCTCAATGCTCGCAACTTTCTCACGTCCAAAGAACACGTGTTAAGCATCCTCATCAAGACCGCTATTTAAAAGATTAATGTTCACGGAGACACCGAAATATAAATTGTTTAAGAAGACTAGTATTTAAAAGGGTAAAAAAGATGGAATGTTACTTTCTTATGTCTTACTTCCGTTTCGTCAATGGAGTTGAAGTTGACCAAGCTGCCGCCTTTGTGCGACCAATTGTTTCATCAAACTCAGACACGCCTCTTTTCTTGACGTTGGCACCTCTCATCATCAAGTTCACTTTGAAGTAACACCACTCTTTCATCGGATGCTTGTGCGATTCGAGGCAAATCAAAATACCTCTTGTAGGTTACTCCACCTCCCACCTCTCGCATATCCTCCCTTTTCCTTACCTAATACAAGCGCATGGCATCGGTGCCATGATCAAGCTTCAAGATTCCTTGTTTGATCTTGTCGTCCGTTTCTTTCGCACACAATATGGGAAATAGTTTATTTAATTCTACCAAGATTAACTTGTAACTAAAAGTATTAACTAAAACACTACCGTATTAACTTATAAATAACAGTTTAAGTAATACTGATGGCAGATTAACTAAAACACTACACCGTATTAACTTATAACTAACGGTTTAAGTAATACTGAGCGTGATAACTTATAACTAAACAAACATAATAATAAAATTTGCGGTCAAACTTACAAATTTTTCTCCCATCGATCCGATATCATCATCGTGATATTCTCCGTCTTTTTCACCTTCCTTTCAACCACGGTACACGCGGTGGTTCTTCATCTGGTTCAATTTCTTTACTCTCGATCTTATAAACATCAAATACATACAAATGTATGATAAACGAATATAAACAAAACTATGATGCTATTAAATGCAAATGTAAATGTGCAAATGTTTTTGTTACCATTTTTTCTATCACACGTGCGTATCCACCTCGTCCCATTGTATGATCATAAGCAGGACTTGGAACGCGACACTTTAGCTTTTGTCGATCTCACCGTGCAACACAAAATCATCGGCGTTTAGATGTAGTAATGCTGATAGTATACAACTAATACATATGGAAACATATGAAAAGGTGAAAGATATTTGAACTTGAATAAAATGAATAATTAACACCTTGTATTCCTCATTGGTGTGTAGTTTACAAAATTAACCCAATCTTGGCTTTTATAATTGCACTATACTTTGTCGGGACTTCATTTAGTTTTGAAAGGGTATTTTGGTTGGGCAATATGTAGTTTTGTATCAATTTCATTCGAAATTCCTTAGAAGTTGACCAAGACGATTCATTATCGACTTCGACCGTCAAGTCAACATCAAAATATCACGCAAAGATTAACAAATTGTTGTTAATTAGTTGCACATACTGTAAATGCAGAGATAAACTTATTAACATCTTGTATCTACGACGACCAAGCCACTACTAGTTAAAAAAAGTATATGTGTACCGTGATTTCGTCCCACATTTTATCTCTTGCTTACGAATCAACCTTCCTCGGGTTAGAATCCGACACCTATATGCTCACGAACCAAATCACCCAAAAACTTGAAAACAATGCTCTGTTTTCACGATAACCTATCGAAGGCATCGAAGGTTACACCGACCTTTATTCCGTCTGTTTTCCATATTCCTGCGAAACTTAGCTAACCTAGTTATGCCCTCTTAACAACATTCGCATTTGAATGGTTGTTTCCGGCATCCTCACCTCATCCGAATATGTCTCGATTCATATTCTAAAGTGTTTTCAATTTCACGATCGAGAATAAACCAAATCATCCGGATAATTGATTTGCGTTGACATGATTCGTCGAGTAATGTGTTAAAGAAAATTAGTAAACTTAATTGGTAAATAATGGTGTAAAATTGAAGTTCGTTGTTTTGCTTGAAGCTTTGATTTATTGGAGTAAAAATAGGGCTAATGATGGGCGCTTTTTCAATTAAGGAAACCATAATTTCCAAAGTAATTTTAAAATTTTGGCTAAAATTTGGCTCCAAATTTGATAATTTTAAAATGTGGCTCCAAATCAAACAATTTTGAAACCAAAAACACCCCGAGCGAAATGGTGCTTACCAGGTCCCAAACACTCATATTACTTCAAACCGGTGTGTCAAAACACATATAGCTGCAGATACACTAAAATCACCACATGGCATACAAATGAACAATCAAAAGCTAAAATGGACTTAAAGCAACTAATTAAGCTACTATAACTAATAAGCGGTTCGGATAAACAATTAAGCACAAAATAGGCAAATCAAACCAGAAGCTGGCGATACATCAAGCGACCCTAAGACCTTACTTTAAGGCTATAAATAAGCTATTTATAAGCAATTAGATAAGCTCTAACATCCTCAAGTAGTCAAAAAATAAAGAAAACATGTAAATGCAATTAACTTAAAGTAAACAACAACAAAAACACCCAATATAGTGGTTCAATCAAAATAATTGTCATGAACAAACGCCCATTCTAAACTTCATAATCGGTCATAAAAAATTGACAACAATCTAAATATTGAACATCCTAATCCTACAATAATACATTATACTAGTGCGAATATGAACTTTAACACCACAACCAATTCCTAAATTCAAAACAACATGAAAAAAAGATGAAACAAACTAGCGAACACATTACTTATATTAACAAACATAATTAGCATTCGTATGGATAAACCATCAAAAGATCCATACATATTCCATTGTTAATATAGCTACATACCATCCCATTAAACCAAGACATTAGACATTAGACATTAGACATAAAAGATGACACTAGAGCAAAGAAAACATCCCATTCCATAGCGAAACCCTTCAACCATTCATCGCTGAATTTGTTCTTCCTTGGTATCGATTTCCTCCTAAGATTGAGTAATGAGATCATTCAACCCCGCAGCTTAGACCTCGCAGCCTCCCTGTCATCCCTAAGATCCACCAATCTAAGGACCTAATGTTTAAAAGCGGCAAACTAAGTCCTCCTTCTTTTAAACTATGACTATAAATTAGGGTGTTGATCCGTTCGGTTATCGGGTTTTTTCGTTAAATCGGTTATATTTTTATTTTGTCAACACGAAACCGAAACGAACCGAACTATAATTAAACCAAAGCGAACCGAAACCGATTATGAATTAAGTTCGCTTTGGGTTGACCGAAATTAAGCTTGATTATTGGGTTGACACATATGGTTTTAAACCGAAAATGGATAATTAAGTTCGCTTGAGTTGACACAAAATTATTTAGATTTTAAGCCATGGCTTCCATAATTAGCAACCTACAAACATAATGTTTGAGTAAATGGGACTAAAACGTGCAAAGCAATTTGGAAACGACCGAATGTGTGTAAAAAGTTATACAAACGGACTAAAAGATGAAAAAACTAGCTAAACGTGCAAACACGGACGAAAACCTGTAAACAAAACGGGAACGATAAAACCGATTAAAAGGGACAAAGACGTAAGAAAACGGACCAAAACGTATTAAAAGTAAGAAAACGTGTATAAACGTGCGAAACTGTGTAAAAGTGTAAGAAAACCTTTGAAAGCGGTTGAAAAATTCTTAAAACATACGAAAATGGGTAAAGCGAATGAAAACGGGGTAAATGGGACGAAAACGTGCAAAACAAAACGAATCGGCCGAATGTGTGTAAAAAGTTATACAAACGGACTAAAGATGAAAAAACCCAATAAACGTGCAAACACGGACGAAAACCCGTAAACAAAAACGGAGCGATAAAACCGATTAAAAGGGACAAAGACGTAAGAAAACGGACCATAACGATTAAAAGTAAGAAAACGTGTATAAACGCATTTAACTGTAAAAGTGTAAGAAAACCTTTGAAAACGGTTGAAAATTCTTAAAACATACGAAAATGGGTAAAACGAATGAAAACGGGTAAATGGGACGGAAACGCAAAACAATTTGAATCGGCGAATGTGTGCAAAAGTTATACAAACGGATTAAAAGATGAAAAACCGGTAAAACGTGCAAACACGTATACGAAAACCGAGAAACAAAACGGAACGATATAAAAGCGATTAAAAGGGACAAAGACGTAAGAAAGCGGACCAAAACGTATTAAACAGACGAAAACTTGTATAAACGCATTTAACTGGTAAAAGTGTAAGAAAACCTTTGAAAACGGTTGAAAAATTCTTATAAACATACGAAAATGGGTAAAACGGATGAGAACGGGTAATTGACGAAAACATATGTAAAACATATGAAAATGTATGAAACGTTTAAAATGTACGTTACTATGTAAAAGCAGACTAAAACTTATTCAAACGGACGGAAACATGAAAAACTAGCGAAAACGTAAACACGGACGAAAACTCGTAAACAAAACCGAAACGATAAAAACATATTAAAGGGACAAAGACGACGAAACGTATTAAAATAGACAAAACGTGTATAAACGTATGAATGTGTGTATAAACGTGTATACACGGGCGAAAAAGTTTTCAAAAAGTAAACAACCCTAACTCATATAGTATGGCTAAACATATGTGTGAGCATCCTATTGTGTACGCAATTTACGTAATAATGTCAGATGCAAGTAGTTACATGTAAGGTATTGCAATTGATGTTATCATGTGTCAACATCCTATTGTGTCGCAATTCTTGTTGCGTAATGTTGTTGTAACCTTGTCGGGTAATGTTTACGTGGGTTTTGTTATGCAAATTTGCATGGTTCGCAAATTAATAACCACCGAATTCATTGTTTGCCAAAGTTGTAGTGTCTATAAAGCAAGATTAGTCTTCTTGGTTCTCGTAGATATGACTACATAGTAATGATGACTAACTTTGATTTTGTCAATGTGCTACATTGTAAAGATGACTAACTTTGATTTTGGTCGATGTATTGCAGTTGACATAAATTTTAAGAATTTGAGCAAACCGATAACCGCTAAAACCGATAATCAAGAAAGCGAAATTGAGAAAACCCGAACAGAAAAACCCGCTTATCACGGTTCATAATGCATTTTACTTATCTAATTTGATCATTTACTAACGTCCATGGATTACATATCATTAATGTGATCGTAATCTATAAACGCCAAATAATTAGTATTACTTATTTTGTTAGATATGGTAATTTGAATGTTGCTATTGCGACACAACAACATTACTATTATTCTAATATCTTTAGTGTTATTTAATTTTACTAAAATGACATATTACGTTATAATTTATGTTATTGTTCGCCCGATTCGATTCGATTAATTTTTGAATGGTTAACCGTGACCCGAACCATGGTAACCGCTCATTCGGATACCCGCATGTCCGGTTACCCGCCTAGTACGGTTCGGTTTTGGATAATAGAATGAACTACCCGCCGTGATGGATAATTAAAATCTCTAAACGAATCGGCGAACCGCCCGTGAGCACCCCTAGTATATAGGGGCTGGTTTAGATCCAATGAAAAAATGAAGGGTTTAAATTGCAATATTAGATATCTTCCTAAATACTCCTCCTGCATATCACTTTTTCTTTTCTTTTTCTTGAACTATTGCATATCACATTTATGCATGGAAGAATATGAAGGGCTACAGAACACCCAAAATAAATTTTCGATGCCTCTTAAGTGTTTTTGTGATTATTTGTGCAAATTGTGAGGTACATTGTAATTATGTATACTTACCTAACCATAAAATCAACACACAAGTATTAATCATTTTACTCTAAACACACAACTATCAATAATTTTACCCCTAAACACACAAAATGTCTTCCACACCTAATATCGATGAAATGAAAGCCCATCAATCCGCAAGCTCATCGATGCTTTCAGTTGTTGATATTGCAAGACATAGCGAGAGAAAAAAGTTGATCGAGCGGATGGGAGAAGAGAGCAAGATTCGAGGGAAATCATGCCAAAAAGAACAGACAATCGATGAGGTCGGTAGATTGTTTACTCTTTTCAATCTTCATTGCAAAGAATCGGTGAGTATGCCTTCGTGAGATACGGTTGAAGGATCAAGGAAGATTGATTTTCCGCTCGACTTTTGGTGCTATGTCGTCGGAGTGCTGTCCGGAGAAGGAGGAGTTCTTGGAAGATTTGGATGAAGTTGATGAGTCCGAAGATGGAGCATAGGAAGCTTTGGAAGTTTTTTGTGTTTTGATGATGTATAGTTGATGGTTGTATGGATGCTTGCTATTAATCGCTACTTTGTTTATATAAGTAATTATATGTAAATGATCAATGATCAATGATCAAGATAATGGTTAATTTTAGGTTTTAATGCTTTATTAACTTGAAGAAATAAGTTAGTTTTATTTATTTATTTACTTTTATTAGAAAATGGTCAAGTAGTGTGTGTTTGACTTTCAAGATTTCACACATTTATCTCTCTTACACTCGGTCAAAACACACAGCTTAGATTCTAATTAATATGATTTAGGGTTTTCAATCAAACGCAAAATCAATGAAAATAAATGTTAGTCAATGAAATACTCTTGAGGGCTATTATAAAGGGCTTGATTCTCTTCCTATTGAGCCTAATATCTCGGTATAAATGTTATAATTTAATGCTAGTTTGTTAGTTTAGGATGTTTATTGATTTATAGATGATATTGTGTTATGTTAGTTTAGGATGTTAGTCGGTATTAGTCATTTGCATAGGAAAAGTAGTTGTTTGATGATTTATGGATCATTAGTTGAGGTAATAACGACACGTGTTATACATGCGATGAGTAGTGCGTGAAGAATGAGACACGAAGAATGAGATTAGTAGACGCGAAGAATGAGATTTGCGGGTAGTGGTGCTAGGTCGGCTTTTAGGTGTCCCTTTGCCTCATTGCGTGTTTTGTTTTGCCGTAGTCTTAGGCCCCGTCGTGGTTTGCGTTGCTCTGTTGTTGCTCCTTAGGTTGCTTTGCTTTTGGTGTGCACGGGCTTTTGGTTTTATGTCCGCATTGCGCTTTGCTATTGGCGATTTACGGCACCGCTTGTGCGTGTTTCTTTTTCCTGTATGCCCTGTTTGCTTGTTTGCTTGCTTTCTTTTACTACGCTATTGCCTTTTGGTTTTGTCGTATGCTTTTCTATCCTTTCGCACTACGCTATTGCCTTTTGTTTGTTGTTGTTGTTGTTGTTGTGATCGCATAATAGTCAATAAGGTATGCGGTTTAGTAAATATAAAAGCATAGTTAAATGTTAATGTATGGGGACTCGTAAGGGTTAACTATGCTTCTTTTTAGGAAAACACTTTTTATGATCTTAAATACATCAAACCCTTTCGAGTTCAGATATCGTTCCTTTTGTTTTTCAACAATCAGCAATTTGCACAGTGCGTGCAATTGCATAAAGGAGTTGAAACGACAAAAGGACCGAGAGGGATCTCGTAAAGGGTTTGATTGTGTTTCTTTTATGAGGTGTGTTGATTGCGATAATGATATAGTGTGTATTGTTCATGGCGGGCCACACTCCTTCATTATCCCATTCAACACATACACTTCGTAGAATCGATAATTATTTACACTTGGTACTTTGAGCTTCCTCAAAACCCATTCCTATGTCACCGCTATAGCAACAGTTTGGTGCAAATCTTTGCGACCATTTCGTAGACATTGCAATGGGATTTGGTGGACGCTCAAAGTACTAAGTCGCTCCACTTGCTTGCTTATAACATATTGACATTTAACTTTTGACCATTTCCTTTGCATGTATAAACTCTATTTTGTTCATAAGTGTCTTACTTTGATAGAGGCCGTGATGATATATCTTAATAAATCAATCGATGATGTGATAGAGGTATGTTCAACTTCCTTTTGAATCCGCAACTATATCATATTGTTCCTTAACTTTTTTTAACAATCTAGCAAAACTATAATTATGATTTCAAAAACATAATTAACCCTTCTCGATTCCATACGCCTTTTGTTTTTTCAACAATCTAGAAAATCTCCGTGCGGGCCTTTGCTCAAAGGAGTTGGTTTATTTTGGGCCACATGTGTTTATTTGTGATATGCAAAAGGGTGATGACGATTATCTTATTTGATATGCAAATGATGTGATTTACCGTATGTTGGCATGGCAATTTTATTACATTATTTTGCGACCATGGCGGTTATATCTCGATGTTCCGTGCTTATCCAACCTTTTACGGATCGAGCCTTGCTAATGCATATCACACTGCACACTCGGTTTGGAAGTTTATATGAGTCGATATACTTGTTATAGACTTTTGCTAGATTGTTAAAAGTTAAGGATCAATATGATATAGTTGCGGATTCAAAGGAAGTTGAAGCGTGCAGATTGTTACGTTACTTTGTAGATGAGTAGGAATTTCAGATAGTTACCCATTCTAAATTCCCAAACAAATGCCTTTTGTTTTTCAACAATCTAGCAAATCGCCTGCGTGCCTTTGCTCAAAGGGAGTTGAAACGACAAAAGGCACCGTAGGGGATTCGTAGGGTTCACTAAGTTGAAATTCCATACACATCTACAAAGTAACGCCACCACATTGGTATGTTCAACTTCCGCTTGAATCCGCAACTATATCATATTGTTCCTTAACTTTTTTAACAATCTAGCAAAACTATAATTATGAGGTGTCGGTGTGTATGAGGTTGTGATGACAAATATCTTATTAAATCATGCAAATGATGTGACATCGATGTTTTGAAACTATTGATTTATATAGATCCGAGCCTCACTATTATGTGCAAAAACGAGTCAATTTTTTTTTTGATCAGATGGTAGATGGGTTGCTCAGATACAAGATCTTATTCCCTAGTTTCAACATTAAAATTTTAACCATTGCACTTAAAAGTCTTTTCATGTTGGATAGGCTTTTTGTCTTTTCATCTCTGTAAAATTAACTTTTGTAGAATCGATAATTATTTATTCGGCACACTTTGGTACTTTGAGCTTCCTCGAAAACCCATTCCTATGTCACATCATAGCAATAGGTTTGGTGCAAATCTTTGTAGCCATTTCATAGACATGGCAATGGGATTTCGAGTGGACGCCAAAGTACTAAGTCGCTCCACTTGCTTGCTTATAACATAGGTGTCTTACTTTGATAGAGGCTGTGTTGCTTACCATGACCATCAATGCTTTGATCAATTATGACGGGTAGTTTTAAACTTGAGATTGCCCATATCTTGACCTGGTTTATAGCAATGTATAGACGATTATGTCGCATGTTTGTGACCGCTTTATTTTATATGCATAATATTATCACAACCTTGTACTTTAATGAAGTTGGTAAATTTCTTCAGTCAATCATGTTTCATTGTGGTCGGCGTCCGTTGGCCACGTGTATATATAGTTTCGTTAGAAGCTATATATAATCATTGGTCCCTATCATACACCCGTCCCAACGAATCATGATTGGCTCAAGATGTTAAGCATCCGTGTATATAGTCGTAGTAGAATGGGTGGAATTTGACATCGAATAAGAATGGGTGGAAGAAGTTAACACGGCATTGCTAAGTTAATACCTTGTCTACTAAGTTAATCTTGGTAGTGCTAAGTTATTGAATAGTATGTTTCTTATTTAAAAGTACCTACAATTATATATCAGACATAACGTATAACTTTTTTGTTACTTGGATTCCATGGGTTTTTATCATCACGTTGAACGTGACATTCAAGGACGGAAACATCGTACAAAAACATTGCAAACGTTGATGCATCGCAGTGATTCAATAGCTACATTGTATATTCGATTAACCAATATTGTATTCGACATATGTATTTATTTATGAAGTTACGATATCGTGTATGTTAATGTAATATTATTTATTCAGTATGTTAAGGTACTTAATTTTTAAGGTGATTCTACCAAATATTTTGTATGTATTTAATCAAGGGTTTAGGTCATAAAATAGTTGCGACTTTTTCAAATGTACCGCTTTTGACGTAATTGTTGTGTAAAATTTACATATTTGCATATATACCCAAAACATGCTTAAGTTGCATTGCATATCATGCATTAAAAATTGTATTATGGAGAAATATGAAACTTTTGAGTTTTAGTGGGTATATATGCAATGCTCCCATAATACAAGCTAAAAAATAAAACAAAAATCCTTCCCTTAATTAATAGTAATCATTGCGCTTTGAGAACCGTGACATATTACGGCTACACTTAATCACATAGTCAAAGCAAAATATTCAAGTCTATCTTCTTCAACACAACAACCGTGATCATCGGTAATGTTACACATTATTTTTTTTTGTTTTTTTTCTTTTGTTTTTAACCGTGAACCGCAAATGTAAAGTGATTGATATGCACGCATGTTTCGATATGTTGATGGATACAAATGCATGTTTGGTAATTTTTCAAGAATGTTTAACATATCCTAAAGAATATAGTATCCTTTGATCATAATGTAACACCCGCTTTATTAGAACTATATGCGATTTGATTCTTTAGAATATTGTGTGACATGTAAATATATGTGGATTGTGAAACGTAGCGACTATTTGTTAAATAGCTAATTAGACAACTTGTAAACATATGTTTAATCTAGGTTAGTATAGCTTTTATATGATTTGGTAAAGCACTACACCTTATGTAATTAATTATCCGAGCTTAGGTTTAAACATTGGATGAAGCAATGGCGTATGGTATGTTGGGTATATTATGGATTTCTTACTAGATTTTAACAAACGATGGGTAAGATGAATAAACGTAAAAAATACATATTTTTACTCTAAAAGGACTATATGATTATTGGTTTTGAAACATAGTTAAATATGTAGTAGTACATCTTCAATCATATTTTGTTTGACACCTTAATGATAAAGATGTATTGATCATCTAAGACTTGTATTAGTTGAATGTTATGCATATGAGATAACCTTATTGACCTTTAAGACGATTGTGGTTTTAAAATAGAATGAGCATCCAATTGTTGGTGGAGGCAAACCGCACAAACATTAGGACATTGCAGGTAAGTTGTACTTAAAATGCTTACTTAAGGTTATAAATTTATCGATGTAACCATCAAATTGATATACGTGCTTACTTTTTAAATTTAAGATGCTTCTGCTTTGTTTATCAAACATCAGACCCAACAAGCTACCGGATATACCTAATCCACAATAGGGAACCAAACATAAGGTTTATCGGAAATTGGTTCGTGGTCGATTACTTTGCAAGGGTCCGAGTGGCAAGCTTTTATTGATCAAAGCCAATACATCAATGTGGCCACATTCCATTTCATTCGTCGTGAAGAAGATCATTATTATGTAACGGGGTACAACGATGAGCCACGAATGCCCGGATTCTAGGTTACGAGACAACGAGGTGCTCGGGTTACGTTGGATGAATATCCGCACAACCTCCGTAAGAAAAAAATGTTAATCAATACATTGTATAAGTTTGTTGAAAATGGGGATTATTTTAATTGTATGACCCGCTAATGATTTCTTTAAACTAAACTCATTACGTAGGTTATTCCTTGCAATTTCCGGACAATATCGACAATAACCAATTTGACGTTTGTTCTCGGGCGTCTGTAGCAGCTATCACTCACCGTCAAATTGAAATACTTGAGGAAAAATGACACGTGCATGAGTTTGGTGGGCACGGATGGAATGTATTGGTTCACGATGAAAACTCGTTTGTCGGCACAAGAGTTGTTTTCACAAATCTCCTAAACAATACTCTTTCCCGATGGCATTTGGTGAAAATGGGTGATGATGCGCTCGAACTTGTGCAATGTATGGAGTCAATCGCATAAGACCGCTCATGAGAAACCCGTAGATGAAGGTATGTTAATCAAAGTGTAGACATAATCTATGACTTTATTTTAAAATAAACCTTTCCATATAATAGCTTTTAAATTATTAATTACCATTTTATTAAATTCCAATTGCGAGATGAGCGTATGAAACACATATGTGCATGGAACGAATGTACTGAGTATGAAAGTGAAAGGGATTGTTTTACGCTTATCCTTGCATATGTCACGACAGAGTCGTTTGGTAAGTAATGATACAAATCGGACCATTTCACCATTATTCGCTTTCAAAAAACTAATATATGCTTCAACACATGGACATACTTTGATTAGCATACTACATTGTTCTTTTAATGCGAACATATCACATAAGTTTACGGGTTAAATCACATGTGGAAGTACCATAACGCATTGTCGAGATACCGGAAGACACGGAGTTTCATGTGAACGTGAATCGCAACACCACAAATGATAGGCCTAGAAGCAAGAACCACATTACCATAAACGCCATATGGAGAGAGATTGTTGAGGAGTGTCGGTGGAACGAAACAAAATGGTCGATTCAATCTTGTTGACTTTGTCATCGACGACCAAGCTTCGGTGTCTTCCGTAATCCGCTTATAATTCCAAGATTTAGCATGTGCTAAAACGTAATTCCGAGCGTTATCGTTGTTATTGATAGACACGCTTATAAACAGATTTTAGGATTGTGTAGGATTTGGTTGGCTTCATTTAGGTGTGTGTTCCCAAGTAGTTGAAGCCATTCATGAGATGGAATGTAAACTACTTGGTATAGCCCCTATCCGGAAGTGTATGGTTCATACCGTGCATTAAAAGGTGTTCTTTGTGATGGTTTTGTGTCTGGTTGTCATCCGTCCATGGTTGTATGATATGGGCGCTTTGTTTTGTTATCGACTTATAAGAACAGATATATCGATATTGAATAGAGTTGTTTAGTATGCAACTTGATATGGGACTTGTCCATATCGGTGTGTGTTGATTTTTCATTTACAAAGTTTCCTTGATTAATACAAGTTCATCTTTGCACCCAAAAAAATATATATATTTTGTGTTGTGGTATACTTATAAATGTAAAACTTTAGTGGTTAAAGCTTCAAGTACAAAGTTAAGTCCGGTAGGTTAGTTTTAGTGGTTAAGGCTACCAAGACAAGGTTAAGTCCGCGTAAATAAGATAAGTCTGTTTAGTATTCGTAGTTAGTTCTTTATGAAAAACATAATACTTTTTGTGTGACTATTGATAATCCAATGGCCACATCAAATTTTTTTTGTGGCCATTTCTAACATTTAGTCACACAAAGCATGTTTCTTTGGTTATTTAGTCACATACAATTAAGCATAAAGTGGCAAAAGTGTTAATAAGTGTGACCATATGGTGTTTCAAGTGAAGAAATGTGTTTTGTGTGACTATTGATCATCCAATGGCCACTTGAATTTTATGTTTGTGTGGCCTTTTGTAACATTTAGTCACACAAAGCATGTTTGTTTTGGGTATTTAGTCACATACAATTACTCATAAAGTGGCTAAAAGTGTTAATAAGTGTGACCATATGGTGTTTCAAGTGAAGAAAGGTGTATTTTATGTGACTATTGATCATTCAATGGCCACATGAATTTTATGTTTGTGTGGCCTTTTCTAACATTTAGTCACACAAAGCATGTTTGTTTTGGGTATTTAGTCACATACAATTAACCATAAAGTGGCTAAAAGTGTTAATAAGTGTGACCATATGGTGTTTAAAGTGAGGAAACGTGTATTTTGAGTGACTATTCATCATCCAATGGCCACATATTAAGTTACGCGACCATATGTACCGGATTTTGGCTACACTTGAATAATATGTGTGACAAAACGCTTAGTGTGACCATATATGGCATTTGGTCACGGTGTTAGTAGCAAATGTGACTTTATAGATTAGCTTTCTGCAAGCTAACAAAACTAAACTTTAAACACACATTTTAACTTACGTGAACATATGTACCGGATTTTGGCTACACTTAACTAATGTGTGACAAAACATTTAGTGTGACCATATATGGCTTTTGGTCACAAGTGTTCAAGTATGTGACATATATTTGTCACCGCTTATATGTTTATATGCATATTTGTGTGGCTAAAGAGTTGGCAAAACATATCACCACCCTTAAATAATGTGTGACAAAACTTTACTCTATGATTTAGACACACAAAAATTACTTCATGTGACTAACGATCAAGGTTACTTGTATTTGTCACGCTGTCTAAATTCATATGTGGCTAAATGATCCAAACAAAATCACAGATACCTTTAGCCACACAACGCTCAATTATGTGGCGACATAGTTCTAATGGTCACACAATTAAAATTTTCATGTGACTAATTAGTACATGTTGTCAATTTCGTACCTTCAGCCACACAAATATGCGAATGTGTGGCTGTTCCATTTCGACCATGCGTGACCAAATCCCGTTTTTGTACTAGTGCAATATCAAAAAGGAGGTGAGTTGCAAACTTTATTTAGTTGTCTTTAAACTCCACTCTTCCACCAATATCGAAAAGGAGATGATTTGCACACTGTACAAGCAATTTTAGCAAAGTATGAGCTTAATACAACTACTAAAACGGAAAAGAACAAGTAAGGTGGTTGAAGTATGCAAACAATGACAAGTTTCTATGAATATAAAGAAGGATAGTGAATGCTTGATGGAAGATGATTTTCACGTATATACAAACGAAGATGATTTTCACACTTTATTTTTTGATTTTGCATACTTCACTATACAACCAGATATAACAAGCATGACACTTTCATGAGGTAACTAAAACCATGTTTCCGGTATTTGGAATTTTAGACATCGAGTTTGTTTCGACCTACGACCATCAACGAGAGACACTATAGATGGCTAGATAACATCTTTGTGTCACTTAGATTTATAATAGAAGTAAACATTCTCGTACTCAATGGATCGATTGGATTTCAAATCCAATCGGCCTTTAATATTGTGACTTGTCAAATATTATAAAAGCAATGGTCAAAATTAAGGTATGTTAAGGTTTAGATAACTTTATATATAAAAGTCAGCTTGTTAAATAATATAGAAACCAATTGGGTTTTAAAAAAACTTAACATGCCTACCTCAAATTGAATCCATCCCTCCTTATTTATAACCACCACCCAAAAAGTCAAAACCCAATTGGTTTTGAGCATTTTGTTATACACCGGTGGTGAATTTGAATTTTTTTTTACCATCATGAGTTCATGTTTAGATAAACACTAATTAAAGTCAACAAAGGAAATGTTTTAGAACATGTTACTTGTGTTTGTGGAAGGGAATATTTATGTCAATATATAATAAGTACGCGTTATAAACGCAAACCATTACTTAAACACCTTCATAAAACTAATCCAACCATATTAATTAACCAAGTCAAAGAAAATGATAATGGAGGTACATGAACGACTTGAACATCCGTGAATTTTTGGAGTAAAACATTCCCGTCCTCAATGGATCCAATGGATATTAAATCCAATCTGTTTTTGCAACCTACATTCTATATTGTGAGTTTGTCAAATATTATAAAAAGCAATGGTCAAAACTAATGCGTGTTAAGGTTTAGATAACTTTATATATTTAGTATAACAATAATTTTAGAGTAAACTACACCGTTCGTCCTTATGGTTTGCGTTGACCGACAAGTTTCGTCCTTTGACCGGAAAAAATGTAACATCCGTCCCTAAATGCGAAACGTTATGTACCGTTGGTCCTTCACTTTAACGGAACACACTAACGATCGTTAAGTCTACAAATGTAAGGGATTTGTGTCTTTTTATCTTTTCTTTCTCTACTCATCTTCCCTATTTACCTTCATCAACAATACTTTAAGCCTTGTTTGGCTAAGCTTATTTAGTGGGCTTAGACTTATTGGCTTATGGCTTATATAAGCTAAGCTTATAAGCCCATGTTAGTGTTTGGATTAGCTCATGGTAAATAAGCTAATAAGCTCAAAAGTGTTTGGTTTGGTTTATGTTGGTTTATGTTAGTAAATGACTAAAAAGGACATGGTTTAATGTCTTTCATTAGTCACTAGTGCCTTTCATTAAAATACCAAATGCAATCACGTCCCAAAAAACTACCTATCAGGCATTCTCCTTTCCTTTGTATAAAGTTTCACCCAACAATTTTTGCTTTTTGTTTCTGTTATCAAAAATAAAATTTTCTTTACGAAGGCAGCTGTCATTTTTTAATCCGAACCAACTACAATTGGAAAACTAAAAACAAACCTGTTAAGAGGGAGTGGTCACCTAATACCCGATTTTTTTTATTATTTTTTTTATTATTATTTTTTTTTCATACATAAAATCATATACAATATTTAAAATAAAAACATACCATTTCATTAAAAAAAAAAACATTACATAATACTTAAAAAAAAGAAACATAACATAATACTTAAAAATAACTAGATTAAAATAAAAAACACACTAATCATCGAGATGCGGCAAGTATTGACGTGCTACGTGCTCCGTGAGATCATATCGAAGACGGTCATGGAGAACTTCGTCTAGTAACTCCGCTACCACACTGGCTGGACCGGCTCATCCATTATATGAACCGGTGAGATTGCCCTCCCCTCGCGTTTTATAACCATATTGTGCAAAATAACACACGCATGAACCTGATAGGCAATCTTCGCTTTGGTCATAGCTCAGAGAGGTCGATCGAGAATTTTTCATTTTTCTTTGAGAGCACCAAAAGCTCGCTCGACATCCTTTCTCGCCTCCTCTTGTAACTTCTTAAATCTCTTTTCCTTTGGGTCGGTTGGATACGGGTATGCTTTAACAAATGTGGACCACTTAGGATAGATTCCATCTGTCAAATAGTAGCCGCGTTTGTAAAAGCGTCCATTCACGTTGAATGAGCTGTTCATCGCCGTGTCTTCAAGATACTGAGCCGCTTGAAGCATAAATTGCAACGAGCTACCCGTGGATATCTCGTCGGACGAAGACGGAATAATGCATTCGAATTCGGAAGAATCGGAAGACATTTTGGTAATTATTTTTTGTTTTTGAGATATTAGTGTGTGTTTTATTTGAAAATAAAGAGAGTAAGTTATTTGGTTTTAAAGGGATTTTATTTTTTTATTTTTTTTTTATTGAAACCATGTACTAGCCGTTTTTCTCCCCAACGGTCAAAAAAACAAACGCTCCATCAATTAAAACAGTCGGCTTCCAAAACCGAAATTGGTACCCGATTTTGGTACCCTAGGTGGTGGCTGCGGTGTTACCGCTCAGGTAAGGGTACCCGAATCCCTTACCCGAGACCACTCCCTCCTCCCTTAGATAATAAATCAGGTGATGGAGTTATTATTTAATGGAGAGGATTAATGAAGAGGTACAGTTTATTGGTGCCTAATATTTATGGAGAATACATTTATTGATGAGAGGAGGGTAGAGGAGGTAGAGGTAGTTGTGGAGAAATAATGGAAGAGAGGTAAAAATGTACAGGGTAGTAGTGATGACATGGGGAGAGATGAGGGCAAAAATGTAAAATGACAAAGAGTGAGTTTATATAAGCCCAAGACCTCATAAAAAAGCCTCACTTTCTTGGCTTATTAAAACACCCATAAATAAGCTCATAAGCATGTTCAAATAAGCTTAGCCAAACACTTGGTTTGGGCTTATGAGCTTATATAAGCTAATAAGCTGATAAGCCCACTAAATAAGCTTAGCCAAACACCTTAGTTTCTCTCTCTACTTCATCTTTCATGCTCATCTTTTATCTTCACCCATCATTACCAACCAATTTTATCTTCATCTTCACACACCAATATCCCCAAATACATCATAAAAGTCAAAACAAAATTCAACCCAACTTAAAACTTCTATCCATATCACCATCACCAAATCAAAAGCTTTAAACCATTATTTATATTTTTTTTTCACTTATCAATCCTTTACGGTATCATCTACCATCAAATTCTCTTATATTCTTATATTCCAAACAACACAAATATACAATAATAATAAAAATAAAATAAAAAAAAAATCTCAAAATTCTACAAACAAATTCATTGCTTTCTATCCTAATCAACTCAACTATACTCAAACAACAATGAATTGGCCCAATTCTTGCTCAAGTTTGATACTCAAATAATCGGATATGCTTACATCTAAACTTAAACCATCTGCTAGGCTGCTCCAGTGTCACCGGATCTACTCTGCCATCATCTCCACAGACACCTCCAACCACCGTTATTTTCTTTCTTCATTTATTATTATTATTATTTTTTTGAATTTTCATATCTGTGAAATAAAAGTAATAAAAAATAGAGATGGTGTTTTTAGATGGTTTTGAGAGGCTTAACCGCATTTTTTAAGGATTGGAACATCTACCCCTTATATATGGTTGATTTGTGAACAAGGGCCAAGAGTGGTGGCCATTTGATTTGTGAATTGGGTGTTTTAATTTGATAATGAATGTGCATATTCTGATGGTGGGCATATAATTTTTGAATTAGGTGTTTTAATTTGATAATGAATGTGTAGATTATGGTGGTTGGTGGTGAATGTGAAAATGATTGTAATGTTTAAATGGGATGGGGATGATTGGTTTTTGGAGATGAATGTGACGGTGGTAGGATTTGGAGATAAATATGGTGGTTGTCGGATGGTAGGTGGAGGCTATGGTTAGTGTTACTAGATTGAAGGTGAGCAAGTTGCAGTCAAACATGATGACAAGTCAAAGCTTTTATCTTGTGGGTGCTTTAATAGTGCAGTCAAACATTAGTTAAAAATAAAAAAATATATATATAGCAAATTTACCATTATACCCTCATTTGGGTCTTAACTAGAGTGACTTAACAACTGTTAATATGTTCCGTTAAATTGAAGGACCAACGATACATAACGTTTAGCATTTAGGGACGGATGGTGCATTTTTTTCGGTCAAAGGACGAAACTTGTCGGTGAACGCAAACCACAAGGACAAACGGTGTAATTTACTCATAATTTTATATTTTATATATATATATATATAATTATAAGCTAGCCAAATATTATAAAAGCACACAGCAACACTACTTAGAAGCTTATGAAGATTATAAAAATTATGCTATAAGCTTTCAAGAAGTGTTGTGGAAGGCTTTTAAGTAATTAAACATGCCTACCTTCAATTCTATCCTTCCCACCTTATTTATAACCACCTTCAACAAAACTACTCTCCTTCACAAAGCGATGTGGGATGCTCAGAAGTCAAAACCCAATTGATTTTAAGCATCCATAAAATAAAGACTCCAAAAAATGCCAAATTAAGGCCACACCCTTATTTATCCCCCTTTATATAAATTCAACCATGTACATTCATTCAGAGTTCATAATTTGGATTGAACTTAAAGAGTACATGTAAATCACGTTGATAGATACTTTCACATGATTGCACTCAAAGAGTACATGTAAGTCGCATTGGTAGATACTTTCACAACTTAAAGTCGATGTAAATGAAAAAAATTAAAAATTATTCACTTTGACAATACAACTTAAACTTAACAACCAACTGCCAAAAAAAACTTGGATGGTCTGATTTAGTTGTCATAAAACATCACTCTTCCACCGGTATCCAAAAAGGAGATGATTTATACATTTTTTTTTATTGATTTGCGCACTTCACTCTACAATATGTTTTAGCAAAGTATAAGCTAGATAAAACTACTTAAAACATGAGGTGGAGTGTCCTGATAAAAAGTATATGTGTGCAAATCAACACATGCTCTGATGAGGTAACTCAAACCACGTTTATGGGCATTTGGAATTACAAACATCGAGTTTGTTTAGACCTACAATCACCATGGAGAGACACTCAGCTAGATAATTTTTTGTCTCAGTTCTCGATTTATAATAGAAGTAAATACTCTCGTCCTTAATGGATCTCAAATCCAATTACTTCTTAAAACTCACATCTAGTAATATGAGCTTGTTATATATTATTAGCGGTGGTACCCGCTGTTGCAATGCATGGCACTCAAATAAAAATTTTCGATAAATAATGTATTTTAGTTTATTATGTTCTTTTTAACAATAAATTTACGATATCAAGAATTTCAGATAGCCCGTGCCTGCTCGGGCTCGAACCCGCTGGCTCGTGTCTCGCTGGCTCGAGCCTGTTGGTCCGCGCCCGTTCGGGCTCAAGCCCATTTGGGCTCAAGCCCATTTGGCCTGCTGTCTGCTCGGGCTTGAATATTTGTATAATGTGCTTTATTATTTGTAGAAATGAAATTAAATGCATGAATTGTGTTTAATTTGGTTGTACAATATGCTTGATAATTTGTATTTCTTATGTAAGGGGTGTTTTAATAACTGTATTAATTGTATTTATTGACCAGTTAAATAATTGACTACATTAAATAACATTAATGTGGTGTTTTGTTGTACACTATGTTTCTTGTCTTGTACGTTTGAAAATTATGTGCATTAAAGTGTTGTACACTATGTTTCTTTTCTTGTCAGTAGTAGTCATTAATAACATTGACCACTTTAATAGCATTAATTTTGTAAGTTTAAAAATTACATCATGCTTATTTTGATGTACACTATGCTTATTTTGTTGTAAATCTGAAAATTGGTTGCAGCTATTGTACATTGTGCTTAAATGGTTGCAATTTTTGGTGAATGGGTGTTTTTAATAGCATTAATGTTATTTGATAGAATTTTGGTCTTAAAATGACACCACGCTTTATTTTGTTGTACAATATACTTACTTTGTTGTACAATATACTTACTTTGTTGTAATTATGAAAATTGAATTTTGGTCTTAAAATGACACCACGCTTTATTTTGTTGTACAATATACTTACTTTGTTGTACAATATACTTACTTTGTTGTAATTATGAAAATTAGGTGCATTAAAGTGTTGTAAACTATGTTTAATTTCTTGTACGCCTTAAATTTAAAAATAAGGTGTCTTCGCATTATAAGTATATATATATATATATATATATATATATATATATATATATATATATATATATAAAAGCAATGGTAAAAATTTATGGTGTGTTAAGGTTTAGATAACTTTATATATAATATTGTAAGCATGTCCCATAATATAAAATACAATGGTCAACATTTTTACTTGCAAACTTATAAAACTCAAATAATAAACTTGCAAGCAAAAAAAGTTGACCAAAGGCTTTTAAAAAATTAAACATGCCTACTTCAAAGTGTCTCCTTCCCTCTTTATTTATAACCATCTCTCACAAGCTACTTTTCTTCACAAAGAGATGTGGGATGTCAAAACCCAATTGATTTAAGCAATCTCACTTAAAGCTCTTTTTTGTTAGTTATAAAATTTTACATTATAAATACAAGAACCTTGAAAAGTAGGAAAAGCTAGAGAGGATGCTATGAAGTACAATAAAAGCATAATCAAATTCTATAAGATTTTACTGTATGTTTCTTATAACTGGTTTCCTTTTTTTCTTTCTAAACATGTGTAAATTTCTCAATTATATACTAGGTCATTCGATTTTTCAGACTCATAGATCGAACATGTCGGACCGGTTGAACCACCGACGTGATAGGTTGGCTAGTGTGATGCCTTGACCGACTATTAAAACCATAGTTACTGTATATTGTAATTTGTTTTCTTCTTACTAGTGCTTTAGTTGCAAATAAGAACACAACTTGATGATCAAAACTAAAGTTGTACGGTTTGTAAATGTTAACATACTCAAAAATCGAAACACCTTTGTTACTGCCAAAATGTCTAAAAACAAGTATTACGCAAGACATAGTACGTGATAAGTATATAAAACTTACCGTTTCTAACAAGTTGTTTTTGTGATCATTAAGAACCTTTTGTACTATATCATAAGCTATATTAAGCCACTTAAGCTCTAGACACTGTGCAAAAGATGCAAGAAATATTCGCTCAATAGATTTCCCCGAAAACGTTCCATGTTCATTTAGCGTATTTTGTAATTCTGAAGGATTGTGCTTGCCAAAAGATTTTGATTGATAGACTTCAACCCTCCGACGAAATGCCAAGTTGTAACAATAATGACGTCTTAGTCAGTAAATTGATCTATGTAAATATTCGGCCTATTGAACTTTGAAAAACTCTAATCCTATCAGCTATACCAGCTTATGAATCTGTTTAAACTGAGCTTAAAATAAGCTCAAATTGAGGAAGTTATATGCTGATAAAGATGCAAGAAAGGATTTAGAAAATTTCACTATCCTACTTTTAATGTCACCTTGCCTTTCTATTTATACTCGCCTTCGATGTGGGACAACCATTGATGGCATGGCATATACCTCTCTATTTTCGAATGGCGAGATATTGATAATGGTTGTATGTAAATCTTCTCAAGTTAGATTTAAGACGATAAGTCATGTTTATAGATCAAATAATCAAACCGGTGGTGACACACCACCGAAGGTTTCCCAAGACATCACTTAGTATTAGATACATGTTTTTTTTCTATGGACTAACAAACTTTGTAAAAATTCTTCGACCTTTTACAAATGAATCGATAAAAAAGTTAATGTTACAAGTCTATGTTTTCTTTTGTCACTTGTAAATATTTTGTGCATCTAGTGATGTTGAGCCTGATTCTCCTTGCAGACTGCTACAGATACTAAAACATAAGATGTGAAATGTATATAATCTTAAAGTCTTCATTGAATGGTTAATTAACACACGTTTACCATATGTAAATGATACTAGCAATGCTCGAGTATTGAATTTGAACTCTATTTATTTTTTACTAGTATATATTAATAATAGTACATGCAATCTGTAGCTATTTATATTTATGTTGTGTTTTCTAGTTGGCCAATATACGACTTCCCCTAATCCTTGATGATGAAGCAAGTTATACACACAGTCTCACATATCTTACGAACACGAACACTGAAACACACACATATAAATTCACAAACGAGTTCATACCCTCTACCACCATCACCAACCACCATGACTGTCATTTGTATTGACGATCTTTATGATGGTAACAAGATCACACGACTACCATGTCATCGGTACTTACCACTACTTCCACCGCGCATGTATTCAACAATGGCTTACGTATAAGAACAATTGCCCAACGTGTTGCCATGCTATTAAAACTCGAACAAAACCAACATTTGCATGAGTAGCACGTTAGGAAATGTACGTGTAACTCAACTATGTTTTCGTAGACCAAGTTTTTTGTGGGTATACCAGCTCACGGAACTGTTTGAGTCCCTTTTTTTTACCGAGATTGATAGATGATACGTGATGAATTGAAAATGACCGGATACAATGTTAGATGAATTGAAAATGACCGGATACAATTAAATATAACAATATAAAAATCAGATGTCAACCTTCTTTCACTTGCAAACTTATAAAAATCAAATTATAGGATTGCAAGTAAACAAAAAGTAGACCCAAGGCTTTTATAATTGAACATTCCTGCTTATAAAAAATATCCTTCCCTCCTTATTTATAACCAACTCACACAAGCTACTTTCCTTCACAAGGCGACGTGGGATGAACACTAGTTAATGTATGTTATGAATGTTATACTTGCACTAGTTTTAGTTCTCATAGTTTTATGATATGGGTTTTGCTAACAAGTGCTATGCAATGAAATGTGCTCAATCCATACCCATGAGGTTTAAGTTAGACATATTTTCGTGTCCGACGCAAATTATCGAAAGTGCGATGAGTGTTAAGGCGATGAGCACGAGTGCGATGTAAACCATGTTGATGACGGATCTTCTTGGTTTCGGTTGAGATGGAATGAGGAGGAAAATGAAGTTTTTAAGTGAGATAGAATTTTTGAAATTGGAAGATTTGAAAAAATGAAGGTTTGATGAGATGGTCGACGGTGGGAGTATTTATGGGGAAGGAGGAATTTTGAGATTTTGTTTTGTTTTATTAGAAGATATGATTTTTGGATTAAGTGAGATAAAACACAATTTTTATAAACCATGATTTCTAGACGGAGGAGTGACAAATATGTGAGAAAAAGCTTCCTAATGAAGCTACATGTAAAACATGTGTAAACACGAAATCTACTCAAATAAATGCCTAACAAATAACACTTATTTATTAAACTAATATCGTTTAGATATAAGTGGAAAGTCATACCTCGAATGCAATTAGGAATGTCTTTACAAATGACACAACAAATGTCACTTAGACGATTCCTGCTCCTTTGCATTTTAGATACCTTCTTAAGGAAGGTATTCTTGTTACCAAGCGACTCCTAAAGCTTGGTGGGTATGAGCTTTGACTAATCAACATGACAAAGAAGATTAGTGCAATTAAATGAAAAAATAAATAAGAAAAATGTTGTTTATCAAATCAACATCCAAACATATAGTTTTAAAAGACATGGTGTTTGTTTTATGAAAACATTCTTTGTAGTTTTCAATTAACCATGGATCGTATCAAGTTTTAAAGTACAATATACTTCAAGAAACTTGGTAATGAAGCTCGATGCCAATTGAGGAAAACTAGAAGGGGGTTAAATAGTTTTACCAATTAAAACTTCCTTTAAACTATTTAGATTGACTTATGTCAATCTATTTGGGTGTGTGTGTTGGATGTTGATAAACAAGCATATAAGGATAAGTAATGAAAAGATAAGGGTAAGAAGCACAAAACCACAACACGAGTATTTATAGTGGTTCGGCTACAAGGACACCTTCCTTGCCCTACTCCACTCCCCGAGTCACCTACTCGAGAGTTTGTAAACACTACACCAATCTCCTTATGGCGGAGAAGCCTTCACAACGTCGCTTAACCTTTTTCCCGCACAAAGCTAAATACCGAAGTTCTTTCACACCAAGGCGAACCACACCTAACACAACGTCGCCTACCCTTTATACGGTGCTAGGCTAACCACCGAGTTCTTTCACACCTTAGAGAACTAATCCTATCACAACGTCGCTTACCCTTTATACGGTGCTAGGCTAACCACCGAAGTTCTTTCACACCTTATGAGAACTAATCCTATCATAACGCCGCCTACCCTTTATTAGGTACTAGGCTAAGCACCTAGTTCCATTGCAATGGAGGAACTACTACCACACTACACCAACGACAAATCCCAAAGGAGATCTACCTTTACAACATCATCAAGGACATTAATATCCTTGGATCTAATGCTAGTCTATCTAGTACATCAAACACACCATATCGAATGTACATCTAAGGCACCTTTCACTAATGCCTTTGACTAGATCTACAAGACACCTTTCACTAATGTCTTGTGTCTTCACTTCTAAGCACCTTTCACTAATGCTTCAAGTCTTAACTTCTAAGCACCTTCACTAATGCTTCTTGTCTTGACTTCTAAGCACCTACCACAAGTGCTTATGCTATAGACGATAGATACCCTTTACTAATATCTTCGTCTTGATACTTGAGACATCTTTCACTAATGTCTTCAACACTACGCTTCTTTGAAGAAAGAAAGGAATCATCATCAAGAAGACTTCAGTAGCCTTGATGATGAGGAAGCTTGGCAACTCATAGACTTGAGCTTGCTCGACTTCAAAGGTGGTGATCTTCCCTTTAAGAGGAACCTAAAAGATCACACAAAAACAAAACTACAAACATAGATCTCTTGGATCTAAGGTTAGTGAGATTTAACCTGGGGAGAAAGTGTGTTAGAAAGGGTTGAAAAGGGTTGAGAAATAATGAAGAAATGGCTCACTATTTATAGAGGAAAATCCCACGGTTCCCGGATCCTGTGGATCCTTCCACTGGGATCCGCTAGCACAAAGCTGTGGATCCATGGAACGCCCTCTTGCCCATGGGTATTTTGGTTATGGGTCATGGGTCATGGGTTGAACCATGGATCTTTGGCTAGATACAATGTATCTTTAAGTGCAATGCACTTAGTCACTTGGGTATGGGTTGATCCATGGGTTATGGATATTATCCATGTATGATATAAGCATGATGTCATGCAATAGGTTATGGGTCAAGATCCATGGGTTATGGGCTTTGGGTTGTACCCAACTACATTCAATGTATTTGCCCAATGGGTTGTGATACTTAAGTTTCTACCCATTTATATTACCCAATATACTACATACTAGTTATGTGTATATTTTATCCAAATATGTAAACACTAGTTGTTGTACATATGTATTACTTAAATCATAAAATCACTCATACTTGTTTTAGTGTTTTATGTGAAAATGTGAATATGTTAGAAACTATTAGTTCAAACCATTTACGTATTTTATTTGTTTCGTTAATATGATTTTACGTTTGTTATCGACAAAACATTAGAAGATCGTAAAATATAAATAAACGGTTTTACGGCTTATTTGTATTAACATTTTATTTTTCATCCTGATCATTCAACCGGATTTTTGCCGACACGTGTAGTCATCTTGTGTTATCTTAATTTGGATATACCCCTAGTATAACTACTACCCTTGTTTTTACTATATCACTTTTCTGCCTTCGCTGTATTTCGCCATCGCCACTTTGTTTTTCCCTTTTCTTGAAAAAGAGATCCATCGGCTTACTAGGTTAGATCTTGACTTTATCCATCCGCCATGAGTACTATTACAGATATCAAATGCCACACTACTCCAGAGATGTTTAGGACTTTCCTTCGTAAGTTTCACATTCCTCCTGAGGTCCACCCGGAGCTTCCTTTACCTAATCACACTATGCACGAGCGTCCCCGAAATAAAATTGGTTTGTACACTAGGTTCTTTGATTATGCGAACTTTCGTCTTCCGCTGTCGGTTTCCCTTGTTGATATAATCAGGTATTATCGTATTAACATTACCCAGCTTTCGGTCATAGGCGTGGCCAAGGTTCTCATTTTGAGATTTTGTGTAGTGCCCATGGTATTTCTCTGACTGTTGGTCTATTTTGCTGTTTTTATGTGAACTTAAAGAACAAACAGTGGTTTTCTTTTAGTAAGCGCGATGGTTCACCGGTAGTTTATTCTAAACCCCTTGACTCTTTGAAGAGCAGGAATGATCACTTCTTTTGGGTTGATGATTTTGCCTATCTTGCTTTGTTTCCCTGGAATGCCAACAGAAACCTTTTGAAGGACCCTATGCCTCAGGTTGACGAATATAATGTTAATGATTATACAACCCTTGTTGCCCACCCTGCTCTTTTCCGGAAGTTTCCTGAAGTGTTTCTTTGTTGGGTCGGCTTGAGTCGCTATTATCCTTTGGGCGAGGATATGTATCCTGAGTTTTTTAATGATGACGGAATGGGTAGGTTTCTGCCTTGGTTTTGTTTTCTATGGTTCCTTTTCCTGCTTACTTTTTTAACTTGTTTCTTCTTCTTGCAATGATGGGCTGCAGTGTCCTGAACCTGTGAAGGTTATAATGGTTGGGCGTAATCGCAGTGAGGAAGAGCCAAGGCTTTTGGAGGCCACTGTTCGGCATACAGTCCCACTCATCCCTATTGCTCCTCCGCTGACTGAAGGTGAGTTAGAAACTGGTGTTAATGAACTTTTCGGGTCTAAAGGTGCTGGTGCTAATGCCAGAAGTGGATCAACCTTTGAGACTATTGATGATGTTATTGAGGACACTGCTTCTGGTCCTTCACTGAAGAGGAAGGAGAACCCTTCCTTGGCTGTTAGGACATCTTCTAGTCTTGTAAAGAGATTATGCCCTGATTTTTCCCAAGGGTTTATAATTGGTAGTACCCATGTTGTTGGTTTTTCAAGCTTTATTAGATAGTAGCATTCTGGATGCTGAGATTGGTTTCACAGCTGCCCAGACATTGCCCTTTATTACCTATTCTATCTCGACTACACCTATTTTGGCGAGGTAACTCAAACGACATTTATGCCTTTCTGGTCATTTGGAATTATAGACATTGAGTTTGATTTGACCCACAACCACTAGACTATGCGGAGTGGTAGCGAGTTTGGCATCGTAAGTGCTGAGTGGCCAACTCAGGCGTGAGGTCCAAAACAGATGTATACATGGTCACGACAATTTTGCATTTGTTTGGTGAGTTGCTCACCATAGCGACAAACCTAAAATTGTGAGCCCCCATTGTAAAAGTAAATGTTTTTTATTTGTTTTGTGAGTGTGTGTGAGATATTTAGTAAGGTATATTTGTATAAAGTCAGTGTTTTAATGAAAGGTGAGGGAATGTGATAAAAACAGATGAAAAATAAGAGGGAGTGAGGGGAAATGATAGAAGAGAGAATGCTGAGGTGACGGTGACCCGGTCACCACCACTCCCTCTAGCCTAAAGAGAGACAGATGGCTAGATTATTTCTTTGTCTCACTAGTAAACATTGTCGTTCTCAATGATCCATTGAATCTAAAATCAAATCTTTTCTTATGACCCGCGTTTGAGATGTGTCAGCTTGTCAAATATTACAAAAGCAATGGACGAAATTTATGGCGTTTTAAGATTTGGACAGCTTTAAATGTAACGTTCAAAAAAGAATTATTATATACAATTATGAGCTTGTCAAATATTATAAAAGCGATGGCCAACTTTTTTCGCAAGCTTATAAAACTTACATCATAAGCTTGCAAGAAAAAGGTAACCAACGGCATTTAAAGAATTCAACATGCTCAGCTCTAACTTCGTCCTTCCCTCCTTATTTATAACCATCTCCCACAAGCTACTTTCCCTTACAATGCGATGTGGGATGCCAAAAATCAAAACCCAATTTATTTTAAGCATTTTGTAGTACACTCGTGGTGTGTTTGTATTTATCTTTACCATCACAAGTACATGTTTAGATTAAACTAAATAATGTATGTTATGATGTTATACTTGAACTAGTTTTATTTCCCATAGTCTTATGATGTTATACCGCCTATTATCCAATGAAAGGTGCTCAATCCGCACCCATGAGGTTTAAGTTAGAGATATACGTGTCTAACGCATACTATCGAAAGCCATGTTGATTGTGGGTTTACCAACTTATAGTTACTTGTAGCTCTTTTTTCCAAAAGTGAGTGATCATGTATAATGAAGGGATGGTGCTGGTACTTCACGAGTTGATTATTGAATGGTTGAAGACTTGGGAGTTATGAGTTATGTTTCACGGGTTTTCTTTTCAAGGTTTGTGTGGCAACGGGTGGTTGCGGTACATAGCTAAGGTGTGTTTAAGTTTGCAGGTGTTGGTAATAATTTGTTAATATGAAGTTTCATGTTTTCATATATGTGTTTTATTTATGATCTTCAAGTTTATGATTTTGTTTATTTTTTGGACTAACGATGGGATTGATGCTGATACATGATGATAAATGAGCATATATGACTATTTTTGTTGCTTCATAACTACTAAATTTGGTATTGTGTAGGTGCCATAAGTTTTGTTAAGAACATGATTAACATTAAAGATCGGCTGCCAATTAGTTAAGATAATTGGCTTGTTGGGACCGAACTGGGAGCTAGCCGGGTTGGTCCCAATACTATTAGTGGATAATTAGGCCCAAGCCCAGTTTTGTGGGTTTTGGGAATTAGGGTTTTACCATTATAAATAATGGTTATCAATAAAGTTATACCTAAGGGTTTCATTGTCTTACATGGTATCAGGCCTAATCGATCCTACCTCAAAACCCTAAACAAAACTGCTTCCGCCGCCTCCGGCCGCTGGCTACACGCCGGAGGTTCGGAGGGCTCCCTTAAAATCTTAGCCCCAATCTCATTGATTCCAACCGACACAATTGTATCACAAAAAAAAAAGCCATGACCGTAGAAGAGGTTCGAGAGTTTTTTTAACATCGAGAATGATTATACGCCCGAAGAAGAAGTAGAGCTTCGTAATGAAAATCCATGGGCATTCGAATAAAAAGCTACCTAATCATCTAGGACCACTATGATCATATCTTTTAAAGCTTTATTATTATTATTTTTTTCGCGTTTTTGTAATCGTATTTTTTTTTCTGCAGTAACACTAATTATTCGTCGGTTTGAAATAAAAAATAAAAAAAATAAAAAAATAAAAAATAAAAAAATCTAGTTGTTTTTGTTTTATGTCGAATCTAGGGTTCTTATTCACGAGACGACTTTTGTTGGTGTCGAATCTAAGGTTCTTATTCCCGAGACGACTTTTGTTGGTGTCGAATCTAGGTTTCTTATTCCCGAGACGGCTTTTGTTTGTGTCGAATTTAGGGTTTATCTTCGTTTACCTGCTTGTCGAAACCCTAAAACCTATTTTATATTTTTTTTTCGTTTACGTGTTTGTCGACCTTAGAGTTGTCGACCAAGAGTTTGGTTTGTTTGTCGACCACGAGTTGTCGACCATTGTTTTCTGTTTCTGTTTGTCGACCACGTGTTGTTGATTGGTTATTGTTTTATTTTGCTTTCTTAGTTTACTTCTCCGGTTCGAGTTTCACGATTTCGCCGCTCGAACTGCGGGGGAGTATTAGGGGATAATTAGGCCCAAGCCCGGTTTGTGGGTTTTGAGAATTAGGCTTTTACCATTACTAATAATGGTTATCAATAAAGTTATACCTAAGGTTTTCATTGTCTTACAAGTACACCCACAATCCTTTTCACAAAGATGTAGAGCTGGGAAAATTAAGTGGACTGACTCAATGAAGTGACATGCCTTCACAAAAGGCTTGAACATCCTCAAATCCTCAAATATTAAAGTAAATGTATATTCTATAACTTAACATTTGGTTAATGGTTCCATGTATGGTATTGACTTGTTCGTCATCGCAGTTTACACACAACGGAAGAGGTGACGAAAAATGAACCTTCTACATCGATTGAAGTTGAAAGATCTTTACAAGTAACTAAAACCTATTAGCAAATAGCTTTTTAGACTTGGTGATACTTTTGCATCTTCGAGTAGGCCCACTTTTAGGACCCATGAGGGTCGCACTCTATTGTTACCCATATCAATGTATTACATATATATGAAAGTGACAATTTATGCTAGCATGATCCCCCCGGCCCCCAAAAAAAAACAAGAATCTTCAAGTTCCGCCACTACCTTTGGGTCTTCAAATATATTTTCCATATATAATTGTGACGGATAAATGATTTTGAAAATAATCAAATGCTGCCATGAATAATAAAACCTATAAATTCACACAGGACTAATGTAGTTAGATATATGTACTAGTTATACTCACAGTTTGAAGCTTAATGCACAAGCATTATAACTAGTTAACTATAATACATTTAACGGTTAGTAAAAAGTTAAACACGTATGAAAAAAATAAAAATAAATAAAAGAAATTTAAAGTACTAGATTAAAAATATTTAAAACCTCAGTTATTAATTTATGACAATCCATTTATATTTCAAGGTTTACTAACATTATATTTAAATTTGTAAGATTGTCAAAAAGTTATAAGACACAATGACAAGCATGTTTGCTTGCAAACTTATAAAACACTAATTATAAACTTTACAAGTAACAAAAATTTGTCAATGTCTTTTAAAGAATTCAACAAGCCTAACTTTGATTGCATCCTTCCCTCCTTATTTATAATCACCTTCCACAAAGCTACTTTCCCTTACAAAGCGATGTGGGATGTTCAAAAGTCAAAACCAATTGATTTTAAGCAATTTGTAGTACACCGGTGTTGTATTTGAATTTATCTTAACCATCGCTGGTATGTTTAGATAAACACTAGTTAATGAATGATATGTTATAACGCATATCACCGAAGGCCGTGTTGGTTGTGGGTTTACTAGCTGATAGAGTTACTCGAAGCTCTTTTTCCAAAAGTGAGTAATCATGTATAAGGAATGGAGTGTGCTTGCACTTCACGAGTTGATTATCGAATGGTTGAAGGCTTGAAGTTGTGAAATATGTTAGTTGTGGAGAGGTGTTGAAGGCCCAGCTTCGTGGTTTTTCTTTTTAAGGTTTGTGTGGCAACGGGTGCAGTGGTCGCGATACGTAGCTAAGGTGTGTTTAAATTTGCAGGTGTTGGTGAGAATTGATTAATATGAAGTTTTATTTTTATATGTAAGTGTGTTTATTAATGACGTTCAAGTTAGTGATATGGTTTATGTTTTAGAATAACGATAGGATTGATGTCAACTGGTTTCCCTCGGAATGGTTTTTCTTGTTGTTCTCGTACACCCACAATCCTAAAAGACTTGAACAAACTCAAATTTTTAAAGTAAAAAACAAATAAAGTAAAGTAAATAACAGATTAGAACGTACCTGATTATAAAGATTGGAAATTAACAAGAAATATATATACGAAAAAAGGTGTGTAGCTACTTTTTTGCATTCAAGTAATTTAAATAAGTGGTGTTATGATTCAATGAATTTGACTGAGTAAATTACATTAAATTGTCTCCCATGCAAAATTGCATATGTTTCGTCTATCCAAAAGTTTTAAAATGACATTTAGAAGTCCATATTTTAGGTCTTCATGAAATGACTAGAAATTCCCCGTTAAAACTTTTTTTATTTATTAAACAAAAGAAGTAAAGAATACAACCATATAAAAAATCCTTCGTCATGTTCTTTATCCTAACCAACATCAAGTCATGTAAGTTACACGTTAAAATATCTCTGAATATAGCGATAAAAAAGACTTAAAAAGAAAGACTCTGAAGTCAACCATGTACAATCATTTCATAGTTTGGATTGAACTCAAAGAGTACGTGTAAGCCGCCTTGAAAAATGCTATCACAACTCAAGTTGATGTAAATAACATACAAAATGAATTACATTAACAATAAACTTAAACTTAACAGCTGATTACCCAAAAATAATTCGGATGGCCAACTTTATAAAAAAAAAAGATGCTTTGCACATTTTATTTATTGATTTGCACACTTCACTTTACAAGAGTTTTAGCAAAGTATGAGCTTAATGACCAGAGTGCTTGTGTCCTAATTGTATCACATGTTGTGTAAGAAGCTTCTAACCAAATGGTTGTGTATATGCTTAGGACATGTGAGATAGAAATGTGATATAAACGTTGTACGATAGTTAAAATTGTAGTTATAAAAAAATATGAGCTTAATACAACTACTTAAAACTTGAAGTGGAGTGTCCCAATAAAAAGTATATTTGTGCAAATCTACACATACTTTGATGAGGTAACTCAAACCACATTTTTGATAATTTGAAAGTATAGACATTGTGTTGACAGTAATGAGTAGAGAGAAACACACAGTTCACACAGTGAAAATGATTCTCCTTATTACTTCAAAATGAAAGATACAAAGGTTTTATACAAAGAAATGTATGGGAGGAAGGAGAAAAGAATAATGTAAAAGTTACAAAACAAACCCTACACTATTTCAATGTTCCAATATGAGTCCTTCAACTATTAACCAACCCTCTTTTACACTCCCCTCAAGTTGAGAGGTGGAAGGACCGCAAGCTCCAACTTGACATTAATTTAGAATGCCGATCTCATTGAAGAACTTTAGTAAACACATCGCCCACCGGTCTTTAGTGGAAACATGAGAAGGTAGGACTTCCCATTCTTGACTTGATCCTCACATAATGGCAATCCACTTCTATATGCTTTGTTCGGCATGGAAGACCGGATTGGCGACTATATAAATGGCGACTTGATTATCACATTTCAAATCTACAGACCAAGATCTTTGAGCCCCAAATCTTTCAACAATGCCACCACCAAGTAACTTCACAACATGTTAGGGCCATGGCTCAGATTCCTTCGGTGATGATCTAGACACCACTTGTTGCTTCTAGATTTCCATGAAATAGGTGATTGACCCAAAGAAAATACAATAGCCTGGTGGACCTTCTTGTCATAGGACAACTAGCCCAATCATCGCCACAATAGGAAGTCAAATGAACAAATGAATCATTAGCTAATAATATACCTTGACTGGTGAATTCAACAAATATCTCATCAAATGTTTCACCGCTTGCATATGCATCGATGTAGGATTTTGCATAAACCGCTCAACAACCGCACAAGATAGCAAATATCGTGTCTTGTTATTGTGAGATATATGAGTTTGCCTATGTATCTTCTCAGATACTGGATCGTGTAAAGGAGTTCCCATGTCCGCTTGCAACTTGATATGAGAACCATAGGCAACTTGTATGGTCTTGCATTAGTCAAACCACTTCTTGAAGCAATCAAGAGTGTACTTTTCGAGAGATGAAAATGCCTTGGTCACTTTTGCACACCTCCAATCCTAAGAAATAATTCATCCGACCCAAATCCTTCATGTGAAAATGAGTACTTAATTGTGTTTTAAGAGCTTGAATCGAGTGTTGCTAGAACCAAGTGATTAGAAGATCATCAACATAAACAAGGACTTTGTAGAAGGATTCAAAGATCTGTCTTGATGAACAATGAGTAATCACCTTAGATTGAGTATAGCCAAAGGACAACAATGTCAAGAGAGTTTGGCAAACCACTGCCTAGGTGCTTGTTTGAGGCCATACAAGGACTTCTTGAGTTTGCATACTAAACTTGAATCGCAGGAACATTTTGCACACTCTCCCTTTCCAATATACCCTTGAGGCATTTGCATATACACTTCTTCAAAGAGATCACCATGGAGAAAGGCATTAGACACATCCATTTGACAAATTTCCCAACCTTTCATGGTCGCCATCGCAAGTAAAGCTCTAACATCACCATTTTTGCCATCGAGCAAAAGTTTCTTCATAGTCAACACCTTTTCTTTGCCTATTCCCATTCACTACAAGTCTAGCTTTCTTCTTGTCAAGTGTACCATCACTTTGAGTTTGATTTTGTAGATCCAATGACAAGCAATAGCTTTCTTCCTTTAGGTAGAACAAATACTTCCATGTATCATTCTCCTCTAATGCTCTTAGCTCCAAATTCATTGCATTACACCAATCTTCTTCTTTAACCGCTTCTTTGAAGTAAGTAGGTGCCGATCGAGCCACCAAAGCACATAGAAAAGCATGAAATTGAGACCAAGAGGAGTAATCGACACTTGATTAGCCTTTGGTTGATGAATTGGTGTTACATAATCTTTAGCCGCCTTGGAGCACTTGACACTCTAGTGGATCTTCCGATTCTGTATCTTGAACACTAGTGGTTGGAATGAAAGATGGTGCATTGTGAACAACATCGCCAGATTCATGAACAACATCGCAGAATCATGAACAACATCGCAGATTCATGAACAACTTCAGCAGAATCATGAACAACTTCAGAAGAACAAAGGGCTCATGAACAAGTTGTGTTGTGGATACAAAATCTTCATACCACAATGGTGAAGAAATGGGTGCAGCACAGGTTGAAGAACTTGCAACATACTTGTTTTAGAGTAGGAAATATATGTTCATAGAAGACAACATCTCTTGACACAAACCTTGTATGATTCAAAGAAATTCAAGTTTGTACCCTTTTGATGTTGTGGATAACCCGTAAATAAACAAGGTACACCTCTCGAATCAAATTTGTCAAGAACTCGAAGGATTACTAGCCATTGCTAAACAACCAAACACCCTTAGATGACTATACTCAGTTTAGATTGCAACAAAACTTCATAAGGTGTCTTAAATTTCAACACAAAGGTGGGAAATCTGTTAATGAGATATGTTGCGTTGATAACAGTCACCCCAATAATGTACGTGCAAATGAGCATGCAATCTTAGGGCTCTAGCTATCTCCAATATGTTTCTATGTTTCCTTTCTACCCTCCCATTTTGTCGAGGTCTATCAACACATGAAGTTTGATGCTCTATTCCCAGTGAGTCCATAAAGGGCCTATAGATCCTTTGAGAAATTCTAAGGCATTGTCTCGATCTCACCACTTTTATATCTTTTTCAAACCGCTTCTTCACAAAAGTAACAAATGACTTGAAAGTGGCAAAGGCATCGACTTTCTCGACTAGTAAATATGTCCAAACAACTCTACTACAATCATCAACTATAGTGAGAAAATACTTATGATTCCCTATGGTTGGAACTTTATAGGTCCCCAAATGTCTATATGAATGAGTGAAATGGAACTTTGGAATGAGATTTACTAGCGTAATATGGAAGTTTTGTGAATTTTGCCATTGGACAAGTCAAACAAGAATTCTCATTAGAATGAGATACACTTTCGTGAATGTAAGTAATATGTTTGAAAGTAGAATCTAAATGTGACCAAGTCTATGATGCCACAAACTGAAGAATTATTGAAAACACTAAAAGCATAGTTTGTTGGAGCAGTAACAGTTTGAGAAAATGAAAATAGACTACAATCTTCAAGGGCGACACAACCATTGAAGAAAGTTGAGAATGAATTTGATCCAGAGGAAGATTGAGTAGATGATAGAGGCCACTTGCTTTTTACCCAAGCCCAACACCTTCACGGTTTTCAAGTCCCGATAACACGTAATTTCTCATAAAATGTAACAAAGCAATGAGAATCTTTTGTTAGTTTAGACCGACAAAAGCTTGAATTTGAAGGAAGGAACTATGAGAACATTGTTCGACTTAAGTCCATTTTGTAAAGCAACATTGCCTACTTTAGAAATGATCAAGTATGTCCATTTGGCAAATTAATAACCTGTTTACACTTAAGAGCCTCAACATCATTCAAATCGGTGCTATCCGGTGACATATGATCACTTGCCCTCGTATCAATTATCCATCCTTCTATAACCCCATTAACACAAGAAAAACAAGAGAGTGTACCTTCTCCAAAAGGATGTTCCAATGTATTAGTCTCATCAAGAGTCCGATTGAAATGAGGAATACTCTTCATGAGTTGTTCAAACCGCTTTGAAGTAAAGACCACATGACCACCCGTTTCAACCAATGCAATTGTCTTTTTCACATTCCCCGAACCAATTTTCCGAGGAGCTTTACTTTTCGTGATCGCTTATACTTGTAATGCCATGTGGGGTAACCAACCTCTCCCAACACTTGTCTGTGAATGCCACTTGTAGCCACATATGTTACACTTCTCTTTGACCTCACCTTTGCTATAGAGAGTCAGATTCAACAAATGATTGTCCCGATCCAAATACCCCCCTTTGAGACTCTTCTTGTTGAAGCAAAGCACAAGGGCCTCAACACTTGGCAAAGGAGAATTTAACAACAACCGACTCCTTTGATGAGAAAATTTGTCATCCAAACCATTCAAGAACTCGAAACAATCTTTGCTCTTCTTTCCGAGTACTCAAACAGTTAGAAAACAAGCAATTTCGGGGTGATATTGACTATTCTTGGCAATTCATTCATTGAATCCAATTCTTCCCAAACACACTTCATACTTGTATAGTACTCACTCACGATTTTCCCGATTGCATGGTCTCATAAGTCTCTCTGCTCAACTTGTACTTATGTGACCCATTCTGAGAGCAAATCTTTTCACAAGTTGAATCCAAATTGCATAAAAGGCCAATGAACATAATGGATTTTGCAATGGATTCAGACATCGAGTTCATTAACCAACTAATCACCGATTATTACATGTATCCTAATCGTCTTGTAAATTCACATCATCTTGTGATCTTGAACTGCTTCTCGATGAAACCTAACTTTCTTTTGGTAGAAAGAGCAATTTCAACCGATCGCCTCCAAGAACGATAGTTTTGTGCTCCTAACAATTTCTCATTCACCACAAGAGTACCGGGGCCATCGAAGGATGCAAACAATGGATTTTGAAACAAAAGAGATTGACTGTTTTGGCTAGTAGCATCGGTTGAAGAAGATGATGTCGCCATTGTTAACACGCTATGGAAGCTTCAACAATCTTGAAAGAACCGTTACAACAACCAAATGACTCAACAAACTCAGCCTTGAACAATACACGTAACTCAATCTTGAAAGAACATAGATGAAAGAATGATAGAAATGATGAAAGAATTGTGAATAGAATGATAGGAATGATGGAGAAATGATGATCGGAAAAAGTTAGTTACGGTGGTTTATGGTGATCGGAAAAGTTAGTTATGGTGGTTACGGTTGAGTCGGTTGTAATCGATCAAGAACTCACATCGATCTCTCGATACCATGTTGACGAAGAATGAGTAGAGAAACACACAGATTCACATGTTGAAAATGATTCTCCTTATTACTTCAAAATGAAAGATACAAAGGTTTTATAGAGCGTAAATGATGGGAGGAAGGAGAAAAGAATAATGTAAAAGTTACAAAACAAACCCTACACTATTTCAATGTTCCAATATGAGTCCTTCAACTATTAACCAACCCTCTTTTACACATTGAGTTTGTTTCACCTTCAACCACCACGAAATATGCTCTAAATGACTAAACATAATCTTTCTCACTTGGATTTGGATTTATGATAGAAGTAAACAATTTTGTCCTCTCTCGATCCGTTGAATCTCAAATCCAATCTCCTCTTACAAGTGCACATTTAATATTGTGTTTATCAAATATTAGAAAAGCAACGGTCAAAATTTTCGGTTTGTTAAGGTTTAAATTACTTTATAATATTGAGTTCAAATAAACTTGGACATATATTAAGAGCTTGTCAAATATTATAAAAGCTACGGACAACAGCTTGAAAAGCTTAAAAAATAATTTCATAAGCTTGACAAACTGTGGGCTGCAAGCTTTTAAGGAATTTAACATGCCTAACATATAATGAGTCATTCCCTCCTTATATATAACCTCCTCCCACAAAGCTAGTTTCCTCCTAAAGGCGATGTGGGATGCCAAAAGTCAAGACCCAATTGATTTTAAGCAATTTGTAGTACATTTGAGCTGGGAAATCTAAGGGCCTGTTTGGCTAAACTTATTTATCATAACCAACATCAAGCTGTGTAAGTTATGTCAAACATACCCGTGAATATACGGATAAAAAAAGACTAAAAAGAAGGCCAAACGACGGCCCCGTCCTTATTTATCACCTTTAGAGTCAACCATATTCATTCAGATTTCATAATTTGGATTGAACTCAAACAAGATATGTAATCGGTAAGTCGCATTGAAAAATTCTCGCAACTTAAAGTCGATGAAAATAAAAACCCCCCAAAAATACTTGGATGGTCCGGTTTAGTTGTCTTTAAACTCTACTTCCACCTATATCGAAAATGAGATGCTTTGTGCACTTTATTTAGTCAGTCTACTCCACTCTTCCACCTATATCGAAAAGAAGATGATTTACACACAGTACAACAATTTTAGCAAAGTATGAGATGAAAACAACTACTTAAAACATGCCGTGAAGTGTCCCAATAAAAAGTGTACGTGTACAAATCAACACATACACTGATGAGGTAACTCAAACCATGTTTCTGGTAATTTGGAATTATAAACATCGAGTTTGTTTCAACCTGCAACCACCAAGGAGAGACACTCAATATGGCTAGATAAAATGTTTGTCTCACTCCTGGATTTATAATTGAAGTAAACATTCTTGTCCTGAATATGATCCATTGGATCTCAAATCCAATCTTTTTTTGCAGCCCGTGTTTTATAATGTGAGCTTGTCAAATATTATAAGAGAAATGGTCAAAATTCATGGTGTGTTCAGGTTTCGATAACTTTATATATTTAGTTCAACAATAAAATTATATTTATAGATATTATTATAAAGCTTGTCAAATGATATAAAAGCGCTCCACAACATCCTATTTATAACCATCTCCCACAAGCTACTTTCCTTCTCAAAAGTCAAAAGTCAAAACCCAATTGATTTTAAAATTGTATACATGTTTAGATATACACACTGATTACTGTATCCGATGATTATCTTAAGTAATTGTGACATTTTAAAACATAAGTTACTGATATCAAACTTTTTTAGTATATAGTCATCCATATCGTTGTTTTATATATATAAGAGCACACGGTGCATATAATTATACGCAAGTTATAGGGCCACTTTGGCACCTATAAAACCCTTATGGTTTTAATAGTTGCCCAAAACAAGAGTCGTCTCCGGTATATTTTAGACTTTTGAAATTTTAAAAGAAAAAGGTGATATGCACTAGGCAACCGATCTACTTTTGGCATTTTCCAGAAAATTAATAATCTAAGCAAAAACAAAAAGTAAATTAATAAAAAATCAAAACATCTGTTATTAATTTATAACATTAACCATTTATATATGTAATGTTTTTCGTATCTTGATATTTATGTTAAAAATTATAAGCTTGTTAAAAATATAAAAGTCCATGCAAACAGTTAATGCTTGCAAGCTTATAAAACTCAAATCATAAGTTTGCAAGCAACAACTATATCGCATAGGCTATTAAGGAACTCAACAAGCCTACCTCTAATTCGGTCATTCCCTTATTATTTATAACCGTCTCCTACAAATCTACTTTCCCTCACCGGACGATGTGGGATGCTCAAAAGTCAAACCCCAATTGATTTTAAGCAATTTGTAGTACACTTTAAGCTCTTTTCAATGAGATAAAATTTTACATTATAATTACAAGAAACTTCAAAATTACGAAAAGCTAGAGAAGATGATGTGAAGTATAATAAGCACAAATTATTTCATTTTTTTCTTTTTCTTTTTTAAGATTTTATGTTTCTTTATAACTGGTTTCCATTTCTTTTTTACACATGTAAATTTCTCAATTATATCCCGAGTCATTTGGTTCTTGAGACTCGTAGATCCAACATGTCGGACGGGTTGAACCGCCGACTCGATAGGACAACTAATCTGAGCATGTGCCGACTATTAAATCCAGTTAATGCATAGCCCCAAAAAAGAATGGAGTATGTATATTGTAATTTGTTTTCTTCTTACTAGGGCTTTAGTTGCAAATAGGAATACAGCTTCATGATCAACACTAAAGTTGTACGGTTTATAAAGATTAACATACTCAAAATTCGAAAAACCTTTGTTGACGACTGAAAATAAGTATTACTATCAAGAAGACCATAAAAATCTTGTGACTTGAGGAATTAACTGTTCGGTTCAACTAGTTTATTTATAATATAATATGCATTCACAGGTTAAATGTATTTTGCAAGACCTAGTGATAAGTATATAAGGGTTTCCTTTTCTAACAAGTTGTGTTTGTGCTCATTAAGAGCCATTTGTACTATATCATAAGTTGTATTGAGCCACTTAAGCTCTAGATTTGTGCAAAAGTTGCAAGAAAATTGCACACAATGAATTTCGCCGAAAACCCTTCCATGTTCATGTGTTGTTCATGTAAGTTCCAAACATCGTTAAGCTTGTGTTCATAAGCGCATGCTGTATATCATGGTGTGTTAAGGTTTTGATAAGTTTATATATAAAATTGTGAGCTTGTCAAATACCTTTCTTCACAAGGCGATGTGGGATGCTCAAAAGTCAAAAACCAACTCATTTTAAGCATTTTGTAGTACACTCTTTACAATTTTATACTTTGCACTAATTTTATTTCCCATAGTTTTATGATGTTATATAATGAAAGGCGCTCAATCCGCACCCATTAGCTTTAAGATAGACATATATGCGTGTCTAACGCATATTATTGAAGATCTCGTTGGTTGTGTGTTTACCAGCCGATAGTGTTACTCAAAGCACTTTTTTTTTTCAAAAGTGTGTGATCATGTGTAAGGAATGGATGGTGATTGTACTTCATGAGTTGATTATTGAATGGTTGAAGACTTTGAGTTATGAGTTATATTGGTCGTGGAGAGGTGTTGAAGGCGCGACTTCATTTGTTTTCTTTTCAAGGTTTGTGTGGCAACGGGTCAAGGTGGTCTTCGTAGCTAAGGAGTGTATGTTTAAGGTGTGTTTAATGTTTTAGACTAACGAGGGATTGATGCTGATACATGATGATAAATGAGCATATATGACTATTTTTGTTGCTTCATAGCTACTAATCTTGGTCTTGTGTAGGTGTCTAACTCATAAGTTTTGAGAGGAGATTGGCTGGTTGGGATGGAATGGGAAGTCGGTTTGGTCTCGTACACCCACAATCCTTTTAGCAAGTGGTTTTACGAGCAAGAACAAGACGTCAAGCTGGGAAAATAAAGTAGACTGTATAAGTGGAGAAACATGGCGTCAAACATTATAAAAACAGTGAGCAAGCTTGCTCTAAATTGTATCCTCTCCTTCCCAAAGCGATGTGGGATGCTCAAAAGTCAAAGCCCAATCGACTTTAAGCAAATATGTAGTACACTGGTGTATTTGAATTTACCTTCTTGACAATTATGAATACATGTTTAGATAAACACTGATTATTGTATGATTGTTTTATAATAATCTTAAGTAATTGTGACATTTTAAAATGTAAGTTACTGATATCAATTTATATATAGCCACGTAACACGTTGGTTGTGGGTTTACCGGCTAATGGAATTATTCGAAGCTCTGATTTTCAAAAGTGAGTGATCGAGCATGCATGAGGAATGGTTGATACGTGTACTTGATGAGCTGATTATGGAACGGATGGAGTTATGCTAGTCGGTGTTGAAGGCACGGCTTCGTAGGTTTCTTTTTCAAGGGTTGGGTGGCAACGGGTGGGTGTGGGTTGCTAAGGTGTGTTTGTGTGTGGTCGATGTGTGTTTGAGTTTGCAGGTGTTGGTGAGAGTTCATATAAGTTTTGATTATATACATGTAAGGTGCAGTATGTTTATTTATAAATTTCATATTCTAGCAATCCAAAAACCATATTATGATGTTCAAGACTACCTATGCGGTTGATGCCGATACATAATGTTAAAGTAATAAACCCCTTGTGAGTAATTGAGTATATGACTATTGTGTAGGTGTCATAAGTGCTGTTCAAAAGAAGATTAATATTGCGGACCATTAGATTAGTAGGGAGGGGATTGGCCGGTCGGGATGCAGGGACGGAGTGGGATGTCGGGTTGGCCTATAACCAAAAATCCTTCTTACAAGTGGTTTCCGAGCAGAAACAAGACATCGAGCATGAAAGACTTGAACATCCGCGGATTTTTGAAGTAAAGAACATATCAGATCATTTTTACATAAGATTAGTTATTAACAAGAAAAATATATACTTACAAGAGAAGGTTCAAGGTTTTTTATGCATTAAAAAAAGAACCTTAAACCAACCCACTCAACTTTATCTCTCCATGGTATCAAAATAAAATTAATAAAAATCCTTCATCGTGTTCTTTTTATCCTAACAAAAATAGTGTCGTGTAAGTTACACGTCAAAAATACCCAACAAATACCGATAAAAAAAGACTTAAAAGAAAGCCAAACTAAGGCCCATCCTTATTTATCCCCCTTAAAAGTCAACACATAATATGTATTGAACTCAAAGAGTACATGCCAATCGCGTTGGACAATACTATCACGACTTGAAGTCGATGTAAATGACAAACAAAATGAAATACCATTGTCAATACAACTAGAACTTAACAATCGACTACCAAAAAAACTTCGATGGCGTGGTTTAGTTGTTCTAAAGCTCAGTTTTACAACTATATAAAAAAAGAGGTGATTTTCACAATTTAATAATTGATTTGCATACTTCGCTATATAAGTAGATATATCAAAGTATGAGTTTGGTAAATCAATAAATACTTTGACGAGGTAACTCAACCCACGTTTCCAATCATTTGGAATTATAAACATTCAGTTTGTTTCGACCAACAACAATCAAGAGAGACACGATAAAATCTTTGTCTCACTTTTGGATTTATAATAGAAGTAAACATTCTCATCCTCACTTTTGGATCTCAAATCTAATCTCTTCTTACAACCGACAATGATATTGTTTTGATAACTTTTCTAAAGGTGAAAGTTAATGCAAACAAGAAGGACCATTCCTGTAATTTTTCTAAGTGAAAAAAAGTCAAGATAAAAGATGAAATTCAACGCAAACCACACGGACCAATACTCTAACTTTTCTACGTGGTAACCGGTTAGACATATCACACACCGGTCAATATTAATATTACGTATATTTTTCAAAATTTGAAACATACATTGTTCAAAATTTGAAAGTATTTACGTATTCTAGTAATTTTCAAAGTTTATTACGTATCTCGGCAATTTTAAATAAATATAATCTGTGATTTTAGATTTCACCTATTTATTTAACAGTAAAGAAATTGATCACTTAAACAAAAACAAAAGGTAAGATTTAAAAATCAAAAGATCCGTTATTAATTTTTTTTTTTTGGGTAAAGGGGAGTAATCCTGCACCCTGGTAAATATATTAACCAAATAAACGTTTAAGTACAATGGATATGAGTGAAGTCCCATATCTTAGCCCGTTACATAGGCATAAAGCTTACATAACAAGACACTTCCAATTCTCTAAACAAGAAAACAAACCACTACTCAAATGATAACATATGACACAACAAAATAAAATTACTTCCTAGGACCTTGAAACTTTGTGCCATACATGGCATTAAAGTTATCCAAATTCCCCGGAAGATCACGAACCTGTTTCGCATAGTCGTCGAAGTCATATTCATCATACTCATCTTCAAACTCGTGTCCACCACCAAAAATATTAATGACTCATCAAATGGGTTAGCAACAACCTCATCTTCGTAATCGATACCACAATATCTCCCACTTTAGAAAAAGGGTTGGCTCTCTTAGTAGAAGAGGTAGCGGAATAGGTTGACCATCATCATCCACAAGAGTAGCTTTCCATCAATAATTAGCTTTTCAAGCTTACCAATTTTCTCACTATGGAATAGAACCAACATCCATTGATCCCATTGAATCACTCACAAGCTTGGCAGCAAAAGAAGTCCCATTCTCCGGAGACTTAGATGCCTCACCAAGGTCCTTCCCCCGAGAGCCATCAATACCTGCTTCCTTAGTAGTACCAGAAGTACTAACCTTGGATGCAGAAGAAACAGTCTCCGAAGGCTTAGATGCCACACCATCTATATTTACGACATAACCATTTATATTTTTGACGTATCAAGGTTTTCTAACTTTATGTCTAAAAATGTAAGCTACTCAAAACAATATAAAAGCCCACACCTACCTTCTATTGCTTGAAAACTTATAAATTTCAAATCGTAAGCTTGCAAGCAAAAAAAAGTTGATGTAGGGTTTTAAAGGAATTCAACATGCCTACTTCTTAAGGTACCCTTCCCTCCTTATTTATAACCAACTCCCCACAAGGTACTTTTCTTCACAATATGATGTGGGATGCCAAAAGTCGAAACCCAATTGATTTTAAGCATTTTGTAACACACTCGTGGTGTATTAATTTAGGATTAACAATTACGATTACATGTTTAGATAGACACTAATTAATGTACGTCATACTTGCACTGGTTTTATTTTCCATAATCTTATAATTGTTTTATAAGTGTCTTTAAGTAATGGTGACATAAACAAACATAAGGTTATTGGTATAGGACGGCTAGTCTCATGCCCGGACCGCCATTACGGTTTCTAAAGATTAACATACTCAAAATTCGAAACGTATTTGTTGCTGTCAAAATGACTGAAAATAAGTATCACGTCCAAGAAGACCGTAAAAATCTTGTAACTTGGAGGAAACGATTCGGTTCAACTAGTTTATTCATATCATAATCTGCATTCATAGGTTAAACGTATTTTGCAAGACATAGTGATAACTATACAAGAGTGTCCCTTTCTAACAAGTTGTGTTTGAGCTCATTAAAGACATTTTATATTATATCATAAGCTATATTAAGCCATTTAAGCTCTAGACTTTGTGCAAAAATTGCAGGAAATTTGCTCGCAATGGATTTCACCAAAAACCCATTCATGTTCATGTAAGCTTGTAAAATAAAAATAAAGAATTTGTATTACTTATACAACGTATGGATGTTGGAGAAGTTTAATACTTTGGTTTTAAAATAAGCTTGTAAAATAAAAATAAAGAATTTGTATTACTTATACAACGTATGGATGTTGGAGAAGTTTAATACTTTGGTTTTAGTATTGACTTCAGCAACCGCCACTTGTTGAATACATAATACCAATCTCAACATGCATGATCCTTAGTCACTAAAGTATATAACCAAAGAATATTTCACTTCTTTCACCTATGTGGGATATTAATATGAAATGGCTCTATCAACCAAACACATCTATACTATAAGGGTGTTTGGCTAAGCTAATGAATTGAGCTTATGCTTATGTTATATAAGCGGCTTATGACTTATATATCATAAACTCATAAGCTCTTGATAAGTGTTTGGCTTAGCTTAACATAGATTAGAAGTTAAAATGACAAAAAAGTTCATGTAAATTAAATGACTGTAATTATTAAATGAAGGTATAAAAGTCTTTATATAATATATTCTTATATAAGCTCACCCCTTATAAGTTAAGTACAACCTATAGTTATATTTCATAAAGTATAGATTTAATCTAATCCAAAATTATTAATGTTCGTGTAAAATGAGTTGATATTGCAACCTTAGTCCACGACAATTCATTTGTGGTGTAAATGAAACCCAGAATCAAAATCACGACGAGATATATATTGTTGTATTGTGTGAGGGAATATACTTAAGACTCCTTTAAAAAATCTTGCAAGATCCATGCATAACCTTCATCTTTGTGAGGATACATCAGTTTACGTTTTTGTTTTTGTGACAACTGAGTTGTTTAGCTGTGCAAGAGCTTAACCAAAATTATAAGTGCTCGATCAACAAAGACATTCTTTGTATCATGTCATGGCAGAATCAATATGGCATTGTATAACAGGGGCTACTAAATATATTCACGTGACTGGTTGATATTCCGTGAAAATCTCTCTTGGCTGAGCTGCGTATGTATTTTCCTCGTAACATATACTTTTTTTTTTTTTTTTGGTAAAAGGTCAAAGACTCGGTAAATATATTACTCCAAAAAATGTTTAAGTACAAAGGATATGGGTGAATCCCATATCTCAACCCGTTACATAGGCGAAAAAGCTTAAATAACAAGATACTTTTTTTTCTCTAAACAAGAAAATAAACCACTACTCAAAAGATAACAATAGAATGCTATAAAAACAAAATTACTTCGTATCAAGGCCTTGGAGCTTGATACCATACGTGTCATAAAAAGCATCCAAATTTTCTAGAAGATCGTAGACCTGATCCGCATAGTCATCATAATCATCTTCACGATCATGACCACCACCAAATAGGTTCATTGACTCATCAAAAGTGTTCACAACCTCCTCTTCATCCCTGTCGGAATAAACAATCTCTTCCACCATAGAGAATAGGTTAACCCTCTTAGTAGAAGAAGTAGAGGGAACCTTTTTAATAGGATTGCCATCATCATCCACAATAGTAGTTGTCCCATCAATAAGAAGCTTTTCACTCCCCAATTTTCTCAACAATAGGGGTAGGACCAACCTCGTTAGCTTCCATTGAATCACTCACAAGTGGTTCATGCAATGTATTACTAGTCTTTGGAGACTCATTCTTCGTTTCTTCTATTGTACTACCAGCATCCCCATCCTTATTCACTTCCTTAGTAGGAATACCAAAGTCATCAATATTATCCATACTAAGGGCATCAAATTTATTGGATATAGCAACCTTCGTTCCACTCGTACTAGGCACATCAGCAGCCTTTTTCTTAGTGACATCGACTTGCTTAGGTTCAGCAGGAGGCTTTTTGGGTTGATATTGGAACTTCTTGCCCACATCAGGTTTCGTAAACCCTCCTTGACCCGAAGCAGTTGGACCACCTTGCTTACCCTTCTTTTTGTTGATGACAGTTTAGAAACCATCATTAACACTCTTAGTAGGCTTAATGGGGGGTAAAACAGATTTTGGACAATCAACAAGAGTATGACCAAAGATCTTACACGTATCACATCGATGAGGTTTTCACTCGTATTCAACCTGTATCTTCTCAATAGTCAAACCCGACCCATCAAGTAGGGGTATTTCAACAGTTAGGTTATCCCTAAGCACCTCATCCACCTTAACTTCAATCAAACACCTAGCAAAACTATTGTGGCCCTATGATTCCTTGCACATTTGGCTGGTATAAGCATCTAACATTTTTAGCGTACCAATCAATGTAGCAAGAAGACTAAGAGCGTCATCAAAAAACATAGCAAGAGGAACATCATGAAACTTAACCCACACCGAAATGTTGGTCAAATCTTCTTTAAGTAATTTGGTGTTCAAGGTCCATGGTTTAAGAATAATAGGGACATTTCTAATCAACCACGAACCATTTTCAAGGACATCATCAACACCTTTCTTCGAATTAAACTTAAAGAAAAAGAACCCCTTGGCATTCATCATAACCTTCTGTATACCATACTTAGCCCACACATTGAGTACATAATAATCAACATCAAGAAAAGCAATGCGTTTATCAAGGAAATAACCATAGAGAGTATTCTCATATCTTGTGTTCACCTCTTCAACCACTAAAAAATTATTTCTAGTGGTGCATAACGCTTTAGATTTATATTGTACTTCCAAAGTTCCAATCGAGAGGGTGTGACTGAACAATACGAAAGAAGTTAGACTAAGAAAACCACCCAAGGGTGGCCTAGTGGCAAAAAGACTTGTGACCATCACTTTTAAATGTGTGAGGTCTCAAGTTCAATTCCTGCTAGGTGCAAACAACCTTAAAGTTGCCATGCCAACCTCTTGAAAAGTCGACCACAAAGTCGGAAACTATGGTTACCAAATAAAAATCGATTAAGCAGAATTTGCGAGTTATCTTTGACCAACCGTAATAATAATTCAATTTTTTAGGTTTTTTATGTTCAAGTTACTTGGGGAGAGTTTGGGTAACTGAATCGTATGCAACCTAACTGGGGTATAACGTGACCGCTTCCGACTTTTCCCTGGCTACCTCAAATGTATAGTTAGTGATGAATGAACTCTTGTAAGGAAGTCAAATGAAACCCGCAATAGTAAATGTAGTATTTTATATTTAGTAGCAAATAGTAATAATGACAAACCCAAGTTTTCTATATTTTCGGAGACAATACTCAAAGTGTAAAAATATGAATGTAACTTGAGAAAAAATTAGTGTGCAAAAACCATCAGTTTATTACTTAGTTACAAAAACTATACATAAATTAGACAATGTCAAAGTTATATTAAATTTTAAATTTGAAAAAAAATTGGAAGTAGCCACTAAAATATCACAATGACATGTTAAACGTTTATAAGCTCAAACTACCTAATTATATAAGTATTATTTTTCTTTAGTAACTTATGTAAAACATGATAGTAAAATGTGTGATGGGCTCGTATTTATATTGGGTCTGAAGGAGTCAAGTTTATAAGTAAATAGGTCTCCTACTACACTACTACAATTTTGTTACGTCGTTTTTTATTTATTATTTTTATTTTAATTTTTTTTCTTCTTCATCATGAGTCATCTTTGTCTCCATGTATTTTTTTTCCCCAACAGACTTGAGCCTTGCAAGTGCCAAATTAAAAACTCCATGAAATATGGGCTGAAATTCAAGTTATAGGTTGGGCAAGTTAGGTCACATGGGGTGGCTAAGCAGTGGCGGACCTAGGAAGGAAACCAAGGTGGTTCCCTTCTTTAGTTGAGTTAACAAACGTATTTCTAGTCAAGTCGACAAAATGAATATATGAACGGATCGGGTCAGTTCAATTAACATGCAAACGTCAAATATATAAAAGTCTCTTTATATATACATCGTAATTTCTAATATGTTAAACTATGCCAAATGTTAAAAATGCAATATTTTATAAATAACTTTTTACTGTTTACAAGTTATGAATAGTCTGTATACAGTATAGTTAGTTACTGTATAATATTCTTAAGATGTACGCTATCAGTTGATGATAATGTTATCAAAACCTGAAAAAATTAAAAAGGGCCAATTACGCAAATAAACAATATTTAAAAGACCATTTTGACAATTAATATTTTTTGTTATATTGGAAACAACTTTGACACTCGTACAAAAAGACTTAAAAAGTCAGATTCCTTTCTCCAAGACAAAACTATTCAATAATAATTAATTTTCACTTCATCTTTCTCATCTTCATTTCTGTATTTTTCCTCCATTTTCATTAATCTTCTTTAGCTTCACCAAACACTTTTTATAAATCAACATGGTTTTTTCGCTTCCTTCTAACTCAGTTTAATTTCAAGGTGGTTCCTTTGATTTTTCTAAGGTGGGTCCCGAAAAAAATCACATATGGCTCATTAAGGATCTCAGTTTCTAAGGTGGTTCCCGGGCACCACCTACAATACACATAGGTCCGCCTCTGTGGCTAAGCACCCTCTAGCCACCGGCCTACTTGCTCTGACTCTGGTTAAATCATCTCGTTAATTAATTAGTTTATTTGATTAGTCAAAAGTAGTTCTATTCTCGTGTTGTGATAGCTTGTTACGCAAGCTAGTATGATATAATATATTCTTAAAACACGTTGTATATTCTACTTGGCCAACATTTGACCTCTTCGCCTAAAGTTTCTTCTATAAACTTCGTCAATGAATTAAATTAAAATAAGAATATAAATCTAAATTCTTGATGACGAAGCAAATTATATACACGTTATACACACACTCTCACACATACCTAACACAAACACTTACATATATAAATAAACATACATCAATTTATATCAAGTCAACTACAAAATGGACAAGAAGTATGAACAAAACCAATTAACAAACGAGTGCTCATACCTCATACCACCATCACAAACCACCCTTTGTGTCATATGCATGGACAATCTTTACGGCGGTAACAAGATCACACGACTACCATGTCACCATTACTTCCACTGTGCATGTATTCACCAATGGCTTTCACACAGAAAAGGCTGCCCAACTAGTCGTTTTGCTATTAAAATTCGAGCATAGCCAACGCTGTCCTTGGGGAATGTACGTGTAACTCACGTATATTATCGTACACCAAGTTTTTTGTGGGTATACCCGCTGATGGAACTGTTAGAATCCCTATTTTTTACCTAGATTGATAGATGACATGTAACGAATAAGATTGGATACAATTTCAAATTGGAATTGATTGGAAGCTGTAAGCGATCAATATCAGTTTTTAAGATGGCGTCAAACATTATAAAAACAATGAGCAAAATTCCCTGTATACGAACTTATAGAGCTCAGATCACAAGCTTGTAGGCAGAGAAAAGTTAACCATAGTTGTTTAAAGCGATGTGGGATGCTCTAAAGTAAACACCTAATTGATTTTATGCAAATTGTAGTACACTATATATTTGAATTTATACGAGAAGCACCATAGCTAGTTAACTATAATATACATTTAACTGTATGTAAATAAAAAATAATAACCTAAGCAAAAACAAAAATTAAATTACCAAAAAGGTTAAAAAAATAGAAACATTTGTTATTAATTTATGTCATTGACCATTTATCTAACTTTATGTTTAAAATTATAAGCTTGTCAAAAAAATTAAAAAACGACAATAACTTCTCAGCATGCAAACTTATAAATTTCAAATCATAAGGTTGCATGCAGAAGAGGCTAAAGTTGGCTTTCAAAGGAATTTAACATGCCTACTTTCATTTGTATCCTTCCCTTCTTATTTATAACCAACTTCTCACAAGCTACTTTTCTTTACAAAGCGATGTGGGATGCCAAAACTCGAAACCCAATCGATTTTAAGCATTTTGTGGTATGCTGGCCGGTGGTGTATTTGAATTTATGTTACCTATGAGTACATGTTTATATGCTAGGTCGTTCGGTTCTTGAGACTCGTAAATCCAACATGTCGGACCGGTTGAACCACCGACCAGATAAGACGGCTAGTCTGATGCTTGGACCGACTATTAATACCATAGTTACTGTTTATTGTAGTTTGTTTTCTTCTACTAGGGCTTTAATTGCAAATAGGAATACTTGGCGATCAACACTTGAGTTGCACAGCTTGTAGAGATTAACATAGTCAAACTTTGAAACACCTTTGTTGCTGCCAAAATGACTTAAAATAAGTATTACTTCCAAGAAGCCTATAAAAATCTTGTAACTGGAGGAAATGGTTTGGTTTCACAGGTTAAATGTATTTTGCAAGACATATATATAGTGATAAGTATATAAGAGTGTCCCTTTTTAACACGTCGTGTTTGTGCTCATTAAGAGCCTTATGTAACATAAGCTCTATATATTAAGCCATTTAAGCTCTATTAAGAGCCTATTGTACTATACCATAAGCTCTATTAAGAACCTCAAAACCCCTTCCATCTTCATGTGTTGTTCATGTAAGTTCCAAGCATCATGAAGCCAGTGTGCATTTTTGTAATTCCTCGCTTAGTTAGCTTATCTGGATCCCTCCCTAGCTTGAATAAGGATTGTAATTGCAACGACTGAAAAAGATTTTCATCGATGGACTTCAACATTTCAATGAAATGCCACGTTGTAAAAACATGACGTCTTTCGTACCTTAGCAGCATTATGACCATTGTTACAAATACACCTCGAACGCTTTCTCATATCTAAGTTTCCAGTCTAACGTCATATATCTTCCCATTTAGTCAGCCTATTGAAACTTGAAAAAAATCCAATCCCATAACTATACTAGCTTTCGAACTTAGTAAAATTAAGCTTTAAATAAGATCATGTTGAGAAATTTATATGCTGATAAAGATGCAAGAAAATAAATTTAAAATTTTCAACTAGCCTACCTTTAATGTCACCCTTGCCTTTCTGTTTATAATCAACACCTTCGATATGGGATAGCCATTAATGGTATATCGTTTTCTATTTAAATGACGAGATATTGATATTGGTTGTATTTGCGAGGATTAAATCTTCTCGATTTGGTTTTAAGACGATAACCCATGTTTATGGGTTTATAGATCAACTAATTAAACAGGCGATGGCACATCAAAGGTTTTTGTAGAGAAAAAACTACCAATCTATGTTTATTTAGCCTTTTATAAGTCGTAAATATGTTGACTCTAATTTTCTCTACAAATTGCTACACAGTAAAATATTTGAATGCGAACAATATTTTCCTTTTTAACATGTGAACACAATTTATTTTTTGCTAAGATATAATACCAAATGCTTGTATCTCAATGTTATCTTTTATTGTGTGAAAAGCTCTCTAGGTAAATAATTGCGGGTTCAAATTCTGCTTAGAACATGCAAGATAGTTTATGTCATATATATTTTGAGATAATTGGTTGCCGTGAAAAAATATATATATAAATGTAATAGTAAGGGTGCGTTTAGTTGGAGAAAAAATTTCTTGTTTTCTATCTCTAGTTTTGTAAGAACTTGGAAGAAAAATTTATCTTCACAAAACACTTGAAAATAAAATTATAAAAATCCTTCGTCATGTTCTTTCCTGACCAACATCGAGTCGTGTAAGTTACGCGTCAAAATACCTTTGAATATACCTACAAAAAAGACTTAAAAGAAAGGGAATTGATAACTACACCATACCTTTTGATGCATGCACCACAATTTGTGTATTACAGTTTGTACCGTACAATACTGTAATGCACATTGTGATGCATGCATCAAAAAATGTGGTGTGAGTATCACCCCCTTAAAAGAAAGACTCTGAAGTCAACCGTGTACAGTCATTTCATAGTTTGCATTGAACTCAAAGAGTACACGTAAGCCGCCATGAAAAATACTATAACAACTTAAGTCGATGTAAATACACAATAAATGAATTACCTAGACAATAAACTTATAAACTTAACAACTGAGTACCCCAAAATATTTTGGATCGCGTACTTTAGTTGTCTTAAAACTCCACTCTTCCACCTATATCAAAAAAGAGATGCTTTGCACTTTTTTATTTAGTGATTTGCACACTTAACTCTACAAGAGTTCTAGCAATGTACGAGCTTAATAACCAAAGGGCTTGTGTCCCAATTAGGGATGGCAAAAAAACCCGAACCCGACGGGGAATTCCGAAACCCGAACTTATTGGGGCGGGGCGGGGCATGCTTATCGGGTTTCGGGGCGGGTTTTGGGGCCTTAACGGGGATTCTTATCGGGTTTGGGGCGGGGACGGGGCACACCATCTCCGCCCCGCCCCATCCCGTAACATATACATATATCTATATACATAAAATATTGTGTTATTCTTTACGTACTAAATATAATTCTCTAATTTTTGTTAGTTTTTATCTTTACGATATTTCATATTGTGATTATAGAAGCTTGTTTTGTGTCATACTATTTTATAAAGTTGTGATTTATTCCAATGATTAATATATTATTAATGAGTTCTCGATTATTCAAGCTATTTCAAAAAATCATATTGTCAATAGTGTCAAAATAAAAATAAACGGGGAGCGACACGAGTACGAAGGAGTATCGCGCTGAAAAAAGACAACCCGATAAGACCCCAATGGGGAATGGGGCGGGTTTGGGGGAGTATCTCGCCCCAACGGAGCGCCCCGATAAGATCCCCAATAGGGATTGGGGCGGGTTTGGGGATGATTTTTGTTATCGGGTTTGGGGATGGGGATGGCCGCCCCACCCCAAACCCGTCCCATTGCCATTCCTAGTCCCAATGGTGTCTCATGTTGTGTGAGAAGCTCCTAACCAAATGGTTATGTATTCAAGTCATACCTAGGACATGTGAGACAAATTTGTGACGTAAATGTTGTGAGATAATTAAAATAATTGTTTCTAAAAAAAGTATGAGATTAATACAACTTCTTAAAACGTGAGGAGGAGTGTCTCAATAAAAGTATATCTTTACAAACCAACAAATACTTTGATGAGACAACTCAATAAAAGTATGTGTACAAATCAACACATACTTTGATGAGGTAACTCAAACCATGTTTCTGATAATTTGAAGTTATAAAGATCGAGTTTGTTTCGACCTTCAACCACCAAAGAGAGACGCTCTAAATGGCTAAATAAAATATGTCTCTTGGATTTGAATTATACAATAGAAGTATATAAACATTCTCGTCTTTGACTGAACCGTTGGATCTCAAACCCAATATATCTCCCTCTTACAAGGTGTGCATTTAATATAGGAAGCTTATCAAATATTAGAAAAGCAACGGTCAAAATTTATGGCTTGTTAAGGTTTAAATTACTTTAAAATATTGAGTTCAAATAAACTTGGACATATATTAAAAGCTTGTCAAATATTATAAAAGCTACGGACAACAGCCTGAAAAGCTTAAAAAATAATTTTATAAGCTTGACAAGCTTTTGACTGCAGGCTTTTACGAAATTTAACATGCCTAACATAAAATCAGTCATTACCTCCTTATATATAACCTCCTCTCACAAAGCTACTTTCCTTCTAAAGGCGATGTGGGATGCCAAAAGTCAAGACCAAATTAATTGATTTTAAGCAATTTGTAGGTTGGCTAAGTGGAGAGACATGGCGCGTCATGAAAGACTTAAACATCCTAAAAATTTTAAGGTAAAAACCATTAAAAGTAAAGTAAAAAACAGATTAGATCCTTTCTACATAAGAAAAAAAGTTGAGTAAATTAGATAAATTGTCACTCATGCAAAATTGCGTATGTTTGACAAGAAACACCCCCTTTAAAACTTTATTTAATGTAGTAAACAAAAGAACACAACCATAATATATTAACCATGCCACCAATCAACTGTCCTACGTATCAAAATAGAATTATATAAATCCTTAACCAACATCAAGCTGTGTAAGTTATGTCAAACATACCCATGAATATACCGATAAAAAAAAAGACTAAAAAGAAAGCCAAACGACGGCCCCGTCCTTATTTATCACCTTTAAAGTCAACCATATTCATTCAGATTTCATAATTTGGATTGAACTCACCGAGTATATGCAACTTGTAAGTCGCATTGAAGAATTCTATCGCACCTTAAAGTCGATGAAAATAAAAACTTGCCCAAAAAAATACTTGGATGGCCTGGTTTAGTTGTCTTTAAACTCTACTTCTCCACCTATATCGCGAATGAGATGCTTTGTGCACTTTATTTAGTTGTCTTTAAACTCCACTCTTCCACATATATCGAGAAAGAGATGATTTGCACACAGTACAACAATTTTAGCAAAGTATGAGATGAAAACAACTACTTAAAACATGCCGTGAAGTGTCCCAATAAAAAGTGTACGTGTACAAATCAACACATACACTGATGAGGTAACTCAAACCATGTTTCTGGTAATTTGGAATTATAAACATCAAGTTTGTTTCAACCTGCAACCACCAAGGAGAGACACTCAATATGGCTAGATAAAATGTTTGTCTCACTCCTGGATTTATAATTGAAGTAAACATTCTTGTCCTGAATATGATCCATTGGATCTCAAATCCAATCTTTTTTTGCAGCCCGTTTTTTATAATGTGAGCTTGTCAAATATTATAAGAGAAATGGTCAAAATTCATGGTGTGTTCAGGTTTCGATAACTTTATATATTTAGTTCAACAAAAAAGATTATATTTATACATATTGTTATAAGCTTGTCAAATGATATAAAAACACTCCACAACATCCTATTTATAACCATCTCCCACAAGCTACTTAATTTCCTTCTCAAAAGTCAAAAGTCAAAAGTCAAAACCCAATTGATTTTAAGCAAATTGTAGTACATGTTTAGATATACATACTGTATCCTATGATTATCTTAAGTAATTGTGACATTTTAAAACATAAGTTATTGATATCAAACTTTTTAATATATAGTCATCCATATCGTTGTTTTTATATATATATATATATATATATATATATATATATATATATATATATATATATATATATATATATATATATATATATATATATATATAGAGCACACGTGCATATAATTATACGCAAGTTATAGGGCCACTTTGGCACCTATAAAACCCTTATGGTTTTATATATATATATATATATATATATATATATATATATAAGAGCACACGGTGCATATAATTATACATAAGTTATAGGGTTACTTTGGCACCTATAAAACCCTTATGGTTTTAATAGTTGCCCAAAACAAGAGTCGTCTCCGGTATATTTAAGACTTTTGAAATTTTAAAGGAAAAAGGTGATATGCACTAGGCAACCGATCTACTTTTAGCATTTTCCAGAAAATTAATAATCTAAGCAAAAACAAAAAGTAAATTAATAAAAAATCAAAACATCTGTTATTAATTTATAACACTAACCATTTATATATGTAATGTTTTTCTTATCTTGATATTTATGTTAAAAATTATAAGCTTGTCAAAAATATAAAAGTCCATGCAAACAGTTAATGCTTGCAAGCTTATAAAACTCAAATCATAAGTTTGCAAGCAACAACTATATCGCATAGGCTATTAAGGAACTCAACTGGCCTACCTCTAATTCGGTCATTCCCTTATTATTTATAACCGTCTCCCACAAATCTACTTTCCCTCACCGGACGATGTGGGATGCTCAAAAGTCAAACCCCAATTGATTTTAAGCAATTTGTAGTACACCTTAAGCTCTTTTTAATGAGATAAAATTTTACATTATAATTACAAGAAACTTCAAAATTACGAAAAGCTAGAGAAGATGACGAAGTATAATAAGCACAGTTTTTTTTTTTTTTTTTTTTTTTTAAAAGATTTTATGTTTCTTTATAACTGGTTTCCATTTCTTTTTTACACATATGTAAATTTCTCAATTATGTCCCGAGTCATTTGGTTCTTGAGACTCGTAGATCCAATATGTCGGACAGGTTGAACCATCGACCCGATAGGACGACTAATCTGAGCATGTACCGACTATTAAAACCAGTTAATGCATAGCCCCAAAAAAGAATGGAGTATGTATATTGTAATTTGTTTGCTTCTTACTAGGGCTTTAGTTGCAAATAGGAATACAGCTTCATGATCAACACTTAAGTTGTACGGTTTGTGAAGATTAACATACTCAAAATTCGAAACACCTTTGTTGATGACTAAAAATAAGTATTACTATCAAGAAGACCATAAAAATCTTGTGACTTGAGGAATTAACTGTTCGGTTCAACTAGTTTATTTATAATATAATATGCATTCACAGGTTAAATGTATTTTGCAAGACCTAGTGATAAGTATATAAGGGTTTCCTTTTCTAACAAGTTGTGTTTGTGCTCATTAAGAGCCATTTGTACTATATCATAAGTTGTATTAAGCCACTTAAGCTCTAGATTTATGCAAAGTTGCAAGAAAATTGCACACAATGAATTTCGCCGAAAACCCTTCCATGTCCATGTGTTGTTCATGTAGGTTCCAAACATCGTTAAGCTTGTGTTCATAAGCACATGCTGTATATCATGGTGTGTTAAGGTTTTGATAAGTTTATATATAAAATTGTGAGCTTGTCAAATACTTTCCTTCACAAGGCGATGTGGGATGCTCAAAAGTCAAAAACCAACTCATTTTAAGCATTTTGTAGTACACTCTTTACAATTTTATACTTTGCACTAATTTTATTTCCCATAGTTTTATGATGTTATGTAATGAAAGGCGCTCAATCCGCACCCATTAGCTTTAAGATAGACATATATGCGTGTCTAACGCATATTATTGAAGCATTTTTTTTTTCAAAAGTGTGTGATCATGTGTAAGGAATGGATGGTGATTGTACTTCATGAGTTGATTATTGAATGGTTGAAGACTTTGAGTTATGAGTTATATTGGTCGTGGAGAGGTGTTGAAGGCGCGGCTTCATTTGTTTTCTTTTCAAGGTTTGTGTGGCAACGGGTCAAGGTGGTCTTCGTAGCTAAGGAGTGTATGTTTAAGGTGTGTTTAATGTTTTAGACTAACAAGGGATTGATGTTGATACATGATGATAAATGAGCATATCGACTATTTTGTTGCTTCATAGCTACTAATCTTGGTCTTGTGTAGGTGTGTAACTCATAAGTTTTGAGAGGAGATTGGCTGGTTGGGTTGGAATGGGAAGTCGGTTTGGTCTCGTACACCCACAATCCTTTTCGCAAGTGGTTTACGAGCAAGAACAAGACGTCAAGCTGGGAAAATAAAGTAGACTGTATAAGTGGAGAAACATGGCGTCAAACATTATAAAAACAGTGAGCAAGCCTGCTCTAAATTGTATCCTCTCCTTCCCAAAGCGATATGGGATGCTCAAAAGTCAAAGCCCAATCGACTTTAAGCAAATATGTAGTACACTGGTGTATTTGAATTTACCTTCTTGACAATTATGAATACATGTTTAGATAAACACTGATTATTGTATGATTGTTTTATAATAATCTTAAGTAATTGTGCATTTTAAAATGTAAGTTACTGATATCAATTTATATATAGCCACGTAACACGTTGGTTGTGGGTTTACCGGCTAATGGAATTATTCGAAGCTCTGATTTTCAAAAGTGAGTGATCGAGCATGCATGAGGAATGGCTGATACTTGTACTTGATGAGCTGATTATGGAACGGATGGAGTTATGCTAGTCGTGGGTGTTGAAGGCACGCTTCAGAGGTTTCTTTTTCAAGGGTTGGGTGGCAAACGGGTGGGTGTGGGTTGCTAAGGTGTGTTTGTGTGTGGCCGATGTGTGTTTGAGTTTGCAGGTGTTGGTGAGAGTTCATATAAGTTTTGATTATATACATGTAAGGTGCAGTATGTTTATTTATAAATTTCATATTCTAGCAATGCAAAAACCATATTATGATGTGCAAGACTAGCTATGCGGTTGATGCCGATACATAATGTTAAAGGTAATAAAGCCCCTTGTGAGTAATTGAGTATATGACTATTGTGTAGGTGTCATAAGTGCTGTTCAAAAGAAGATTAATATTGCGGACCATTAGATTAGTAGGGAGGAGATTGGCCGATCGGGATGCAGGGACGGAGTGGGAAGTCGGGTTGGCCTATAACCAAAAATCCTTCTTACAAGTGGTTTCCGAGCAGAAACAAGACATCGAGCATGAAAGACATGAACATCGCCGATTTTTGAAGTAAAGAACATATCAGATCATTTTTACATAAGATTAGTTATTAACAAGAAAAATATATACTTACAAGAGAAGGTTCAAGGTTTTTTATGCATTAAAAAAAGAACCTTAAACCAACCCACTCAACTTTATCTCTCCATGGTATCAAAATAAAATTAATAAAATCCTTCATCGTGTTCTTTTATCCTAACAAAAATAGTGTCGTGTAAGTTACACGTCAAAAATACCAACAAATACCGATAAAAAGACTTAAAAGAAAGCCAAACTAAGGCCCATCCTTATTTATCCCCTTAAAAGTCAACACATAATATGTATTGAACTCAAAGAGTACATGCCAATCGCGTTGGACAATACTATCACGACTTGAAGTCGATGTAAATGACAAACAAAATGAAATACCATTGTCAATACAACTAGAACTTAACAATCGACTACCAAAAAAACTTCGATGGCGTGGTTTAGTTGTTCTAAAGCTCAGTTTTACAACTATATAAAAAAAGAGGTGATTTTCACAATTTAATAATTGATTTGCATACTTCGCTATATAAGTAGATATATCAAAGTATGAGTTTGGTAAATCAATAAATACTTTGACGAGGTAACTCAACCCACGTTTCCAATCATTTGGAATTATAAACATTCAGTTTGTTTCGACCAACAACAATCAAGAGAGACACGATAAAATCTTTGTCTCACTTTTGGATTTATAATAGAAGTAAACATTCTCATCCTCACTTTTGGATCTCAAATCTAATCTCTTCTTACAACCGACAATGATATTGCTTTGATAACTTTTCTAAAGGTGAAAGTCAATGCAAACAACAAGGACCATTCCTGTAGTTGTCTAAGTGAAAAAAATCGAGATAAAAGATGAAATTCAACATAAACCACGGGGATCATTATCAGAACTTTTCTATGTGGTAACCGGTCAAACATGTCACACACCGATCAATATTACGTATATTTTTTAAAATTTGAAACATACATTGTTCAAAATTTGAAAGTATTTTATGTATTCTAGTAATTTTCGAAGTTTATTACGTATTTCGGCAATTTTAAATAAATATGTTCTGTGATTTTAGATTTCACCTGTAACTATAATTTATTTAACGGTAAAGAAATTAACCACTTAAACAAAAACAAAAGGTAATATACAAGATTTAAAAATTGAAAGATCCGTTATTAATTTACGACATACTATTTATATTTTTGACATATCAAGGTTTTCTAACTTTATGTCTAAAAATGTAAGCTTGTCAAACAATATAAAAACCTACACCCGCCTTCTATTGCTTGCAAACTTATAAATTTCAAATCGTAAGCTTGCAAGCAAAAAAAAAATTGACGTAGGCTTTTAAAAGAATTCAACATCCCTAGTATTTATGGTACCCTTCCCTCCTTATTTATAACCAACTCCCCACAGGATACTTTTTTTCACAATACGATGTGGGATGCCAAAAGTCGAAACCCAATTGATTTGAAGCATTTTGTAGCACACTCGTGGTGTATTAATTTAGGATTAACCATTACGATTATATGTTTAGATAGACACTAATTAATGTATGTCATACTTGCACTAGTTTTATTTTCCATAATATTATGATTGTTTTATAAGTGTCTTTAAGTAATTGTGACATTTACAAACATAAGGTTATTTGTATAGGACGACTAGTCGAAGCCAGACGACCGTGATATTGTAATCGTTTTTTCTTCATACTAGTGCGTTAGTTGCAAATAGGAATATAACTTGGTGATCGACGCTAAAGTTGTACGGTTTGTAAAGATTAACATACTCAAAATTCAAATCGTAATTGTTCTTGGCAAAATGACTGAAAGTAAGTATTACGTACAAGAAGAGAATAAAAATCTTGTAACTTGGAGGAAACGGTTCGGTTCAACTAGTTTATTTATAACACAACTGTGCATTAATGATTAAATGTATTTTGCAAGACATAGTGATAACTATATAAGAGTGTTCCTTTCTAACAAGTTGTGCTTGTTCTCATTAAGGACATTTTGTACTATATCATAAGTTGTATTAAGCCATTTAAGCTCTAGACTTTGTGCAAAATTTGCAAGAAATTTGCTTGCAATGGATTTCGTCAAAAACCCTTCCGCGTTCATTTAAGCTTGTGCTAATTAAGCGCATTCTGGGTTAATGTTTTGATAACTTTATATATAAAATTGTAAGTTTGTCAAATAATATAAAAACCAAGAACTAGACTCAATGCTTGCAAACTTATAAAACTCAAATCATAAGCTTGCAAGCATCAACGTTGGCTATTGGCTTTTAAAGGAATTCAACCTCCCACAAAGCTACTTTACCTCACAAGGCGATGTGATTGAAATGCTCAAAAGTCAAAACCAAATTAAATTAAAGCATTTTTTGGTACAATGGTGGTGTATTTGAGTTTTTCTTAATCATCAAGAGTGCATGTTTAGATAAACACATGATTCTTGGTTATGATTTTATATTTGCACTAATTTTATTTCCCATAGTTTTGTGATGTTATGCAATGAAAGCTGCTCAATCCGAACCCATGAAGTTTAGGTTCAACATGTAGGTTATGATGTTATATTTGCACTAATTTTATTTCCCATAGTTTTGTGATGTTATGCAATGAAAGGTGCTCAATCCGCACTCATGATGTTATACATAGTGTTGAATGTATGAATACTTCACGCGCTTCATTACAAGGCGTGTGTTTACCATATATGGGTTTTGTTGCATTTACTCTAACGTTTTTTATTTTAGTTGAATTATTATTGTAATATTTATTTAATTATAAATGAAATGTTTATTTAACTATGAATGAAATTTTAATTTAACAAAAAGTTAGTTATGATCGTTATTGTGGTCACTATTAGCAAATTGTGGTTGAGTGTAATTTTAGAAAAAAAAAAAAAAAAAAAAAAAAAAAGCTGATATGGCGGGCGACCGTATATTTACGGTCACCATTAGCATTGGCCTAATTGCTACTCCGTATTATGCAATAAAATGTGCTCAAATCACCAAGCGAATTTTTACTTTTATTTATTTATTTATTTATTTATTTAACGGCTTGTTATCTGTTAGTGGTTCAGGTCCAACAGTGACATCCAATTGGGCAATATGCTGACTCTAAGACCCGCATGCTACTCCTTTTTCGCCTGAATGGGTAAAAGTCTCGGGTGAATCTCAAACTTGAGACCTCCTCCTAGACAAACATCCCATCCCCAAAGCACATTAAGGAAAACTTGGTGGCCAAATGAGCTAGCCCAGTTGGTTGCACCCGTGCGATTTAAGTTAGACGTTTATGCATGTCTAATGCACATTTTATCTAAGGCCGCTTTGGTTGTGGGTTTACTAGCCGATAGAGTTACTCGAAGCTCTTTTTTCCAAAAGTGAATAATCATCTATAAGGAACGAATGGTGCTTGTACTTCACGAGTTAATTACCTAATAGTTGAACACTTGGAGTTATGAGTTATGTTGTGGCGCAACCCGTGGTCGTGGTAGCTAAGGTGTGTATGTTTAAGATTTGTTTATTTTTGCATGTATGTGTGTTTATTTATGATGTTCAATTTAGTGATTTATTTATGTTTTATATTAACGGGATCGATGCTTGATACATGATGATAATTGAGCATATTTGACGATTTTTGTTCCTTCATATCTACTGGTGTCAACTGTTGCTACAAAGATGATTAACATTATAGAGACTGCTAACATGAATTGAGAGGAGATTGTGTGGTTAGGATGGAATGGGAAGCCAGGTTGGTCTTGTATACCCATAATCCTTTTCGCAACTGGTTTACGAGTAAGAACAAGACGTCGAACTGGGAAAATTATATAGACTGGCTAAGTGGAGGGACATGGCGTCATAATTAAAAGACTTGAACATCTTCAAATTTTAAAAGCAAAGTAAAGAACAAATTAGATCCTTATTACATAAGATGTGAATTACATAAATTATAGCTACTTTTTTGCATTCAAGTAATTTGAATAAGTGGTGTTTTTGTGATAAGCGAATTTGACTGGGTAAATTACATGAATGTCTCTCATGCAAAATTTCATATGTTTCGTCTATCCAAAGTTTTACAGCTTAAGTCAACGTAAATAACACAAAAAATGAATTACTTTGACAATAAGAGCATGTCCAACAATAACTTGAGTTATAAAATAACACCGTCCACGTCAGCGCCACACCAGCTTTAACATTTCACCTTAACGACATCCCCAAAAAAACACCCACAACAATAACATTACCAAGTTAAACTTTAACACTCCAATAATTTACAAAAACAACCCCTCATTTAGGGGCATAAATGAAAAAAATAAAAGAAAAATAAATAAATAAAAAATAAATAAATAACGGGCGTTGCCTACATAACGTGGAGGTACTAACACCGAAATAAAGCGACGGTTCCAACGGTTTAACGCCCGTTAACGGCGTTATTCGCCAGTTAACGGCGTTATGCCGTTATGATTGTATATGCTCTAACCGACTACCCAAAAAAAAGTTTGATGGCCTACTTTGGTTGTCTTAAAACTCCACCTATATCGAAAAGAAGTAATTTGCACACATTATTTATTGACTTGCACTTATTTATTTATTTTTTTTGAACGGCAATTGTGGCTACATGGCTTCTAGCCCAGAAGGCGTAGCGAGCCCACACAACCAGGTTGGATCCAGCCTAGAAGGCAATGACACCCTTTCCTTTACGCAGGCGGGAGGAAACCCCTATCGCCCTAGACAAGACTCGAACTTGAGACCTTACCTAGGAGGGTAAAACCTCCATACCGCTAGACCAGAGGCACTTTGGTTGCACTTTTTTATTTATTGATTTGCATACTTCACTATACAAGAGTTTTAGCAAAGCATGAGCTTAATAATCAAATGGTTTGTGTTTCAATTGTACTTCATGTTGTGTGAGAAGCTCCCTAACTAATGGTTGTATATTTAAGTCATGATTAGAACAAGTGAGATAGATTTTTGATCAAAAGTTTTTAAGAGATAGTCAAAATTGACGTTCTAAAAAAGGTATATGTGTACGAATGCTCTAATGTGGCAACTCAATAAAAGTATATGTGTACGAATCAACACATACTTTGATATCAAAGTAACACAAACCATGTTTCTGATACTTGATGAGATAACTCAAAACACATTTCTAATAATTTGAAATTACAGACATCGAGTTTGTTTCGACAGAGAGACGCTCTAGGTGTGTTTAGTTGGAGAAAAAATTCCCCTATCTTCTATCTCTAGTTTTGTAAAAATTTGTATGGTAAATTTATCTCCACAAAATACTTGAAAATATAGAAAATGCGTTTAGTTGATATTTGTATTTTCTATTTTGAAGAAGGGGAGGGAGGGTTGGGGGTTACAAAGGAAAACAAGGAAAACAACTAAAATTTGTTTTCTAATTTTCCTTGTTAAATTAGGAACAGGGATTTGGTGTTTTGCAAAACATTTTGTTGGAAAATGATAATTTGAACGCGATCTCTATTTTCCTTATTTTCCACAAAACATTTTGTGAAAAACAAATGTGTTTTCCCCCAACTAAACGCACCCTCTAAGTGGCTAAATAAAATATGTCTCTTGGATTTGGATATATGCTATATAAGTAAACATTCTCTTAAAAAATAATTTCAAAAGCTTGACATGCTGTGGACTGTAGGCTTTTAAGAAATTTAACATGCCTAACATAAAATGAGTCATTCCCTCCTTATATATAACCTCCTCCTACAAAGCTACTTTCCTCCTAAAGGCGATGTGGGATGCCAAAAGTCAAGACCCAATTAATTGATTTTAAGCAATTTGTAGTACATTGGGAAATCTAAGTAGGTGAAGTGTCCCAATAAAAAGCACGGCAGTTTTAGCAAAGCATGAGCTGAAAACAGCTACTTAAAACATGCGGTGAAGTGTCCCAACAAAAAGTATATGTGTACAAATCAACACATACACTAATGAGGTAACTCAAACCATCTTTCTGGTAATTTGGAATTATAAACATCGAGTTTATTTCAACCTGCAACCACTAAGGAGAGACACTTAATATGGCTAGATAAAATGTTTGTCTCACTCTTGGATTTATAATTGAAGTAAACATTCATGTCCTCAATATGATCCATTGGATCTCAAATCCAATCTTTTTTTGAAGCCAGTGCTTTATATTGTGGGCTTGTCATATATTATAAAAGCAAATGGTCAAAATTTATATTAATACATATAACTATAAGCTTGTCAAATTATATAAAAGAGCTCGACAACTTGATTTGCAAGCTTATAAAACTTATGTCATAAGCTTGCAATCAATGTTGGCAAAGGCTTTTAAGGAATCAAACATGCCTACTTTTAATTGCATCATTCCCTCCTTATTTATAACAACCTCTCAAAAGCTACTTTCCTTCACAATGCTATGTGGGATGCCAAAAGGATGTTATGATGTTAGATACACACTGATTAATGTAAGTTACGATGTTATATTTGCACTAGTTTTATTTCCCATAGTTTTATGATGTTATAGTGCTTGTTATGCAATGAAAGGTACTCAATTCGCACCCATGAGGTTTAAGTTAGACATATATGCGTGTCTAACGCATATTATCAAAGGTCGCGTTGGTTGTGTGTTTATCGGCCGATAGAGTTACTCGAAGCTCTTTTTCCAAGAGTGCGTGATCATGTATAAGGAATGGAGGGTGCTTGTACTTTACGAGTTGATTATCGAATGGTTGAAGAATTGGAGTTATGAGTTATCTTGGTCGTGGAGAGGTGTTGAAGGCGCGGCTTCATTTGTTTTCTTTTCAAGGTTTATGTGGCAACGGGTCAAGGTGGTCTTGGTAGCTAAGGTGTGTATGTTTAAGGTGTGTTTAATGTTGTAGACTAATGAGGGGATTGATGCTATTCATGATGAAAAATGAAGTATATATTACTATTTTTGTTGCTTCATAGCCACTAATCTTGGTATTGTCACTACAACAATCGTGGCTTTCGCAAGCGAAATATCAGGGCTTTCGCCGGGGACATATCCCCTGCGAAACCTTTCCCCGGGGACATGTCCCCGGCGAAAGCCCCCCGGAAATACCCTCTCGGGAATACTTTCCCCGGGGACCAAAACCCACTTTTACCAGGGACATGTGGGTCCCACACCCATTTTACGCATTTTGCAGAAATTTTGTAGAAAATTGCTGCAAAATGGTGCCAAGTGAAGTGGGGTTAATGAGGCACCCTCACAAACCCTTTCATATCTCTCGCCACCATTCCATCACTATCATTACCAACCCTTTCATCTCTCTTCTTATCTTCTCTGACCTCTCTCTCTCTCTCTCTCACACACACAGAGAGTTTCACACCAAAAACATACACTAAAAACACACACGCTTATGAACTCTCGAGCAAGCTAAACCCTTTTGCACCACCTTTCGCCTTCAAGATTCAACCTCATCATCGTGTAACCATAACAAACCGTAACAAGAAATGGGTCAGACACTTTCCCGTATCTATTGGACCAAGAAACCGTGTACCTCCTCGTCAGAAACCATCGGAGAAGCCATGTGTCACCGCCGCTAACTTCAATTTTGTTGGTTGATAATATAGGAGAGAATTGTTGGTGAGTTTTAGGAAGATCATTGTAAAAAAGGAGAATGAAATGATGTCGGGAAATGGTGTAATAGCACTTTAACTAGACACACTAACACCATTCTTATGTTTTCACCAACCCTCCACCCTAGACATGCTGTTCAAAAAGTCGTAAGCAAACATGATCAAATCTTTTGTATCACAAGCAGATGAAACAACATGATCTCATTAACTGTGACAACTCGTAATTTCAGATCATTTTTCAAATTTACTATTCATCTCGGGAATTTACTACTCACTGGTTACTATTCATCATTTTACTATTCATCGTTTTTGAAGTCAGTTTACGAATTTGAGAGGTTATTTTAAAATTTTACTATTCATGAAATACTATTCATTCCCGGAGAAAAATCACTATTCATGATTCACCATTCATCATTTTTCGTAAACTAGGTTTACGAGTATCAAATTCGCGTAACCGTAAGGGTTTAGCTGCGTATTCATGAAAAATCATTGAGGATACTTCATATAGACTAGGGTTAGTCTACATATCATCAATAACATCATCATCATATTAGTTCATGCATGGGTTTGCATATTTCATTAACGTATATTTTTCTATTAAATAAACGCTATCGCACGATTATTTATTTTGAATAATTGATCCGACACTTCCAACAATTGTCCTGATATATTTTTATACTCATTTTAAGACTATAAAAATTATATTATTAGTTTACCCGATGTTTTGAATTTATTTTGGTATTTAAATTGTTATATATATATTTACGACGGTTTTCGTAAATTCCATTCGATAATTATTATTTCACTCAATACTTGCGAGAAATGTATTTTTATAATTTTTATGACTTCAATATATTTTATTTTGTTCCGTTAAAATTGATTTCTAGCTAACGCTACCCTAAAATAACTACTTATATGTACCAAAATACATACTACACTTAACCTTATACACATTTACTTATCAAAAATATAAAACCCTCCCCATATTACCCCTTTGCCGACCACCCCCAAGAGTCACCATGTTTTTGTAAAAATCTTGCTAACTAGATGTACACATACACTTCTATAGGCTAGACACATGTATTATACTAATATTATACTAAACAAAACACATACACTACACATTTCAAAGGTGAAAAGTTAAAGAAAACTCTCTCATTTCATCTCTAAGGTTCGGCCAAGCATAAAAACCAAGGAAGAAATCATAAGATTTTCAAGAACAAGTGATAATCACAACCCTAGTATACTTCTATATAAGGTTTTGAAATAAAAACCAAGAAGTAATTAGTACCTAGTTACCTTAAACCTCATCATAATAACTAGTAAGCTTCTTATAATTTTTATTACACTTTCATAATCTTACTTGAGTTATTTTATCATTCTAGTACAAAAACATGCAAGTATCATATGTATTTATACCACTTTTACTTGTTTTTATTTCATATTATAAGTTGTAATCATCCTATAATTATTCCCATGAAACATATCATTGTTGATGAAGTTTAGGAACCTATGACACCCTAAGAAGGTGTATGGTAGGTTTATAATAGCTTTGGTGCTGATTGGAAGGGTTTAGAACAAGTATTACACTAGAAAAATCATTTTCGACAACATATAATTAAGGGCTGTTCATTTTTGTGAAATCTGGAAATTTCGACAGGTCATGGACTATTTTGGTTTATATTTTCAGAAAATATACTTTAAAACGAAACCTTGGTCGCTTGAACGGGTTAAAACGGATTTATAACGAAGAAGTTACGCTATTTTCAAGTTTAACGACGAAAACTAATTTTCTGAAAAATACAAAATGTCAAGGGTTATTTTAGGGGCAAAAATGAGTTTTAAACATTTTCTAAATAAGTCGATTTATCAAAAATATATTAGTACATACTAATACGAATCATAGGATATATAAAACGTAGAAAACGGACTTATAACGACTAAGTTACACGCGTTTTAATTATGGCTATCATAATTATTTTCACAAGTATTAACTCATATATTTTCTATTAGACCAAAATGGTTATCGCAAGTGACCATGTTTGGAGCCGTTTTTCATATCGATAGAGTACTTTTGAGAAAACGATGTCTACAAGTAAAAGTGAGTTCACCTAGCCTATTTTTCAAAATGTTCAATCGTTCGTCAAACGAAGTTATAACGGATAATATACGATCACTCAAACTTTTCCGAAAACTACTCATAAACTATATTTTCTTGATTTATCACTTAACAATCATTGTAGGATGTTGTTTCAATGTAAGTACTTGTAAAGTATTTTATAACATGACGAGATGTCATAAACATATATTTCGACGATAAACTTCATTTTCAAAAATGTACAAGTGGTATAGATTACATGTGAATTTGCATGTACGACATTGTTTCATGACTAACATTAGAACATATCATTCATATTAGGTTGCAGATAGAGATTGCACCTCATTTCAGTGTATCCACTTTTGTCATCATAATCATTGCATCAGGTGAGTTCATAGCCCCACTTTCTATTACTTAATGGTTTTACAAAATCTTGGGGGAGATACATGCTATATTTTTAATCGAACACAAATGATTTGAACTGTATGTTATATCCAAATGCTTTATTGTCACTAAGTAATCAATTGCCATGTTTGAAGTCCCTACATCATGCACCATTAGTTACTTGCAGTGAGCGAATATCGTGAATAGGCCTATTGAATTAACACTCCGTTCTTATTGACCCGCTTAAGGAAATCGAACGCACTATATTCGAATCAATAAGGTAAATTGGCAAGTTTACCTACTAGGGCTGCGATGAAACGATTTTACCAATTTCTATTGGTACGAGGTTTACGCTTTGGTTGTCATGAACTTAGTGAAATAAATGTTGTTTTGTTTTTAACATTGAGTGTGAAACAACGTAACTCACACTACGAATATTGTGTTCAAACGATTTAATTAAACCTATGGATTTCACTCAATCTTTGTGTTGACGGTTTTAAGCATGTTTTATCTCAGGTATTAGCATATCATCATGGCTTGCATGGAGTCGCTGAGCTGACGCGTCTCACATATATTTTATGCACTTAACTGTCGTTTGATTGTAACAAATTCATTTTGGTACTTTGGAAATCTTTTGGGACCTATGCTTTGTAAACTCTGATTATTTTACTCAATCAAACGATTTATTTTCCAAACGACATTTTAGGTCGCTCAATATAATCAGAATCGTGATGCTATGGCAGTCATCCCCCAGGAATTCCACTCCGCTGCAAAACAGGTATTTTGGGGGTGTGACATTAACCTAGTTAAAGTGCTATTACACATGAAATGGGGTGGACCCCAACACCCTGCCAAGATCTTGGTTTACGTCCTAAAATCCACCATCCTACTCTCCTACCCTAATTGTTAAAATGACCAATTCAACCCTAATGGTTTAAAGGGTCTTTTTGATACCCGATGCTTGGATAGTTCTCATTACCTAAAACCCTGAACTATTTAAAATACGCAACGACATATCTTACCTTTTGGTCTCGGCTGTGGTCGCGGCTTGGCCTCGGCTGTGGTCTCGGATGTGGTCGCGGCTTGGCCTCGGCTGTGGTTACCAAAACAAAGCACATATTCAAAGGTTACATTTATATATATACCAGAGTACAACACATAATAAACGGTTACAAATACATTAAATTGATTGCTATCTTCATAAGTTTGGTAATATAGAAAAATATATATAGCAATTCATTGAGTACATGGAAAACCAACTAACCATTAATAGCTTGGTATATAGATTCCAGGCATGAATGATAAGATACTGCCAGTGCTTTCGTACCTTGACAAAAGACACCGAAAACATTAATAAGCTGAAATCTACGTTTACTGTAAAAATATAAATCTTGTGCATTCTATTTCTTAAACTTTATTTATTGTTATATGTATTCAGTTAGATAAGTATAAACTATACTACGATAAGTATTTTGAAGATAATTTGTTTCTTTACAATAAAAATATTTAGAGGTTGTAAGCTTGAGGCAATCCCTTTGACATATCAATTTATAGCTACCCTTTTATCACAAGTACATGAAGCATATCACTTACAAACCACAATACCTAAGCTTTTCAATCAAATCGGTATAACACAAGCTAAATCGAGCTTAATCTAAAAACTAACAAATACCCACAAACAAAAACCCATGAAGCATCAAATCGATATAACACAAACAAAAACCCATGAAGCATTAACCAAATAAGAGATACCCACTTAAGATTAAAACTATATAACAAAAACCCATGAAGCATTTAACAATAAATTAAGAGTATTTATAAAAATTACAAAAGGATTTGGATTAAATTAGTAAAAACTAAAAGATACCCACTTAAGATGAAGGAGGCGGCTCGGTGATGTAGTGGTGGTGGAGGCGGCTCGGTGATGTAGTGGTGGTGGAGGTGGTGCGGTGATGGAGGTGGTGCTATGAAGATGAAGGAGGTAAAGCGACTACTAGCGTAAGTTTTTTTTTTTTTTTTTTTTTTTTTTTTTTCATCTCGTGAAAGGAGATCTTGGTTAATAAGTGAGGTGATTTTACGATTAGTTTTCGCCGGGGACATGTAACCGTGAAAACTTTGTTTGTCTTCTAGCAAGACTTTTGGCGGGGACTTGTCCCCGGGGAAGGTTATGGCGGGATAAAGTAAAAACATGGGAGGGAAAAATAAAAAAATCGAGAAAAGTTTTCCCGGGGACATGTCCCCGGCAAAAGGTGTTTTAATCAATATTCATATTAAAAACAATCTTTATTATCATTTTTAATAACTAAGTATAGGTGCTATGGTATACGTATCATGTTGAACGACCAACTATAGGTTCTATGGTATACGTATCATGTTAAACGGCCGAGTATAGGTGCTATGGTATACGTATCATGTTAAACGACCAAGTATAGGTGCTATGGTATACGTATCATGTTAAACGACCAACTATAGGTGCTATGATATACGTATCATGTTAAACGACCAAGTATAGGTGCTATGGTATACGTATCATGTTAAACGGCCGAGTATAGGTGCTATGGTATACGTATCATGTTAAACGACCAAGTATAGGTGCTATGGTATATGTATCATGTTAAATTCAGAATTTGTATACATCAATGCATCAGTATATATAAATTATTATTATTATTTATATACATCAATACATCAATGCATAGGTCCAAATTCTTGTAGTTGTCTAATGGTCTCAACTTCCCACCAAAAAAATGGCGCCAAAAATTCCCACAAAAAAAATGGCGCCAAAAATTCCCACAAAAAAAATGGCGCCAAAAATTCCCACAAAAAAAATGGCGCCAACACTTCCCACCAACATGACAAACATATTATATAGTTCTTGTATCTTTGCACGAATTTCACAACCTCTTATCCTCAAAACCACTCAACCTGACAACCTCTTATCTTCACACAAATTTCAAAACCTGAGATGGAGCCATTTAATGCTTTTATGTGTTCTTGTGGAGCGGGAAATATAAAATTAAGTACATCACATAAAGAATATTCATCTGGACGACAATATTATGCATGTCCTCTGTCAAAGGTGAACAATCATGCATTTCTTATTTATGTAAATATACAAATAATTGGGTTGTAATCTCTTATAATTTTCTTATTATGTAATGATTTCGTAAAAGAAGATAATGGGTGCGGATATTTTATGTGGAAGGATGAATTTGACGAGTACTTAAGAACAATCTCTTCTCAAGGTTCGGATCCGCACCAACAGAGTGCTCGAGCTGCCATGAAAAGATCTTAGGATAAACTTGCCGGAATCACAAAAACATGTGCTAGAGACAAGAGTAAGGTTGCTGGAGGCAAGACTTGAAAGGGCAAGGATTCCTGACGACCACGCATATCAGTCGGATGCATTACTTCATGAGCTGTTAGGTGACATGGAAAATCTTCGTATGTAGTAGTAGTAGTTGTTGTTGTTCTTGTAGTTGTTGTTGTTGTTGTTGTTGTTGTTGTTGTTGTTGTTGTTGTTGTTGTTGATGTTGTTGTTGATGTTGCTGATCAAAGTAGTAGTTGTTCTTGTAGTTGTTGTTGTTGATGTTGTTGTTGTTCTTGTAGTATGTATCCGCTGTATTTTTATAAATCAAAGCACATGCCGGATTTGTAAAGTCGACCATATGATACACACGACATAAACCTTAACAAACATCGCCCATTCAATTTTTTTCCTCGCTACTTCCCGCTCGCTAGAACTCGCACCATCTTTTCCCTTCCTTTGCTTGACGAACTGCTCAAACAATGCTTCAAGATTTGTTACCCTATTTCCCGCATCATCAAATGTGTAATCGAACGGGCTTTTTTCAGCTTCATCTTTTCCTTCCTTTGCTTGACGAATCGCTTCAAACATTGCTTGACTTCAGTGTTTTCTCCTCCAACACCATTAGCTTCACGGTCCAAATACACCCTCAGTAGAATGGCTCTTTCCTTAACCATTCCGAACGCGGTCTCTCATCAACGGGTCTATGTTCTTATAAGAACCATATTCATCATAAATTTCGACCCATACGTATCAAGAACTCGAGTAAAGAGATATATCGACGATAAAACGATTACCACTCTTTTTCCGGCGTAATCACCATTATATTGTTACGTGTGTTTTGTGGGAATTGACGATTGGGTTATTTATGTTTTTCCAAGCACTGGGTTTTAGTTATGTATTAATAGTTGCAATAAAGTGTATTTTTGTAAATACTACTTTTGTCGGGGACATGTCTTTGGGGAAAGGTTTGGCGGGAATTTTCTCGGCAACAATTAGCATGCTTTTGACTTGGTCAATTTTTTGGTAAAAGTGAAATACACTTTCGGCGGGGACAAGTACCCGGAGAAAGTTTACGTTGAATTTTGACTAGCCGGTCAAAATTTGTTAAAAATCCAACATACTTTCACCGGGGACAGGGGCGGAGCCACCTTGTAATTAGTGGGGGGAAAGGCCCCCAATGATGGTCCACGAGAACAACTAAATCAGTAGAAAAGCTGGCTAAGTTAGGTGCAAAAATTGGTAGTGCCCTCAACATACAGAGTAGAGTGCTCTCTTTAAAAAAATTATCATCAATTTAATCATCAAAGTCATTTTTCCGGTCGTCGAAGGTTGGTAGAGACATGAAAAGCACAGTGAGAAATGGGGAAAGGGGCTGTGAAGAAGAAATAGGTACACTAAAATATAGTTAAATATCTGGTCAATATATACTTTCTCTGTTTCCCATATACTTTTGCATTATTACTGTAGTGTCTTATTAAAAATATTATTTAAAAAAAGCTTTATCTACTATGTAGATTTTTATTTACAATGCTTTTCTTTTAGTTCATTTAGTTCAAAGTTAAGTTTGAGTTTCTTCTTCAAAGAATTATATTACAAAAACATTTTTTTTATATATGCAAGCAAATTATTAAGGTCCAGTTACTTTGATAAAATTTAGAAGCGTATGTAAACGATGAACCGACCCGACCCGTTTTTGAATTTTCTCATATTTTTTTTACCCGTTATCGAATCATTTTCACCGCTCATTGCCCCCTTCGATTAGATTTCCTGGCTCCGCCACTGACCGGGGACATGTCCCCGCCGAAAGTGTGCGTTGAATTTTCCCTAACAGGTCAGCGCATTCATGTGCCACGTCAGATTTAATTTTGTCCTTTAGTGACTTTCGCCAGGGACATTGCGTCCCCGGCGAAAGTCTCCTGGCCCGTCCATCCGATTGTTGTAGTGTGTGTGGTTGGGACGGAATGGGAAGCCGGGATCCATTTCGTAAGTGGTTTACGAGCAAGAAGAAGATGTCAAGCTGGGAAAATAAAGCAGACTGGCTAAGTGAAGAAGTATGACGTCAAATATTATAAAAGCAACGAGCTAAATTCCATGTAAACGAACTTATAGAGCTCAAATAACAAGCTTGCAGGCAAGTAAAAGTTGACCATAGACTCTTAGAAAGTTTGACATGCTTACTCCGAATGGTACGTAGTACACAGGTATATTTATCTCGACTATGAGTACATGTTTAGATAAACAATGATTACTGTATCTTATGATGTTATACTTAGCATTGATCGTACTTGTTTTATTTCCCATAGTTGTATAATTGTATGGTTGTTTTATATTTAGCATACGTGTTCCTAGTTTGAAACTTGTGAGTACACGATCATTATAACTAGTCGACTATAATCCATAAAACAAAATGTTAAAAAATTAATCACCCAAGCAAAAACAAAAGGTAAATTACTAAATTGAAAAAAAATTTATACATTGTTATTAATTTTTTACATTAACCATTTATATTTAAAACGTGTCAAATTTTTCTAACTTTATGTTTAAAATTGTAAGCTTGTCAATAAATATAAAAGACAACATCAACCAATTTTTCCTTGAAAACTTAAATATTTCAAATCATAAGCTTGCAAGGCAAAAAGGTTGAAGTAGGCTTTTAAATGAGTACAACATGCCTATCTTTAAATGTATCATTCCCACCTTATTTATAACCAACTCCTCACAAACTACTTTTCTTCTCAATGCTATGTGGGATGCCTGTGGTTTATTTGAATATATGTTAACCATTACGATTACATGTTTAGATAAACACTAATTATATCGTTATAGAGTCTGGGAAACAGACGGCGAATTTGTTTTAAGAGAATCGTGTTAAACACGAGCCTCGTTCACGACCTTTTACTGCTTTCTTTTATATATATCGTTATAGAGTTTGTCTTCTGCTTCTACCCCATTATGTCTGCTGTTTTATTATTTCTGTTAATTTATTTATTGTTATGATAATCTGATTTTTATTAATAAAAGTGTACACCATTTCTCACATTATAAGCATTTTGTAGTACACTGGTACATTCATTTGAGTTTATCTTGACTATTACGAGTTCATGTTTAGATAAATACTCCGTACTAATTAATGTATGTTATGACGTTATACTCGCACTAGTTTTATTTCCCATATTTTCATATTTTTCTTTTAAGTAACTGTGACATTTTAAAACATAAGGTACTGATTTTAGTCGATGGCTCTTTTTAATGAGTTATAAAATTTTTACATTCTAAATACAAGAGCCGTGGAAAGTACGAAAAGCTAGAGAAGATGCATTGAGTTATAGTAAACACAATCAATTTCTATTAGATATTATGTTTCTTATAACAGGTTTTCATTTCTTTTTTACACATATGTATATTTCTCAATCATATCTCATATATTCTTTCGGTTCTTGAGACTCGTAGATCCAGCATGTCGAACTGGTTGAACCTCTGGCCCGACTATTAAAACCATTGTTACTGTATATTGTAATTTGTTTTCTTCTTAGTAGTGCTTTAGTTGCAAACAGGATACAACTTGGTGATCAACACTAAAGTTGTACAGTTTGTAAAGATTAACAAACTTAAAATTCGAAACACCTTTGTACGTTACTGCCAAAATGACTGAAAATAAGTATTACGTCTAAGAAGACAATAAAAATCTTGTAACCAGAGGAAACGGTTCAGTTCAATTTAAATAAGTTTCTAAGAGTGACCCTTTCTAACAAGTTGTGTTTGTGCTCATCAAGAACCTTTTGTACTATATCATAAGCTCTAGACTTTGTACAAAAGTTGCAAGAAAATAGCTCGCAATGGATTTCGCCAAAAACCCTTCCACCATGTTCATGAGTAGTTCATGTAAGTTCTAAGCATCATTAAGCTTGTGTTCATTAAGCGCATTTTGTAATTCCTCACTTAGCTTATCTGGATCTCTAGCTTAAGATTGAACTTGCCAAAAGATTTCCATCGATGAACTTCATGTTAAGTTTATGATATATAAAATACAATAAAACATAAAGACATCAAGAGTACACAGCGGAAGACTTAAAGATCATAACAAATAAATTAATTAACTGAAAGTATGCGTAACGTACCTCTTGCGAATGTCAGATCTCAAGAGCAAACCAAAGAAGTGGTTTAGAGAGTTGTCCCTTACCGTTCTACAACTCAAACCAAATGGTGTAAGAATAGTGTCTTACAACCACATTCTTGTACACACGAATTAACCAATAAATCAAGCAATTGCTAGATCTAACACAAGTCCTCGTTTATGAAAAACGAAACCAAACTCCCTTACAAGTGGGGTGTTCGGCCGAAAATGGGACAAGAGAGAGGAGAGGAGAGATCTAGGGTTAATTCAATGCACAAGTATATGAAACCCTAGAACCTAACCCTCTTTATATACTAGTAGGGAAACTTTGGGAACAAGTTAGGGATTGGGTTGAAACCCATTACCCTTGGCCAGCCATAGGACAAGCCCAAGGGAAAACCCAAACTTTTCATTTCAAGTTTTTCCATTTCTAGTCCTTCTTTTCATTTAACGGTCGTTAGTCATTTTTCCGTTAAATACTTAACGATCGTTAACCGGACTTAATGTGCAATAATTAATCGTAAACATAAACATTAATTATTAACTTTAATTCTCATTCGCTAATGTGTGCAATCCCGTGGTCACGAGTTCGAATCCGGACATTCACATGTTTGTAAATATATACAGCCCAACAGCCCCACTGGATATGTTTACGAACGTGAAATGACATTGGTTAGCGCCTAGCAACACGCCAATGCCCCCGGTACAACTCGTGTATGGTTTTCGGAGAAAACCAAGTTTGATGATTCATCATCATATTCATTCTTTGTTTCTAATACCATATTAATAAGAATATGGATCTTACTCATTTCTTAATTAACTATTCTGCTTTCGCTTTATATGATTTATTAAGATTACCAATTCTTCCGAACATATTCCAGAAGACCTTGGGTATGGCCATACAAACATCTTAACAACCCTACGAGGGGCCCAATAGTATTATACTTCAAAATAAATTTGAAGGAAACAAATCCCATTTTGACTACAAGCAGATTCATAGATTTCGCAACATTTCGAAAACAACCCTTATAACTACCGATTCATATAGCGTTAGATTGATTCACGAAATGCAATACATCCATGACATATCTCTTGTATCTCAAGTCGAGGATAAATATTCATGATATACTTAATGACTAAGATCCATAAAGTATCATCATGTGGGTGAGATAAGTCCTATATTCAATTCATTGAATATTATCTGAAATTAGTCATGCTACGCATCAATATACTTTCAAGTATATTATAACTAATACTCAGATTTGTCTTAATTCAATATCATTCCCATGTTATTTATTGACAACGGACTATTTAGAATAACTTAAGTTGTTCATGGATTTAAACATGCAAATATAGGACACAATATTATAAATGAAATTAAACGTATACCGTACTTTTATTCATTATAAATAATAATTGTTTAACATCCTTTATCCAAATACTAAATAGATCAATGCATGATAATTCTTAGTTAATGAATTTTTTCCACAAGTCATGCAACTCATACTTGTTGACAAGGCATAATTTCAACTAACTTTGATCTATAGGAATTTTGAGAATACTTATTTCAAGAATTCAATTTCTTGTATGTGTTTACACATATCTTGATATTGTCATATCATTCCATAAGGTGCGTGACAACCTGAACCACCTTTATATGACAATCATCTTTCAAAACTTTTAAAGTTTAAAGTATTCTTTATTCTTTAATGTATAATGCAACTATGCTCTTAGTTGAGCATAACTAGTCAACATGGTCATCATCAAGGATACCGTGACTACAATTGAGTGTCATCTCAATTATACTAGCATCATTGTATACAATCATATGCTCTTTAAACATCCGTAAACTTTGAATACTATTTGTTTGGTGCCATTCGAACTTCAAGTTTGTTGACTATAACAATTACATAACAATTGTTGTATAGAATCTGGGAGCAACTTCAGGCTGAGGAATGCAATTCTAAATCCAAACATAAATAATACAATGTTGTTAAATCATCTTGTAATCAAGCATGACACAACAATCTTACAACATGATGTACATGATAAAACTTCAAGTTAGACTTTAAGATCTTATTCATATTCTATCTTGTCAAAGATATGTATTAATCATGTTTTATTAGAATCATTTATTTACCGCATATGTTTATAGTAATAAACATATATTCCAAGGTTGTGTGTCTTATTTCCAAATCTTACAAACTAAGTTTCATTCCCAACTAAAACATAATTTATGTGGAATGTAGTTGCCCATACAACATATAAGATTTAAGAAAATAAAAAATAATACTCCCACTAGCTTTCAGGAATACTTATGAGCTATCTTATTTTAATTATTAAATCAAACATGGATTTAATATTAAACATAAGAATCATCTCCTAGATGCATGCATATATCCATTCATGGATTCTTGCGGTTTGTACATATTCAAAGATTATTTGAATTCATAAAACTCCTTTGCATTACTTATCGTCCCGCAAAAGTAATTCCAAAACAAAGAGTTTTGATATTCATTGTCAAAATTTCACATCAATGAAACTAAGTATGACAATTATAATCTTTATACTTCTATTTAATGTATCTAGGAAAGAATATTCAATCATAGTTAATTGCTTAAATATGATTAATATTATTATCACTAGACATGCATTAAATATGTGTACAATATTGTCCATATGATTTCTACACAAAGATTTAAACCACTAGGGTTTTCATCCTTTGAAGAAACTCATTTTCATTATTAAGATAAACCAAGTATCTAAAGTTGATTATCTTTATGGACGACATCTCAACATTCATAGTATGATTGATTTACCACAATTCAACATTTGGTAAATTTATCATTATGATTATGAGCTTACCATGATCATGTAACTCATATTCCTCAAAGATATTAAATATCGAGATATCCTTACGGATCTCGAATGACAATTCCATCATATTGAGGTCTATCATATACATGTTTAGCCTCATCATGATATTTTCTAGTGCATTTTAGAAGATTATGTATTTTGTAATTCAATCTTTCAAGATCTAAACAAAACTCCCACTTGCTTTTAACAATTTAAATATTACCTTTAAAAATTTTAGCAAGTAGAGCAACAATACATTGTTCTCTTTTGGGATATTACAAAACATTGACAGTTCCTGACTTTAGTTTGTTACAACCCACTTTACAAGTAGTTTAACAAATTCAGAACTTCATTATAAGACTTAATGTGATTCATCACATTCCATAAACAAATGGTGTCTTATCAATCTTCTAGGTTGGAGTCTTATTGAGTATATTCAATCTATACTCAATCTTCTAACCTTGATAACATGTGAAAGAAACTATAGTTATCTTGAATCAAACATGCCAATAGATTTTGATTCTTCTAACTGAACATACCATAAAACTATGGTATTTCATTAGAATTAATATTGTAAGATAATCTAACAATATTTAAGATAACCATCTACTCTTTGGCTTACCTATTTACCAACAAAGTAAAACTTAATGGTACAATAGAATTACCAAGTCAATTGCATGCATTATAACACAAGTATTCTTGACCAAGTCAAAAGACATATCAGTTATAATCCCACTATACGTTATAAGTCATTGATCAACTCATTGACTTCATGCATGTGTCTTAAAACACAACAAGTTAACGTCTTACTTTATATTGTAAGTCTTGTATTAACAGACTTCATGTTTGTGACTTTACAAAATCATAAACATTTATAATTAAAGTAATTATGAACACTACCTCGGGTTTCAATTAAAATTTCAAGTTAATATTTACTACATATATTTAAGTCATTCAACGAATACTTAAATTCAAAGTAGTATTAGATTACTTCATTTAATTATGTCATTCCATGAAAAGTTCAACGTAAGAAACTGCAAAATCATCCATGCTCGTTCTCACGACACGTGGGTATTTTACCTTGGGCTACAATCTAGTTCACGTTTTAACGTAACATAAATTGTAACTACAAGTGTTTCTTAAATATTGAATGACATAAATATTTAAAATAAAGTAGTCTTTGTTATCATCTTGACACATGTTCTTAATAGGGCAATCTTACATATTAAATGTATAAGTCCTATTAGAACGTTACTTTCTTACCTTACAGTCAAGAGAATCCATTTAAATCATATTTATATGTGTTGTACCTTGCACACAATAAAGATCTCTCCCAATTGTGAACGGAACAACATCATGTAGCAGATAAACAACACGATACACGTTCGTTTATTTGATTAATATGATTTGTGTCATAGATATAACTAGTAGATATAAGACTATATTGATTTGTAAGGAAACGCACATGACAATCCTTAAAAAACATAAGTGCCTACAATTGGAAAGTAATTATCTACATGATATTCAAGAGATAATTTGGATTACTACGCAGCAAATAAGGCTTGTAGCTCCCACTGAATTAGAAATCATTATAACAACTTCTTATTCAGTAATGCAACACAAATGCTCCCACTGAATTGGACAACATTGTAATTGTTTCATAACCAGTGAAAACAACTTGCTTGCTTTTTACTTTCCTACACCTTTAAAGAACCATATGTAATCATTACTAAGGTACTAAAAAGTGTATTCTACTCTATGAATGATGGGTTATCCATCAATGTTATTAACTTGAAAATTTGGGTATGCAATTTCTTCCTTAACAGGCCTACCATGCCCATACTGGTATGTAGCACCTTTAAAGGCTAAAGCAAAACAACTAGATAAAATATGCTAGTTTGCCTTTTACCAATTTTCGCGGTAATTAGTCTAGTTTAATTTAGTAACTCACATACATGTTTTCTAGTTAACCAACATTCATGTTTGTTACAAAAGGATTCATTCACCAAATGAGGGTAATGAAATCTTTATGGAAAATAAGATGTGCAATTCATTGCCATGAGTTACATTAGAATTTAGACAATTCAAATGTTCCTATTATACCTTTCTCATTCATGAAAAGGAATAGGATTGAGTCTCATTCTTCTCCCATGAAAAGAGACTTTGTTGGTCTTTTCGGTAAATTATTCTCGATCAAACATTTATTTGAAAGCAGAATTGATCAATTTACTAATCAAAGACTAAACCACGTTTATGGTTAAATGTTGCATTTATACATTCAAAAGAATTACAAAATTCAATTTTAGTATTTTCGATAATTAACCTTTTCAAGAAAATTAAATACCCATGGTTCATAAACATATAACCATTTAATTTTCATTGAAAACTAGGATCCAAATTGACATATTTTCATCACATCAGTTGATCTGCTAGTAATGAAAGTATTCAAAATGGTACGAGTCGAACCTCAATTGCCAATTTTCAAATTGCAACTCCTAGATTTATGGGAATTACATTTAGCCAATTTCAATTGCCATGTAAGCATGTTTTATCCCCATCTTATGCCTTGAGTTGTCAGTTCTCACTACAAAGCTCAATTAAGTTGTCCAACTTAAGAAACTGCAAAATCATCCATGCCCGTTCTCACGACACGTGGACATTTTACCCTTTGATTCTGATCTAAGTCACGTTCTCACGCAAATAAAATGTAATCTTAGGTGTTTCGTTTATTGGATGGCATATAACTTAAATTAAAGGGTAATAATCTTGATGTCAATCAAATATGTACAAAGATGTCATGCATTCATCTTCGTAACATAGGTTTTATTAAAATATTTATATCTTGTTTTAATGTATAAGCTTTTCATCATCAAACTTTAATTGAGGTATTGGATTCACCAATAAAGGAATTTAGTGTTAATTATCATCCATTATACCGTACTTTTGCATAAGTGTAAACACTTAGTGTTTCGGGTAATTACCACCTAAATGGCGCATGAAATTAAAACTAATTCGCCCTTAAGATGAGCTTGCATATTTTATGGCTTACTAAGTAGCTCCATTCGAACTTACAGAGGCGGAGGACCGAAGCGCTAAAGCATAACCTTAGACATCCTTTCATGATTGTGACGCACTTCTTTATTAACCCCTTTATAGTTCATTCTCATGGGTGAGCCGTTCAGACCATTTGTACCAAAGTCATCAATCAATTAAACGATTACGATTACTATGCTTATAAAATACATGTTTCACCATTGTTTAGGTCAGTTTATTTTTCTTGTAAAAATACCCTTGTTACAAAAAACAAACAAGCAAGTATTTATAAAAATAAACAGATAAACAATGAATACATAACAAATAAAAGTCATGCATATCAAATAGCCAAATGCAAACTGTTTTGATAAATCCTATTAATAACCAATTCTAGATCTGTCAATATGCATATATTTAATTAAGACTTTCACCCGTTTTCATCTATGTACAAGGTGAGCCACATGCATCGATTCATCGATTGCGTAAGTCAAAATTAAGTATATACCACATTGCACATAATTGATTAAATTAATAATTATTGAGGTCTTCCCAATTTTAGATCTATCATAATTTAGTGTATATCACTTAAACAAGAAAGACATACAATAAAAGCGGATCCATGATAAAACATGCGAGATAATTATCATGGACATAAAATTACACTTAACAATTAATGCAATTATACAGAGTAGCATATACACATAAAGTTGCATGCATCTTAGGGTTTCTAATCCAATTAAAACTTTAGTTTACAAAACCCTAATTAGGGCACCAAAATAACGCCCCCCTCAAAATTAGGGTTTAGGTTTTGCAAACCCTAGATCTACGATACAAATAATAACACAATCATGTTTATTTTAATTATGTGTTTCAAGAATTAATTACTTGTTATACAAGGCTCGTGATGCCATGTTTAGTTTAAGATATATAAAATACAATAAAACATAAAGACATCAAGAGTACATAGCGGAAGACTTAAAGATAAAACAAATAAATTAATTAACCGAAAGTATGCGTAACGCACTCTCTTGCGAATGTCGATCTCTAGAGCAAACCAAAGAAGTGGTTTAGAGAGTTGTCCTCACCGTTCTACAACTCAAACCAAATGGTGTAAGAATAGTGTCTTACAACCACGTTCTTGTACACACGAATTAACCAACGAATCAAGCGATTGCTAGATCTAACACAAGTCCTCGCTTATGAAAACGAAACCAAACTCCCTTACAAGTGGGGTGTTCGCCGAAAATGGGACAAGAGAGAGAGAGAGAGATCTAGGGCTAATTCAATGCACAAGTATATGAAACCCTAGAACCTAACCTCTTTATATACTAGTAGGGAAACTTTGGGAACAAGTTAGGGATTGGGTTGAAACCCATTACCCTTGGCGATAGGACAAGCCCAAGGGAAAACCCAAACTTTTCATTTCAAGTTTTTCCATTTCTAGTCCTTCTCTTTTCATTTAACGGTCGTTAGTCATTTTTCCGTTAAATACTTAACGATCGTTAACCGGACTTAATGTGCAATAATTAATCGTAAACATAAACATTAATTGTTAACTTTAATTCTCATTCGCTAATGTGTGCAATCCCGTGGTCACGAGTTCGAATCCGTACATTCACATGTTTGTAAATATATACATTTCCAACACTTCAACCCTCTGATGAAATGCTATGTTGTAACAATATTGACGTCTTAGTCACTAAATTGATCTATGTAAATAGTCGGCCTATTGAAATTTGAAAAACTCAAATCCTAGAACCAATACCAGCTTATGTACTTTTAAAGAAAAGCTTAAAAAAAGCTCAATCTGAGAAAGTTATATGCTGATATAGAGGCAAGAACATTTTTTTTTTGGTAGCATTTGTGATTCTCGTAAATCTTTTCCTTTTCATGTATAGATACTTATATATTGTTTTGAATATTTAATAAATAAAATACAATCGAAATAAATTATCATTTACTTTGGCTGCTTCTTACTGTGCTTTAAAAAGAATAACATTGTGGACATTAGATTAGTAGGGAGGGGATTGGATGGCCTGGTTTAGTTGTTCTAAACAAAGTAGGGAGGGGATTGGCTGGTTGGGATGACGGGACGGAGTGGGAAGTCGGGCTGGCCTACAACTAAAAATCCTTCTTACAAGTGGGTTCCGAGCAGGAACAAGACATCGAGCATGAAAGACTTGACCATCCGCGAATTTTTGGAGTAAATAATAGATCAGATCCTTTTTACATAAGATTAGTAATTAGCAATACATTAAACCAACCCAATCAACTGTAAATACTTCATCCTCTTTATCATAACCAACATAAATTGTGTAAGTTACCACTACAACAATCGGTTGGACGGGCGAGGGGCCTTTCGCCGGGGACAACATGTCCCCGGCGAAAGTCACTAAACGAAAAAATAAAATCTGACGTGGCATATAAATACGCTGACTTGTTACAGAAAATTCAACGGATACTTTCGGCGGGGACATGTCCCCGGCGAAAGTAAGTTTGATTTTTATCAAACTTTGACCGGATAGTCAAAATTCAACGTAAACTTTCGCCGGGGACTTGTCCCCGCCAAAGGTATATTTCACTTTTACCAAAATTTGACCAAAGTCAAAAGCATGCTAATTGTTCGCAGGAAAATTCCCGACAAACCTTTTCCCGGGGACATGTCCCCGGCAAAACCTGTTGTTTATAAAAAATTCACTTTATTGCAACTATTAATACATAACTAAAACCCCGATGTTTGGATAGTCTTTTCATTACGTTAAAACCCTAAATTATTTTAAAATTAAAACGGCATATCTTTAGTTCCATCGTCTGTCGTTACAAAATATCTGGTCAAAAAACGGCATATCGTGTTTGTTAAATGTGATATTGTTTCTTCAGTTTCATTCTTTGGGCATATGTAATTTAGTATTTGAAAAGGGGTGTTTGGACACCATAATCTTGTTAACTAAGAATATGGTCACTTTACAAACCAAAGATGTGATTTGATTTATAAAAATACTTGATGATACATACTACAAGAACAACAACAACATCAACAACAAAGAACTACAAGAGCAACTACTACTTTGATCAACAACAACAACAACAACAACAACTACTACTACTACAAGAACAACAACAACTACTACTACTACATACGAAGATTTTCCATGTCACCTAACAAATTACAGTAATGCATCCGATGACATGCGTGGTCGTCAGAAAACTTGCCATTTGAAGTCTTGCCTCCAAAGAACCTTACTCTTGTCTCTAGCACATGTTTTGTGATTCCAAAGAAGTTTATCCTAAGATCTTTTCATGGCAATCGAGCACTCTGTTAGTGCAGATCCGAACCTGAGAAGAGATTGTTCTTAAGTACTCGTCAAATGCATCCTTCCACATAAAATATCCGCACCGTTATCTTTTCGGTCTGTTACATAATAAGAAAATTATAAGAGATTACAACCCAATTATTTGTATATTTACTTAAATAAGAAATGTATGATTGTTCACCTTGATGAGGACATGAATAATATTGTCGTCCAGATGAATATTCTCTATGTGATGTTCTTAATTATAAATTTTCGCCCACAAGAATACATAAAAGGATTAAATTGCTCCATCTCGTGTTTTGAAATTTGTGTGAAGATAAGAGGTTGTGAGGTTGAGTGGTTTTGAGGATAAGATCCGTAGCTTTTGGTGGGATAAGATCTCAAGTTTCTTTATGTGATATATAGAGCGATCCGTAGCTTTTGGTGGGATAAGATCTCAAGTTTTCTTTATGTGATATACATAGCGGATCCGGTAGCTTTTGATGGGAAGTTTTGGCGGCATGTTTTTGTGGAATTCTTGGCGCCATTTTTTGGTGTGAAGTTGAGACCAAGTAATAATAATAATAATAATAATAATAATAATAATAATAATAATAATAATAATAATAATAATAATAATAATAATAATAATAATAATAATAATAATAATAATAATACTCCTCCGTCTCAAAATTATTGTCGGAGACAAAAAACACAATTTAATAAAAGTGGGACAACTTTAATTTTAACCATTCAAAGGAATATTCCTCCACAAAATTCTCTAGTTTTTACTATAAAGGGAAAGTGGACAATTAATTTGAGACACCCAAAAAGAAATGTGGACTATTATTTTGAGACGGAGGAGTAATAATAATAATAATAATAATAATAATAATAATAATAATAATAATAATAATAATAATAATAATAATAATAATAATAATAATAATAATAATAATAATTTGATCGGGTTTCCCAAACTGTTGAATCTACTTTCCATCTTTCCCTCGACGGATGGCGTTATGGAGCTCTTTAAAGGAGGATCACACTGGATTGGCTTAGGGTGGCTCCGTGATCCGGATTGGGACAAACTATGAGTGCAGTGGCTTATCGGTGTGTCTTGTGTTATCGTTTGGGTGTTCCTCTTTCACCGTTCGTGTACCGTGTTCTCGCCCGCCTAAGGTTTTCTGAAGATATTTACGGGATCACGCCGTTTCGTGTGCGGGTATTGTTGGCATTAAACATCGCCACAACCTTGTGCCCGATGTTCTTGTTGACATATGCTCGATCCGGGATTTCCGCCGCAAGGAGGTGGATATTGGGCTTTTTGGAGATGGGGGATGATCCTTGCGACCGTCGACATATTACTCTACTCTTGGGATAGTGGACGCGATGTATGTGTTGATCTTACGGGTTCGTCGCCTTTGACGCAATCCGGTTGATTGATTTTATACTGTATGAGTGATCGGTGATCTTTGCTTTCAGCGTAAACGGGTCAAGCACGATGCCAAATGTACGGATATTGGGTATGGGTTTCTCCCTCTCTTTTCCTCTTTTGGAGAACTTGAGAAAGATGCGGTCACCTTACTCAAGCGTATTCGACGCTTCTCGATGACTCCGGACATTGGAGTCGTGCAACGTTTATATCTTTAATAGAATTGGTTTTACCATTGCTAGAGGTGTGGGGGCTCAGTTGGTTTCGAGGCTCCCCACTAATCTTTTGTAATCCTATGAGTTTTTAATAAAAGTGTGATTTAAAAATAATAATAATAATAATAATAATAATAATACGTATACCAATGCACCTATACTTGGTCGTTTAACATGATACGTATACCATAGCACCTATACTTGGTCCTTTAACATGATACGTACACCAAAATGCACTTATACTTGGTCGTTTAACATGATACGTATACCAATGCACCTATACTTGGTCGTTTAACATGATACTGATAAGGTTTTAAAAGGTACCATTTTGAGAGGTCGTTTTAGCCCTTATTTGATCACTTTTGTATCCGTTATTGCTTAATATCGTTCCTTTTCACTTTTTAGGTCTCTTGAAGGCAAAATGCTGGAATGGCACTTATTTGGACGAAAAGGCGCGAATATACGAAGAAAATGGCCAAAGTCAAAATCGAGACACTCAAAGTCTGCCGAAAATAGAAGGCGACGCGCCATCGCTTAATCGGCGCCGTCGAGGATTTTGTGACGGTCAAGACAAAACTCGTGTTTTCAAGAGACAAGATCGGGCTTTAAAGGAGTAGACCGTCGCAACTCGACGGCCTAGATGCGACCCGCACGGCGTCGAAGGCGAGAGGACGGCGTCACGGGCATAAGGTGACGCCGTCGCAAGGTTAACGTGGCCAAGACGAAACCCTAATGACGGCGACACGACGGCGTCACGAAACATAAGGTGACGCCGTCGCATATGTAATCTTATATAGAATCCGAATTTTTCGCTTTTAGGGAGAGTCTTTGGAGTGAAAACCTAAAACCGAACCAAAGGTGTCTTGTACAGTATTTTAGGTTCTAAACCCTATTTTACATCAAGATAAGTCTTTACTTCATCAATTCAATTATGTCTTTGATTATTTGTGTATGCTTGCATGTTCTCCATGTCCCGCTAATTTATGTGTGTGTTTGCTTAGGAAGTATGAAACTTAATTATTGAATATTGATTGGTTGTTTCTTATCTTAGTTGATTAATGATCTAGTAATGCGATAGGTCATTCGTTGTGTACTTAATGCTTGATTCATCTTTGTGAACCTTAGAATATAATTACCGAGTAGTTGTAGGCTAAACCATCCAAAGAGTGCCTTAGAGTAAGAGTTTATCATCCCAGTGGGTTTGTAGACGAGACCTTTGGTAAGTTCAAAGAGTTAGGGAGAAACGCATACCCTACAACTTTAGACACACAACGCAACTAAGAATAAGGACGTGACAACTCAACCATCAATAGGAGATAATTAAGGAGTAGTAAAACCTAAGTAAACACATCTTTAAACTATCATACGAGCACACATTAATTAGACATAGACTCCCACAACCTTAGTTTAGATAATTAGATAATAGTAGAGTAATCGGTAGAAATACCAACCCCCAAATCCAATACCCGAGATTCGTACCTTTCAATTTCATAAAATATAAAAAATACAAAAAAATAATCTTCCTCAACCTCAACCTTAGCGTGTTAACTTCTCACTAGCATTCCTATTCCCAGAGAACGATATCAATACCCGTGGCTTACCCTAATTACTACACTACAACGTTTAGGTTCACTGCCTAGGGTGTTATAAAACTTGCTCGAAGAAAAGGAAGTTTCCTTGACCCCGAACGACGCGTGTAGCGTTATCAGATACATATACCAATGCACCTATACTTGGTCGTTTAACATGATACGTATACCATAGCACATATACTTGGTCCTTTAACATGATACGTATACCATAGCACCTATACTTGGTCGTTTAACATGATACGTATACCAATGCACCTATACTTGGTCCTTTAACATGATACGTATACCAATAGCACCTATACTTGGTCGTTTAACATGATACGTATACCAATGCACCTATACTTGGTCGTTTAACATGATACGTATACCAAAGCACCTATACTTGGTCCTTTAACATGATACGCATACTAAAATGCACCTATACTTGTTCGTTTAACATGATACGTATACCAATGCACCTATACTTGGTCGTTTAACATGATACGTATACCAATGCACCTATACTTGGTCGTTTAACATGATACGTATACCAATGCACCTATACTTGATCGTTTAACATGATACGTATACCAATGCACCTATACTTGGTCCTTTAACATGATACGCATACCAATGCACCTATATTTGGTCGTTTAACATGATACGTATACCAATGCACCTATACTTCGTCCTTTAACACGATACGTATACCAATAGCACCTATACTTGGTCGTTTAACATGATACGTATACCAATGCACCTATACTTGGTCGTTTAACATGATACTTATACCAATGCACCTATACTTGGTCCTTTAACATGATACGTATACCAATGCACATATACTTGGTCGTTTAACATGATTCGTATACCAATGCACCTATACTTGGTCCTTTAACATGATACGTATACCAATAGCACCTGTACTTGGTTGTTTAACATGATACGTATACCAATGCACCTATACTTGGTCGTTTAACATGATACGTATACCAATGCACCTATACTTGGTCCTTTAACATGATACGTATACCAATGCACCTGTACTTGGTCATTTAACATGATACGTATAGCAATGCACCTATACTTGGTCCTTTAACATGATACGTATACCAATAGAACCTATACTTGGTCGTTTAACATGATACGTATACCAATGCACCTATACTTGGTCGTTTAACATGATACGTATACCATAGCACCTATACTTGGTCCTTTAACATGATACGTATACCAAAATGCACCTATACTTGGTCGTTTAACATGATACGTATACCAATGCACCTATACTTGGTCGTTTAACATGATACGATACCAATGCACCTATACTTGGTCCTTTAACATGATACGATACCAATGCACCTATACTTGGTCGTTTAACATGATACGATACCAATGCACCTATACTTGGTCCTTTAACATGATACGTATACCAATAGCACCTATACTTGGTCGTTTAACATGATACGTATACCAATGCACCTATACTTGGTCCTTTAACATGATACGTATACCAATGCACCTGTACTTGGTCTTTTAACATGATACGTATACCAATGCACCTATAGCAACATAACGAGCTTGAAGGCTCATGATCGTCACATAATGATGCAACGGTTGCTTCTGGACTTCAAAATTACTTGAAGGACCAAACCACCGCAACACCAATAATCGAGCTTTGTTCATTCTTCAAACAAATATGCTCGAACTTTTATGGTGGATGACATGTTGAAAGCTAGAGCACAATCGATCAAGATTTTTGCAACGAGCAAATATGTCCTCCACTTTTTGACATTATGATTCACTTGGTTATTCATCTACCGGAAGAGGCTATTGAAGGCGGTCCTGTTTACATGAGGTGGATGTATCCATTTGAAAGATACATGAAAAGCTCAAAGTTATGTCGAAATAAAGCCAAGCATGAAGGTTCAATAGCATAGGGTTATATTGATGAAGCATTAACTTTCGTCGCATTATTTTCGTGGTGAGACAGATTTAATCGCCCGACCGGAATGGGGACGGTCCAAGGCCAACAAGTCGATTTGAGGTGTTTCGATCACCGCAAAAGAATGGTAAACAATCATTAGTTCGGTTTAAAGCGACACAATGAAGCAAGTAGTATGGTACGTACTACACAACAATCATGAAATCGACCAGTACATGAACGCGCGTACAAGAGGTACGTGTTTTATTTCAAAATTTTTTCACGTAAGTTGTTATTCGACGACTTATTCTAATATCATGAACATTTACTGGGCATTTCTGGCGAGACTTGGAAGAAGGGTTTCCTCACTGGTTTGAGATGAAGGTAGACTTATTGTATGTATTACCTCGTATAAATAACGACTATTACTCATATCTATCTATTCTTAACTTTTTCATAGATTCGTGAATTAAAAGTACGAAGGACCTAAGTTGTACCGTCGAGTTATTCGCTTTGGCTTGTGGACCATCATGTATCGCAGTCTCATCAACTCTTGCGTAGTCAACGGTGTGAAGTTTCATGACACGACCGTGATTTACGTCGTTCAACTCAAAACAATGAATTTCAACTCCTAACCACGATGGAGGAATGCATTATGGCGCCTTGAAGAAATTCTCGTGTTTTCATATATTTCATGCAATGTTGTGTTGTTCGGTCAAATGGTTCGACACTAATAACAAGAATCGCCTAAAACGATGTACCTATAGAAACAACATTACGCAAATTATGACAGATCGTGCATCGTTTCAAAATGAACCATTCATTCTTGCAACGCAAGCAACACAAGTCTTTACCTTGATTTCGGGTAAGCGTGGTAATTGGAAGGCCGTCCAAGATTCTTATCATCGAAGATTTGAAACCGGATATCATTGTGGTAGAAGACAACCGGATGTTGTACATGACAACAACTCATCACATATCACACTCTCTCGCCGAGTTGGATCGGTTGGATTATAACATTATAAATATAGATGTTCAACCGTGGAAGTTGAGGCACTACCACCAATTATCACTATTGTGGAAGACGAAGATGATATTGATTATGATGATCACGTTCCTCATGATTTAGCATTTGATGATGATGATGACCACGAGAATGAAGATGATGAAGATGACAGTACTAATAATGTTGAATTTTATGTTGATGATGTGAAAGATTAATCTCATTATTTGAATGAAATTGTTATCGAGTGGTAAATGTGTTTATTTGTTTGTTTATTTATTTATTTATTATAATTATCTTGTTGATATATACTGTTAAATGTGTTTATTTGTTTATTTATTTATTTATTTAATTATATATATGTTTCTTCACTAATTTCTATGTTCGTTTAACAGATGGCAGATGTTGTAGCTAGGTCTCACGGTGGCGATGGAGGTAATTCGCCACCTCGTGGTCCCTCGAGGAGGATAGGCACCAATTGCCAGCGTAAGAATTTCTGAATTATTTTTCAATAAACTGTATTTGATTAAATGTTATTTTAAATTGATAAAATGTTATTTTATGTCATCATCAATTGAATTTGATTACTTGTAGGCTCTAAATCCAAAGCTGCCAACCCAAACGCCAAAACTGGGAAAGGCGGGAAGGTCGTGCGTCGTCCCACTAAGAACACGGCACTCAAGGCGAAGGGGGCACTGGATGGTCGTCCTGTGTCGATCGATTTTCGGGTCAACCAGGAGGGGTTTTTGACACACGTGGGCCCTCACTCTTCTTGGTTCTACAACTATGTTGGGGAGGTGTTACGGGACTCGATTCCCATGTTTTGCGATTCATGGGCTAAGGTTCCCGAAACGGCCAAGGCCCACATCCATGAGCATCTACACGTAAGTTTTTTTAACATTTATTTTTTTAATTATTGTGTTTATTTATTTAAATTTGTATATTTATTCAAACTTGTTTGCTTATTTAAATTTGTATATTTTTTTATTTATATTTTATTGTAGCACTACTTTGATCTCGACACACACCTTGCTGGCCCGAATGGAGAGCAGATTGTTGACAATATCGAGTATTATCTCCAAAAACGATACGACGACAACAAATATAGGTACAAAAAAGATAACTTTACGGCAGCAGGTGGGCTGGAGAAAATTGAGGAGATCAAAAGAAAGCGTCCAGAGAACAAGACGCAAGAGGATTGGGATGCGTTGGTAAATTTCTGGATCGACACTTTATAATAATAATAATAATTCATTTATATAATAGTTTTTATAATTTAAAATACGCAGATTAAGCTTTGGACAAACCCCAAGAAGCGAAGATCTCCAGAGGTGAACCGACAAAACCGAATGGCGAACACGAGTTCTAGCCTTCACGGATCTCGATCGTATCTGCTATTCGCCATAACTTTGTAAGAAACTATTTAATCATTTTATTTATATATATACATGGTGTTGGGTGTGTCGTTATTGATTTTATTTCTAAGCAGTTGACCGGCGAGGGCGGCGGTTGGAGAAGACTTGATAGAGCTTTACCGTCGGAACCATACGAGGCGATGTCTTTGAGTCCCGTTATCCGAGGCTAGATATGTAAGTATAATTTATTTTCAAAGTCACCCATTTTGATGATATATAATGCATCACGACTTATATATTACTTTTCTTGTTTTTTAACTAAACAAGCGAGATGATGCAGATCGGGAAGAGAGCACCTCCGATGGGACTCGCATGACCGACCGTGAGATTTTTGCGTCGTGATTGGTGGTAAGCGGCGTGGTCATATTCCCCGGTGTAGGTCGGTCTTACCCGACGGTGGAGTGAAGAAGACCTTTAGCGCCTCCCGACCTCGTGATGCGCGGATGTGTCCTCACTGCGGAAACAAGGTAAAAGCAGAGGAGCTCGCTACGGAGGAGTTAGATGGACGGTCATGGAGTTTGTGAGGTCATTGTCGGGTTGGCATGAGCAAATCTGATCCGCCCCGGGATCAAGTGCTACTCCACCATGTGGGTCGGGATCTGGAGAGGGTGGATTGGGATCTAGTGCTACTCCATCCGGTGAGTCTAGAGATACCGGGGACGGTAATGGGGGTAGTGGGGTTTGAGATGCCGATTTATGTTACTTTAACACGTTTTGGATATGTTTGTAGGGAATAACATGGATTATTATGTCGTTTATGTGCATTATGTGCTAGGATTCCCGTAAATGGATTATACGTATAGTTTTGGACCATTTGCGGATAGGTAGTTTTGGATAGTTTTGTAGATGATCATGCGTTAACGGTTTATGAACCGTTTTGGCGATTTTGGAAAAGGATAACTATGTTAACGATTGATGGGTATATATGATATTATGTTTAGCTTAATTTGTGTTATGATTGGCATATTAAACATTGGTAAAACAAGGTTGTGGCATATTAAAATAGGTTGTAGATTTTTCCGAATTTTCGAAAAAATTGAAATTACCATTTTGCAGCAATATTCTGCATAATGGGTTAGCTAGTTTTGCCGGGGACATGTCCTCGGAGAAAGTACAAGAGCTTATTTTAGTTTACAACTTTCCCCGGGGACATGTCCCCGGCGAAAGAGTTTAACTCAACAGTGGTAACATACTTCCCCGGGGACATGTCCCCGGCGAAAGATTTTAACTCAACAGTGGTTACATACTTCCCCGGGGATATGTCCCCGGCGAAAGTGTTTAACTCAACTGTGTTTACATACTTCCCCGGGGACATGTCCCCGGCAAAACGTGTGCCACGTTGGACTAATAACGTAATTAGGGTATTTAAATTTAAGTCCAAAAACAGTTTCCCCGGGGACATGTCCCCGGCAAAAGTTGATGCCACGTCGGACATGTTTGACCAGCGACAATTGGTTGTGGGATCCACATGTCCCCGGTAAAAGTGTTAAACATTCCCCGGGAAAAGTATTCCTGAGAAGGTATTTCAGGGGAACTTTCGCCGGGGACATGTCCTCGGGGAAAGTTCTCGCAGGGGACATGTCCCCGGCGAAAGCCCTGAAATTTCGCCTGCGAAAGCGGCAATCGTTGTAGTGTACGCATTAAAAATATCGATAAGAAAAAGACTCAAAAGAAAGTCAAACAAAGACCCATCCTTATTTATCCCCCTTTCAAAGTCAACCATGTACAATCAAATTTCATACTCCATGAGTACATGTAATTAGCGTCGGAAAATACTAGCATGACATAAATTGTGTAAGTCAACCAGGAGTAATTTGTATTGAACTCAAGGAGTACATGTAAATAGCGTCGGAAAATACTAGCATGACTTAAAGTCGATGTAAATGACAAACAAAATGAAATAATATTGACAATACAACTTGAAGTTAAGAACCGACTACCAAAAAAAAAACTTGGATGGCTTGGTTTAACTGTCCTAAAGCTCACTTTTCCACATATATACAAAGGGAGGTGATTTACACACTTTATTTATTGATTTGCATACTTCACTAGACAAGTAGATATAGCAAAGTATGAGTTAGGTAAATCACTAAATACTTTTATGAAGCAACTTAAACCACGTTTTTCGGTCATTTGGAATTATAGACATCGAGTTTGTTTCAACCTGCAATGGATCGATTGGATCTCAAATCTAACCTCTTCTCACAGCCAACATTTAATATTGTGATCTTGTCAAATGTTATAAAATCAATGGTTAAAATTTGTGATGTCGTAAGGGTTTAATAACTTTATATATAAAATTGTAAGCTTGTCAAATAATATAACAACTAATGCAAAATCTGCGGCTTGCAAACTTATAACACTCGAAATCTCGAATCATAAGCTTGCAAGCAACAAAAATTTGTCATTGGCTTTTAAGGAATTTTACTTGCCTGGTTGAAACTATATCCTTCCCTTCTAATTTATAACCTCCTCCCACAAAGCAACTTTCTCTCACAAGGAGATGCTCAAAAGCCAAAACCAACTGATTTTATAAAAATGGGTTATCATTTATAAGGAATGGATGATGGTGCTTGTACTTCACGAGTTGATTATCGAATGATTGAAGACTTGAAGTTATGAGTTATGTTGGTCGTGGATAGGTGTTGAAGGTGCGGCCTTGTGGGTTTTCTTTTCAATGTTCGTGTGGCAACGGGTGGTCGCGGTAGCTAAGGTGTGTGTTTAAGTTTGCATGTTTTGGTGAGAATTGATTAATATGAAGTTTTATGTTTACATGTATGTGTTTTTATTTATGATGTTCAAGTTTGTGATTTTGTTTATGTTTTAGACTAACCATGGGATTGATGCTAATACATGATAAGTGAGCATATATGACTATTTTTGTTGCTTCATAGTTACTAATCTTGGTCTTGTGTAGGTGTCATAAGTGTTGAGAGGAGATTGGATGGTTGGGACAGAATGGGAAGTCGGGTTGGTCTCGTGCACCCACACTCCTTTTTGAAACTGATTTACGAGCAAGAACAAGACGTCGAGCTGGGAAAATAGTAGACTGGCTAAGTTGAGAAACATGGTGTCAAACATTATAAAAACAATGAGCAAAATTTTCTGTATATGAACTTATAGAGCTCAAATAACAAGCTCTCAGGTAAGGAAAAAGTTGACATGCTTACTTTGTGATGTGGGATGCTCAAAAGTTAGAACTCGATTGATTTAACTATAATTATATTTGAAACTTTGTGAGTGTACAAGCATTATATGTTAACTATAATGCATTTAACAGTATCTAAAAGAAACTTTGTGAGTGTACAACCATTATATGTTAAATATAATGCATTTAACAGTATCTAAAAGAAAATAATCACCTAAGCAAAAACAAAAAGTAAATTACTAAAATGAAAAAATTTGAAACATCTGTTATAAATTTATGTCATTGACCATTTATATAATGACATGTCAAGGTTTCTAAAACTTTATGTTTAAAATTGTAAGCTTGTCAAAAAATATAAAAGTCAACCTCAACTTCTTTGCTTGCAAACTTATAAATATCAAATCATAAGCTTGCAAGCAAAAGCAGATGACTCGGGCTTTTAAAGGAATTCGACATGCCTATTTCTAATGATATCCTTCCCTCCTTATTTATAGTCAACTCCCCACAAGCTACTTTTCTTTACAATGCGATGTGGGATGACAAAAGTTGAAACCCAAATGATTTTAAACATTTTATAGTACACCGGCGGTGTATTAATTTAATCTTAACCATTTAGATTACATGTTTAGATAGACGCTAATTAATGTATGTTATACTTGCACTAGTTTTATAAATGTTTTTTTTAAGTAATTGTGACATTAGTCGATAGCTTTTTTTTTATGAGTTATAAAATCCTACATTATAAATACAAAACTTTAAAAAGTACAAAAGCTAGAGAAGAGCTATGAAGTATAATAAGCACAATAATTCTTTTTTATAAGATTTTATGTTTCTTATAAGTAGGTTCCATTTCTTTTTTACATGCACATATGTAAATTTCTCAATTATATGCTAGGTCATTCGGTTCTTGAGACTCGTAGATCCAACATGTCGGACGCGTTATCCGACTATTAAAACCATAGCTTATTTATAATAGAAGCTGCATTAGCAGGTTAAATGTATCTTGCAAGACATAGTGAGAACCGATAAGTATATAAGAGTGTCCTTTTTTTACCAAGTTGTGTTTGGGCTCATTAAGAGCCTGTTGTGCTATATCATACGCTGTATTAAGCCGCTTAAGCTCTAGACTTTGTGCAAAAGTTGCAAGAAAAATGATCGCAATGGATTTCGCCGAAAACCCTTCCTTGTTCATGTGATGTTCATGTAAGTTCCAAGCATCGTTAAGCTTGTGTTCATTAAGCGCATATTGTAAATCATGGTGTGTTAAGGTTTTGGTAAGTTTATATATAAAATTATCAGCTTGTCAAACAATATAAAAGCCAATTGCAAAGTTTTAAAACTAAAATAATAAGCTTGCAAGCAACATGATCTTGGTTATTGACTTTTAAAGGAATTCAACAAGCCTGACTCTAATTGAATCCTTCCCTCCTTATTTATAACCACCTCCCGCAAACTACTTTCCTTCACAAGGCAATATGGGATGCTCAAAAGTTAAAACCCAACTGATTTTAAGCATTTTGTTGTACTCTCATTACAATTTTATACTTGCACTAATTTTATTTTCCATAGTTTTATGATGTTATGCAATGAAAGGTGCTCAATCCGCACCCATGAGCTTTAAGATAGACATATATGCGTGTCTAGCGCATATTATTGAAGGTCGCGGTGGTTTTGTGTTTACCACCTGATAGAGTTACTCGAAACTCTTTTTTTCCAAAAGTGAGTGATCATGTATAAGGAATGGATGGTGCTTGTACTTCACGAGTTGATTATTGAATGGTTGAAGGCTTGGGGTTATGAGTTATGTTGGTCGTGGAGAGGTGTTGAAGGCGCGGCTTCATTTGTTTTCTTGTCAAGGTTTGTGTGGCAACGGGTCAAGGTGGTCTTGGTAGCTAAGGTGTGAATGTTTAAGGTGTGTTTAATGTTGTAGACTAACGAGGGGATTGATGCTATTCATGATGATAAATGAAGCATATATATGACTATTTTTGTTGCTTCATAGCCACTAATCTTGGTATTGTGTAGATGTACTGTCATAAATGTTAAGAGGAGATTAACTGGCTGGTTGGGACGGAATGAGAAGCCGGGATGGTCTCGTACACCCACAATCCATTTCGCAAGTAGTTTACGAGCAAGAAGAAGATGTCAAGCTGGGAAAATAAAGCAGATTGGCTAAGTGAAGAAGTATGACGTCAAATATTATAAAAGCAACGACCTAAATTCCCTGTAAACGAACTTATAGAGCTCAAATAACAAGCTTGCAGGCAAGTAAAAGTTGACCATAGACTTTTAGAAAGTTTGACATGCTTACTCTGAATGGTACGTAGTACACAGGTATATTTATCTCGACTATGAGTACATGTTTAGATAAACAATGATTACTGTATCTTATGATGTTATACTTAGCATTGATCGTACTTGTTTTATTTCCCATAGTTGTATAATTGTGTGGTTGTTTTATACTTATCATACGTGTTCCTAGTTTGAAACTTGTGAGTACACGATCATTATAACTAGTTGACTATAATCCATAAAACAAAATGTTAAAAAATTAATCACCCAAGCAAAAACAAAAGGTAAGTTACTAAATTGAAAAAAATTTAAACATTGTTATTAATTTTTGACATTAACCATTTATATTTAAAACGAGTCAAACTTTTCTAACTTTATGTTTAAAATTGTAAGCTTGTCAATAAATATAAAAGACAACATCAACAAATTTTACCTTGAAAACTTAAATATTTCAAATCATAAGCTTGCAAGGCAAAAAGGTTGAGGTAGGCTTTTAAAGGAGTACAACATGCCTATCTTTAAATGTATCATTCCCACCTTATTTATAACCAACTCCTCACAAGCTACTTTTCTTCACAATGCGATGTGGGATGCCAGTGGTTTATTTGAATATATGTTAACCATTACGATTACATGTTTAGATAAGGGTGGTGGCAATGGGGATTGGTATGACACGGTATGAACCCAAACCGCTCGGCATCACCATTGCCTGGAGTGCGGTTTGGTTCGGTTTGGAAGCCATTCGGTATGCAATGCCGAATCGGTTTGGGAGAGGGAGCAAAATATATCCGTTTAATATAATTGAGTGAGGTATGGAATCATGGTTGCCACTAGAAAAGTATGGTGAGGTATAAGTGAGGTATGAGATTAGGTGGAATGATATTATTGGTGGGTGGTGAGGTATGCGTGAGGTATGGATGGCATGAATGCTATCACCCTAAACACTAATTAATGTATGTTATACTTCACTAGTTTATTGCCCATAATTAATGTATGTGACATTTAAAAACATAAGTTATTGGTATAAGTCGATAACTCTTTTTTATGAGTTATATAATTCTAGATTATTAATTCAACAACTATAGAATATACCAGAAGCTAGAGAAGATGCTCGACCATATAGGACGACTAGTATGATCCAAGTGTTGAATTTATGATATATAAAATACAATAAAACATAAAGACATCAAGAGTACACAGCGGAAGACTTAAGATCATAACAAATAAATTAATTAACTGAAAGTATGCGTAACGCACCTCTTGCGAATCTCAAATCCCTCGAGCAAAGCAAAACAACCCTCGAGCAAAGCAAAACAAAGAAGTACTTATTGGTGTAAGAATAATGTCTTACAACCACGTTTTTGTACACACGTACTATTAGCGATTCGATGCGAATGCTAGTTCTTGATCACAATAGAATAACCAAACATCTTAGTTATGCTCAAGGTCACTCGTAAATCCCTTACAATGGGGATTCACTTGTCGACCAAGACAAAAGGGAAGAAAAGAAGAAGTTTGGCCCTCTATTGAAATCTGGTGTACCAAAGGATGAATACAAGGGAATGTATTTATAGCCTTATGGTAGATGTCAAGTTTACTATGGTTTCCGATGTGGGATTCCATAGTTTCGGCCAAAAACAAGCCCAAAAGAGTGTTCCTTAAACCTTCTCTTGGCTCGTTAACTTTTTTCATATCCGTTGACATTTAACGACCGATAGTCACTACCGATAAGTACATATCGCTCGTTAAGTCGTTTATTGTAATTTAATAATTAAACATAATATTTTATATTAATTATTTAAACATCGAGTCTCATACGTAAAGTGTGCAATCCGTGGTCACGAGTTCGAATCCGGACATTTACGTATTTGTAAATATATACATTTCCAACAGCTCCCACTGGATATGTTTACAAAACGTGAAATGACATTAGTTAGCGTCTAGCAACACGCCAATGCTCCGGTACAACTCGTGTATGGTTTTCTGGAGAAAACCAAGTTTGATGATTCATCATCATATTCATCCTTTGTTTCTAATACTATGTTAATAAGAATATGGATCTCACTCATTTCTTAATTAACTATTCATTTCTCGCTTTATGTGATTGATCAAGATTACCAATTCTTCCGAACATATTCCAGAAGACCTTGGGCATGGCCATGCAAACATCTTAACAACCCTACGATGGGCCGGAGTATTATACTTCAAAATAAATTTGAAGGAAACAAATCCGCTTTGACTACAAGCGAAATCATAAATTTCGCAACACTTCAAAACAACCCTTATAACTACCGATTACGTATAGCGTTAGATTGCTTCACAAAATGCACTACATCCATGATATATCTCTTGTATCTCAAGTCGAGGATAAATATACATGATATACTTAATGACAAAGATCCATAAAGTATCATCATGTGGGTGGGATAAGTCCTATATTCAATTCATTGAATATCATCGAAATTAGTCATGCTACGCATCAATATACTTTCAAGTATATTCTAACTAATACTCAGATTTGTCTTAATTCAATATCATTCCCATGTTATTGATTGACAACGGACTATTTAGAATAACTTAAGTTATTCAAGGATTTAAACATGCAAATACAGACACAATATTATAAATGAAATTAAACGATACCGTACTTTAATTCATTATAAATAATAATTGTTTAACATCCTTTATCCAAATACTAAATAGATCAATGCATGATAATACTAGTTAATGAATTTTGCCACAAGTCATGAGAATCATACTTGTTGACAAGGCATAATTTCAATTAACTTTGATCTATAGGAATTATGAGAATACTTATTTCAAGAATTCAATAAGTGAATTTCTTGTATGTGTTTACACATATCTTGATATTGTCATATCATTCCATAAGGTGCGTGATAACCTGAACCACCCTTTTATGACAATCATCCTTCAACACTTAAAGTTTAAAGTATTCTTTATTCTTTAATGTATTATGCAACTATGCTCTTAATTGAACATAACTAGTCAACATGGTCATCACCAACGATACCATGACTAGAATTGAGTGTCATCTCAATTATACCAGCATCATTGTGTACAACAATATGCTCTTTAAACATCCGTAAACTTTGAATATTTATTTGTTTGGTGTCATCCAAACCTCAAGTTTGTTGACTATGACAATTACAACAATTTGTTGTATAGAATCTGGGAGCAACTCCAGGCTGTGGAATGCAATTCTAAATCCAAACATAAATATTACAATGTTGTTAAATCATTTTGTAATCAAGCATGATACAACAATCTTATACACAACATGATGTTCATGATGAATCTTCAAGTTAGACTTTAAGATCTCATTCATATACTATCTTGTCAAAGATATGTACTCATCATGTTCTATTAGACTCAATTATTTACCGCATATGTTTATAATAATAAACATATATTCCAAGGTTGTGTATATTTTCCAAATCTTACAAACGAAGTTTCATTCCCAACTAAAACTTAATTTAAGTAGAATGTATTTGCCCATACAACATATAAGATTTAAGAAAAATAAATAATACTCCCACTAGCTTTCAGGAATACTTATGAGCAATTTTATTTTAATTATTAAATCAAACATGGATTTAATATTAAACATAAGAATCATCTCCTAGATGCATGCATATATCCATTCATGGATTCTTGCAGTCTGTACAAATTCAAAGATTATTTGAATTCATAAACTACTTTGTATTACTTATCGTCCTCATAAAAGTAATTCACAACAAAGAGTTTTGATATTCATTGTCAAAATTTCATATCAATGAAACTAAGTAATACAATTATAATCTTTATACTTCTATTTAATGTATCTAGAAAAGAATATTCAATCATAGTTAATTGCTTAAATATCATTAATATTATTATCACTAGACATGCATTAAATATGTGTACAATATTGTCCATATGATTTCTACATAAAGATTTAAACCACTAAGGTTTCCATCCTTTGAAGAAACTCATATTCATTATTAAGATAAACCAAGTATCTAAAGTTGATTATCTTTATGGACGACATCTCAACATTCATAGTATGATTGATTTACCACAATTCATCATTTGGTAAATTCATCATTATGATTATCGAGCTTACCATGATCCCAGAACTCATATTTCTCAAACATATTAAATATCGAGATATCCTTTCGGATCTATGAGCGACAATTCCATCATATTGAGGTCTATCATTTACATGTTTAACCTCATCATGATATTTGCTAGTGTATTTTATAAGATTATGTATTTTGTAATTCAATCTTTCAAGATCTTAAACAAAACTCCCACTTGCCTTTAACAATTTAAAGATTACCTTTAAATAGTTTAGCAAGTAAAGCAACAATACATTGTTCTCTTTTGGGATATTACAAAAACATTGACAGTTCCTAACATTATTTTGTTACAACTCACTATACAAGCGGTTTAACAAATTTGAACTTCATTATAAGACTTAATGTGATTCATCACATTCCATAAACAAATGGTGTCTTATTAATCTTCTAGGTTGGAGTCTTATTGAGTATATTCAATCTATACTCAATATTCTAACCTTGATAACTTTTGGAAGAAACTATAGTTATCTTGAATCAAACATGCCAATAGATTTTGATTCTTCTAAGCGAACATACCATAAAACTATGGTATTTCATTAGAATTAATATTGTAAGATAATCTAACAATATTTAAGATAACCATCTACTCTTTGGCTCATCTATTTACCAACAAAGTAAAACTTAATGGTACAATAGAATTACCAAGTCAATTGCATGTATTATAACACAAGTATTTTTGACCAAGTCAAAAGACATATCAGTTATAATCCCACTATACGTTATAAGTCATTGATCACCTCATTGACTTCATGCATATGTCTTAAAACATAGCAAGTTAACGTCTTACTTTATATTGTAAGTCTTGTATTAAAAGACTTCATGTTTGTGACTTTACAAAATCATAAACATTTTTAATTAAAGTAATTATGAACACCACCTCAGGTTTCAATTAATATTTCAAGTTAATACTTACTACATATATTTAAGTCATTCAACGAATACTTAAATTCAAAGTAGTATTAGATTACTTCATTTAATTATGTCATTCCATGAAAATTCAACGAAGAAAGCGCAAAATCATCCATGCTCGTTCTCACGACACGTGGATATTTTACCTTGGGCTATAATCTAGTTCACGTTCTCACGTAACATAAATTGTAACTACAAGTGTTTCTTAAATATTGAATGACATAAATTTTGAAAATAAAGTAGTCTTTGTTATCATCTTGACACATGTTCTTAATAAGGCAATCATACATATAAAATATATAATTCCTATTAGAACGTAACTCTCTTACCTTGCGATCAAGAGAATCCATTTAAATCATATTTATATGTGTTGTATCTTGCACACAATAAAGATTTCTCCCACTTGTGCATGGAACAACATCATGTAGCGGATAAACAACACGATGCACGTTCGTTTATTTGATTAATATGATTTGTGTCATAGATATAACAAGTAGATGTAGAACTATATTGTTTAGTAAGGAAACGTACACGACTATCCTTAAAACATAAGTGTCTACAATTGGAAAGTAATTATCTTTGAAGATAATGCGGGTTACTACACGGAAATAAGGCTTGTAGCTCCAATTGAATTAGAAATCATTAAAACAACTTCTTATTCAAGAATGCAACACAAATGCTCCCACCGAATCGACAACATTGTAAGTGTTGCATAACGATTAAAACAACTTGCTTGCTTTTACTTTCCTACACCTTTAAAGAACCATACGTAATCATTACTAAGGTACTAAAGGTGTATTCTACTCTATGAATGATGGGTTATCCATCAAAGTTATTAACTTGAAAAATTGGGTATGCAATTTCTTCCTTATGAGCCTACCATGCCCATAATGGTATGTAGCACCTTTAAAGGTTAAAGCAAAACAACTAGATAAAATATGCTAGTTTGCCTTTTACCAATTTTCATGGTAATTAGTCTAGCTTCTAATTTAGTAACTCATATACATGTTTTCCGGTTAACCAACATTCATGTTTGTTACAAAAGGATTCATTCACCTAATGAAGGTAATGAAATCTTTATGGAAAATATGACGTGCAATTCATTGCTATGAGTTACATTAGAATTTAGACAATTCAAGACGTTCTATTATACCTTTCTCATTCATGAAAAGGAATAGGATTGAGTCTAATGCTTCTCCCATGGAAAAGAGACTTCGTTTGTCTTTTGGTAAATTATTCTCGATCAAACATTTGTTTGAAAGCAGAATGGAACAATTTATTGATCAAAGACTAAACTTCGTTTACGGTTAAATGTTGCAATTATACATTCAAAAGAATTACAAAATTCAATTTTAGTATTTTCGATAATTAACCTTTTCAAGAAAATTAAACACCCATGGTTCATAAACATATAACCATTTAATTTTCACTGAAAACTAGGATCCAAAATGTCATAATCTCATCACGTCAGTTGATCTGCTAGTAATGAACCTTATACAAAGTGGTAGAGCTTGTGCTCAATTGCCAATTTCAATTGCAATTCCTAGATTTATGGGATTTACATATAGCCAATTTCAATTGCCATGTAAACATGTTTTATCCCATCTTATGCCTTGAGTTGCCGCTCACTACAAAACTCAATTAAGTTGTCCAACTTAAGCGCAAAATCGTCCATGCCCGTTCTCACGACACGTGGACATTTTACCCTTTGATTACGATCTAAGTCACGGTCTCACGCAAATAAAAATAATCTTAGGTGTTTCCGTTTCGTTGGATGGCATATAACTTAAATTAAAGGGTAATAGTTTTGATGTAAAATCAAATATGTACAAAGATGTCATGCATTCATCTTCGTAACATAGGTTTTATTAAAACATTTATATCTTGTTTTAATGTTTAAGTTTTCATCATCAAACTTTAATTGAGGTATTGGTTTCACCAATCAAGGAATTTAGTGTTAATTATCATCCATTATACCGTACTTTTGCATAAGTGTAAACACTTAGTGTTTCGGATAATTACCACCAAGTGGCGCATGGAATTAAAACTAATTCGCCTTAAGATGAGCTTGCACATTTAATGGCTTACTAAGTAGCTCCATTCGAACTTACAGAGGGCGAGAGGACTGGTGCAGCTAAAGCACAACCTTAGACATCCTTTCGGCAAGTGTGTGCGCACTTCTTTAAACCCCTTTTATTAGTTCATTCTCATGGGTGAGCTGTTCGGTCATTTGTACCAAAGTCATCATCAATTAAACGATTATGATTACTTTCTTAAAATACATGTTTCACCATTGTTTAGATCGGTTTATTTTTCTTGTAAAATACCCTTGTTACACATAACAAACAAGCAAGTATTTGAAAAATAAACAAATAAACAATGAAAGCATAACAAATAAAAGTCATGCATATCAAATAGCCACATGCAAACGGTTTTGATAAATCTTATTAATAACCAATTCTAGATCATCAATATGCATATATTTAATTAAGACTTCCACCGTTTTCATCTATGTACAAGGTGAACCACATGCATCGATTCATCGATTGCGTAAGTCAAAACTAAATATATACCACATAGCACATAATTGATTAAATTAATAATTATTGAGGTCTTCCCAATTTAAGATCTATCATAATTTAATGTATATCACTTAAAACATGAAAGACATACAATAAAAAGCAGATCCATGATAAAACATGCGATAATTATCATGGATATCAATTACACTTAACAATTAATGCAATTAAAGCGAGTTACGCATATACACATAAAGTTGCATGCATCTTAGGGTTTCTAATCCAATTAAAACAATAGTTTACAAAACCCTAATTAGGGCACCAAATAACGCCCCCTCAAAATTAGGGTTTAGGTTTTGCAAACCCTAGATCTAAGCATACAAATAATAACACATTCATGTTTACTTTAATTATGTGTTTCAAGAATTAATTACTTGTTATACAAGGCTCGTGATGCCACCGTTGAATTTATGATATATAAAATACAATAAAACATAAAGACATCAAGAGTACATGTGGAAGACTTAAGATCATAACAAATAAATTAATTAACGAAAGTATGCGTAACGTACCTCTTGCGAATCTCAAATCCCTCGAGCAAAGCAAAACAACCCTCGAGCAAAGCAAAACAAAGAAGTACTTATTGGTGTAAGAATAATGTCTTACAACCACGTTTTTGTACACACGTACTATTAGCGATTCGATGCGAATGCTAGTTCTTGATCACAATAGAATAACCAAACATCTTAGTTATGCTCAAGGTCACTCGTAAATCCCTTACAATGGGGATTCACTTGTCGACCAAGACAAAGGGAAGAAAAGAAGAAGTTTGGCCTCTATTGAAATCGGTGTACCAAAGGATGAATACAAGGAATGTATTTATAGCCTTATGGTAGATGTCAAGTTTACTATGGTTTCGATGTGGGATTCCATAGTTTCGCCAAAAACAAGCCCAAAAGAGTGTTCCTTAAACCTTCTCTTGGCTCGTTAACTTTTTTCATATCCCGTTGACATTTAACGATCGATAGTCACTACCGATAAGTACATATCGCCGTTAAGTCGTTTATTGTGAATTTAATAATTAAACATAATATTTTATATTAATTATTTAAACATCGAGTCTCATACGTAAAGTGTGCAATCCCGTGGTCACGAGTTCGAATCCGGACATTTACGTATTTGTAAATATATACATTTCCAACACCAAGAACCGACTATTAAAACCATAGTTAATGTATATTGTAATTTGTTTTCGTCTTACTAGCGCTTTAGTTGCAAATAGGTATACAACTTGGTGATCCGCACTAAAGTTGTACAGTTTGTAAAGATTAACATACTCAAAATTCGAAACACCTTTGTTGGTGCCAAAGATGACTGAAAATATGTATTACTATCAAGAAGTCTATAAAAATCTTGTAACCGGTTTATTTCACAGGTTAAATGTACTTTGAAAGACATATATATAGCGATAAGCATATAAGAGTGTCCCTTTTTAACACGTATTGTTTGTGCTCATTAAGAGCCTTATGTAACATAAGCTCTATATATTAAGCCAGTTAAGCTCTATTAAGAGCCTTTTTACTATATCATAAGCTCTATTAAAAGCCTCAGAAACCCTTCCATGCTCGCAATGAATTTCGCTGAAAACCTTTCCATGTGCATGTGTTGTTCATGTAAGTTCCAAGCATCATTAAGCATGTGTGCATCAAGCGCATTTTTGTAATTCCTCACTTAGCTTATCTGTATCCCTAGCTTGAATTAGGATTATACTTGCAACGATTGAAAAAGACTTTCATTGATGGACTTCAACCCGTCGATGCAATGCCACGTTGTAGAAAAATGACGTCTTGGTACTTTAGCAACATTATGACCATTGTAATAAATACACCTCGAACGCCTTCTCATATGAGAGTTTTCAGACTAACGCCATATATCTCCCCATTTAGTCAGCCTATTGAAACTTGAAAAACTCCAATCCTATCAAATATACTGCTTTTGAACTTATTAAAAGCTTAAAATAAGATCAAATTGAGAAATTTATATGCTGACAAAGATGCAAGAAAGGAAATTTGAAAATTTCAGCACTGAAAATACACCTCGAACGCCCATTTTTTAATTTCACGGACCCGACTGCACTTTTTGCGACGACCTTTATCGTTGTTAAAAGTTTGAGTCCCGCAGTCAACCGTTCGAAAAATTAACATTGAAAGTGGCGGAGCCATGACACCTTTAGCGACGACATGTGTCGTCGCTAAAGAACACTCTCGCTAAAAACACTTGTCGCTATAGTGAAAGCAGTTATATTATTGTGATATCGTGTAGTGCAACAATAATATTATTATGGTATAGTATATTCGTTAATTATTAAACATGTTGTATTTTCTACTAGGCCAACATTTGACCTCGCCTAAAGTTTCTTCTATACACTTCGTCAGTGAATTAAATTAACATAAGAATATGTAGCTAATTATATACACGTAATACACACACACTCTCACACATACCTAACACAAACACTGAAGTGATATATATAAATAGACATACATCAATTTATATCAAGTCAACTACAAAATGGACAAGTATGATCAACAAAAGCAATTAACAAACGAGTGTTCATACCTCCTACCACCATCACAAACCACCATTTGTGTCGTCTACATGGACGATCTTTACGACGGTAACAAGATAAAACGATTACTATGTCACCATTAATTACTTCCACTGTGCATGTATTCACCAATGGCTTTCACACCAAAAAAGCTGCCCAACTTGTCGTTGTGCTATTAAAATTCGAACAAAGCCAACGTTGGCATATGTAGGAAGACACCATGCAACATCGTTAGGGAATGTACGTGTAACTCGCGTAAATTATCACACGCCAAGTTTTTTGTGGGTATACCAGCTGATGGAACTGTTTGAATCCCTATTTTTTACCGAGATTGATAGATGACGTGTGACGAATATAAGATTGTTTACAGTTACAAATTGGAACTGATTGGAAGTTGTAAGAGATCAATATTGGTTTTTAAGATGGCGTCAAACATTATAAAAACAATGAGCAAAATTCCCTGTATACGAACTTATAGAGCTCAGATCACAAGCTTGCAGGCACAAAAAAGTTGTAAGAGATCAATATCGGTTTTTAAGATGACGTCAAACATTACTTTGAATTGTATCGTTGCCTTCCTATTTACAACCATCTCCCTCAAGCTACTTTCCTTTCCAAAGCGATGTTTTTAAGATGATTTTAAGCAAATTGTAGTACACTAATATATTTGAATTTATTTTTACGATAAGCATCATAGCTAGTTAACTATAATATACATTTAACTGTATGTAAATAAAAATAATAACCTAAGCAAAAACAAAAAGTAAAATACCAAAATGGTAAAAAAAAAATTGAAACATGTGTTATTAATTCATGTCATTGACCTCGCGTGGATTCAATCCCGTGGTTCGCCCACCAATAAATGGACCATTTATTACGGAGACAGAAGACGAACCTAGAAAGCTTTTTTTCCGCAAGTCATCTCTTGGCTTCAAACGCATCTAAGCAATTGGTAGCCGACTGAAGCATAGAAATAAATTCGCGTCACCTACTTGCTGAAAGCACAAATTATCTAACTTTATGTTTAAAATTGTAAGCTTTTCAAAAAAATTAAAAGAAAACGGTAACATCTTGCAAACTTATAAATTTCAAATCATAAGGTTGCACGCAGAAGAGGCTAAGGTTGGCTTTTAAAGGAATTCAACATGCCTACTTTTGTTGGTATCCTTCCCTTCTTATTATAACCAACTTCCTACAAGCTACATTTCCTTACAAAGCGATGTGGGATGCCAAAACTCAAAACCTAATTGACTTTAAGCATTTTGTAGTATACTGGCCGGTGGTGTATTTGAATTTATCTTTCCTATGAGTACATGTTTATATGCTAGGTCGTTCGGTTCTTGAGACTCATAGACCCAACATGTCGGACCGGTTGAACCATCGACCAGATAAGACGACTAGTCTGATGCATGGACCGACTATTAATAAAATAGTTACCGTTTATTGTAATTTGTTTTCTTCTTACCAGGGCTTTAGTTGCAAATAGGAATACAACTCGGTGAACAACACTAAAGTTGCACAACTTGTATAGATTAACATAGTCAAATCTTGTAATTGGATGAAATGGTTTGGTTCCACAGGTTAAATGTATTTTGCAAGACATATATATAGTGATAAGCATACAAGAGTGTCCCTTTTTAACACGTCGTGTTTGTGCTCATTAAGAGCCTAATGTACTATATCATAAGCTCTATATATTATGCCATTTAAGCTCTATCAAGAGCCTTTTGTACTATACCATAAGCTCTATTAAGAGCCTCAAAAACCCTTCTATGTTCATGGGTTGTTCTTGTAAGTTCCAAGCATCATTAAGCTTGTGTGCATCAAGCGCATTTTTGTAATTCCTCACTTAGCTTATCCGGATCCCTAGCTTGAATATGGATTGTACTCGCAACGATTGAAAAAGATTTTCATTGATGGACTTCAACCCTTCGATAAAATGCCACGCTGTAAAAAAATGACATCTTGATACTTTAGCAGCATTATGACCATTAAAGGAGCATCCAACATACTCACTACAACTTAAACGAGTTAATTAGAATTAGAAACTACTATTTTGCTAACATAATTTTTTTTCAATTCTTAAAATATTATTGATGACGCATAATACGTATAAGAGGCCACTGGGCCTAATCCGTACTATACACATACCGGGCCCAGGCCCAACGATAAGAATAACTATGAACACTGGGATACTTAGCAGACCGAACCTCCGGCCGCTAAAGATATCATGTGTCCGCATCCGCGATTAACACGGAACCTTGTCCGACAAAGGTCCGGCCCCGACAATTAACTACTATATGCGAGTAACTAGGAAACCCTAGCAGTAAACCTCGCCTATAAAAGGGGCTCTAATCCCCATACAAGGTACAATTATCTCTCTCATCAATACACACACATACTCTTACTTTCTCTGACAAGAATGTGTACTTACTCTCATGCCGGAGTCTAATCGTGGTGTTCGTCCTCACGGTTAGGCTAACGGTTTACTCTTCTTGTGCAGGGAATTCAATCAAACTACTTGGATTAGTACAAGATCAGCCTATTAGTAGCCTGTTAGCCCAATCCAACAAGCTACACTAACACCAATTACAACCCATCATACTTTTTGTACTAACAAGTTGGCGCCATCCGTGGGACCCAGTACACAACTTCGTTCCGGAAAATACTCACCATGAGCACTCGGTCCGAGCCAACCCATGCTTTTGTTTCCACATTATGGAGTACAACGAAAAGAGAAAACCACACAACTTCGATGGATCTTGAGGGGCCTGCGTCCGACACAGCCCTCCGGATGTATTGTGACAAGTACTTCGATCAGATCTTACCTATTGTGACAGAGAAATTTTGGAAACGGGAAGAAAGAGACAAAGCGGTAAAAGCACTGACAACTTGGGTGGATTCCCACAAAGCCTCACAACATCATGAGTCGGAAATACCTACAGGAAGGAGAGACTTGAGGAGACGACTCGAGTCATTGAAGCACCGAAATGCGCAGGGTAACAACGGTTGAAGGCGTGCCCGGTCCAGGTCACCTAATAGGAAAGAAGACGAACGGGAAATGGTATTCAAAAGACTGCGCAAAAGCTTGTTCCACCGGCTGGAAACAAAGAAGAAAGTATTTCCGTGTACTCCAAAGACCCCAGAAAACCAGTCCGCCATGTCTCCGAAAGGAAAGAAGAGAGTAGCTACCGAGACTCTCAATTGCAACCAGTAAGGCCAAAATGCATAAGGCATGGAACTGAAAGGATGCAGTCATGGAAGGCGGGCAACTGCTCAGGAGATGGGTCAAACGGAAGTAGATGTCAAAGTTCCGAAATAAAAAGGCGGAAATCAAGTAATTGCGACGATGATGACCTGGCTAAGCCTTAGGTCTGCAAGGAGACTGATTTGTTCACTCCACGAATTCGCTACTTTGAGATTCCAACGAAAACACGAATGCCAACTAACGTAGAAACATACTATGGGAGTGGCGACCCAAAAGATCATCTCAAAATCTTCCAAGCAGCTGCAAAGGTAGAACGATGGGCCATGCCAACATGGTGTCACATGTTTAACTCCACACTAACTGGATCTGCTAGGGTCTGTTTTGATGATCTCCCACCAGAATCAGTAAACAACTATGATAAGATGAAGGAGATTTTCTTGGCTAACTTCCTTCAGCAAAAGAAGTGTATCAAAGATCCCGTGAAACTTCATCACATCAAGCAAAGGGAAGGAGAGCTAACGGAAGACTTTGTAAAAAGGTTTAAAGAAGAAATCAGGGACATAAAAGGAGCTCCGGAAGTTATGAGAATCTCAGGATTCATGCATGCAATCACTGATCCGGAATTGATTAAGCGATTACATGACTGAATCTCAAAGTCAATGAACGAAGTAATGAATATAACCACCTCCTTCCTAAGAGGGGAAACAGCCGCAGGAAGTCGCGAAAGAAGAAGGCCTTGGATACAAAGACCAATAGGGCAAGCCGCAGTCAAGTATCGACAAAGCTTTAAAAGAGAATTTAGAAACAAATCAAGAACAAGAGAAAGGCAACAGGTTTTCCGCAACACGTAGAAACCTTTCAGGGAAATATCGGCACATAGGAGAGCGAAGTCTCCAAATCCGCCACCAGCTACCACAATCGAAGAAAAGGCTGACGGTAAATTCTGTGAATTTCATGGAAAAGCAAGACATACCACGGAAGAATGTCTACATTTAAAAAAAGCAAAGAGAAGAAAGGAAGAAAGGGCCGATGATAGAGGAAGAAGAGCAGCGGGAAAAGGCCAAGCGCTGAACTTCACAAAAAAAATCATCATCACTCAAAAACTATTCGTCAAAAAGGCGAAAATACTCAAAGCAGAGTTAGCGGAACCGCGCACACATCTGGAAAGAGATGAAATCAGAACTCCAGCAGGAGAAAAACAGTAGGAACGCCAATTAAATAAATACGGGTCCGGACATCCCTACCGGAACGAATAATGGTCCCGATCCTATCAACCTTAACAAATGAAGAATCAAAAGGTCCAAAGCCAAAACACAAAGCAAGGAGGCGAGTAATTAAATACAATAAGAGGAGTCAACCACCGAGAAGGCTGAGGAAGCAAATACAAATGTTGAAAAAGCGCCCTATCATTTTACAATCAATTCTAGAAAAGTATGAGCTTAATACAACTACTTAAAACATGAGATGAAGTGTCCCAATAATCCAATTCAAAGTATATGTGTGCAAATCAACACACTCTAATGAGGTAACTCAAACCACACTTCCGGTCATTTGGAATTATAGACATCGACTTAAAACCACTAAGGAGAGACACTTTAGATGGCTAGATAAATCTGTCTCACTCCTAGGTTTAGGGTATGTTTGGCACAAGGGGCTATGGCTGAAGCTGGGGCTAGTGCTTATATTATAAGCCGAAATTAAAATTTTTATTTTCAAAAACTTGTTTGGCAAATTAGTTTAAGTTGGGCTTATTATAGTAAAATTACTAAAAATGACATATAATTAAATTAACATATGTATATATTAAATATTTTTGTGGGTAATTAAGTATTTTGATACCAACGAGGCTTATATTTGGGGCTTATAAAAACTTTAGCCTCATTTTTTTGTTATTTCCTTATCTAACTAAATTACATTTTTACATAAAGACTATGCTTTTTATGTTTGCATTAGTTTTATTTAATATGGTATTTTCTTTGTTTTTTATTGTGTGTCGCTAGTAACATTCAGGGCCGGTCCTGAGTTTTTTACTACCCTGGGCGAGATGATCGAAAGTATGCCCTTACTAATTGTTGCTATAAACGACGCACTAAATATTAAGGTTTTGATATGCAAACAAACCCGCTTTTCAATTGTAGTACTAAACTTTTGGACAACTATTTAGTTTATTTACTTTTTCGCAAACACTTTGCTAGTTCAACAAGTTCGGTCAGTTACAAAAGCCGGTTGACCTCATAACTAATTCAAAATTTTGAAAATGTAAACGAAATTGTACACTTATAAATATCTAGTAACTTTATTACGAATGAGACTTATAGTTTATCCACATAGAAAAAATAAATACGCCACCGATCGTTTATTAACAAATTACATATCTCTAAAAAAAACACGGGTCTTTTTTACAGGTTCTAAATTCGCAAAAATAAACATTGAATTAAATCAAGTTTATATGAATAGGATGAAGATAAAAAGAATAAAGCTAGAAGACCATATGTATAAGTCAACACAACCACAACCACAGGGACTATTCTTGTAATTTAACCATAAAAGTGATTTCCTTTTCAAAGTATTGCTTTTACTGCACAAGAAGTACTTATATTCCCGAGAAAAGTCGTCGTCTTCATTTTTCATCTTCTTCCTCTTCTTTTAACCTGCAACTTCTACGACTTTCGAGCTCACTCCACGTCCAAATTTGTTTTACTAAACTGGCGGGTTTATTTCGAGCGTGCTATAATCACAGTACCATTTTTATCACATTAAACCGATTCATCACACCAAAAATTTGATGCCCCCTGATTGTTTGATGCCCTGGGCCGTCGCCCACCCGCCCACCCTAGATCCGGCCCTGGTAACATTTTAGTACATAAGGTACTGATATAAGTCGATAGTTCATTTTATGAGTTACAAAAGTAAACACGAATCATAACTAAGAACATTTCTTTTGTAGCATTTCAGTTTCTCGTAAATCTTTTCCTTTTCATGTAACTCATGAAATTGCAATCGGAATAAACTAGCATTTACTTTGTCTGCTTCTTAGTGTGCTTTAGTTGTAAGTAAGGAAATATTAGGACTTGCTAATGATCATCACCAAAGTTAAAGTCCTGTCGAGTTTGTAACAGTTGTAACATTCTTAATATATGAAAAGGGCGATACTTTGAGAGTCTTTTTTTTTTTTTTTTTTTTTTTAAAGTTTTGAATGAAGTAGAAACTCTTTACAAACATCTTTCCTTCAGTAGTTTTTGCTTTTAGGTAATTTAAGTAAGTAGTTTTTTGCCAGTAATGCTTTTGAGAAAACTTATTAAATGCATAATGCATTGAAGATGCTCTAACAATATTCATGAATTTGACAAAGTAAATTACAAAAATTGTCTCTCATGGTCAAATATAAGACGGTGTGGTGTTTTTGTTTGTTACATTATTTTAAAAACAACTATGTGAAGTGATGATTTTCGAAAATGAATAAAGAGAAACGCTTTACCTATTTAAAAACGTTACGATAGAAGTATGCAAGGAATGGAACCGTAGACCTTACGAGTAAGTTATACATCACTTACCAACAGACCGCCTCTCAACACATCATTCGTAACTTCCTACATCTTTACTACTTATAAATCATGCATACTATTCTTTAAAGTTGAAATGCTTATGTTTCTGAATTCCGTGAGTTTTTTAGCACGACTCGTGAGGGTGACACATCTATCCATTTTAGATAATTATGATATTCTTGTGACACACATGCGTTGGACCATGAAATATAAAAATGAATATTGACTGGACAAAGTTGTCACTCTGTCTTCGCTAGAAATGAAAGCAGCCAAGCCAAGAGGGTCTTGAGTCGCCTCAAAGACCTCAATATATAGTCACATGGATGTTGTTGAACATCTAGATAAGTTTGAAAGACACCTTTTGCGTGAGTGAGTTGTTTAATAGATAGCTTGATGAATGAATTTATAGCAAAAAAAAAAAAAACATAGTGTAGAATATTTGAGAATCAGACCGCAGATCTTTTGGTTCTGCGACCTGAAAAGTGAATCTCATTCTCATTTATTCTTTGAAAGCATGTTTTCGAAGGATGTATGGGAGCAGGTGTGTATTCGAGGTGGTATGGATGTCAACTTAAATGATTTCGATTCTATTATACCGTGGTTAATTCCTTTGGCTAAGAGAAGATCGGTTCGTAGTGTTATTTCTAAACTTGTGCTAGCTGCTACTACGTATCTCATTTGGAAGGAACGAAATGATAGAATCTTTAACAGGAGAAAACGTTCAAAGGAGCAGGTTGTGGAAAGTGTTTTGGCTAATGTTCGATTAAAGCTACTAACGTTCACTTTCAAGAAATCAAAGCTAGTTGAGAATGTGTTGCATGCATGGAATCTTCCAAGATTTCTTATGCATGATCATTTTGTTGATACGTGATATCCGAGTGTGCCTAGTTGATTTTTTGTTTTTGATGTATCTTCTAGGCTAAGTAGGGGTTTCTTGTCTCCGTTGGAAGCACTTATGGTGCATGTGTTGTCATAGCCAGCATGGTGTTTTGCCATGTTGCCTGAACGTTTTTTTATCTATATATATTTACCAGGGTAAAAACCCTTTACAAAAAAAAAGATTTTTTGGTTATAGTACGGTAAACTTACCAAACAAACTACACTCCATCACATAATATAAATACATACCTTCCTACCTGTACGGCTATACTTAACATAAATTGTTTACAGAAACCTTTCAATTTGTTTATGGGGCTTGACCCATAAACATTAGAAACCGAAAGTACTAAGTCATACGTGGTCAATAACCCCTTACATGGAGGCACAATTTGGTTGAGCTTCTTTTGCCATTTTCACAAGATGATTGGCTGTTGGGTTACGCAACAAAATAACTTGTGCAACATTCAAAATACGTTTTTCAGAGGCTAGGAATGTTGGCCATTCTTGCGTGACCTGTCGAGTTAGCCTATAGGAACATCCCACTTTGCAGAGGCTAGGAATGTATTCGACACATAAGATAAACAAATAATCAATAACATAGTAATATTCTTGACATGTCTAATCCTCATTCTCTATTGTATATAAATAGATATATTTCACTTCTTTAACCTATGTGGGATGTAAAATTGAGGAGTGTTTGTTTAAGCTTATGATCTTACTCTTTTCCAAAAAAAAAAAAACATTGAAATAAATCTTGTTTCTAACACAAGTGGATGTATATCTATATTCGAGCAATCATTTGACGTTCTTGAGCCAAAGTTAAAAATGGTACTTATTAAGGGACTACGCAATTTGAGTGATTTCATGCGGGCTTACTCTATTATTTTTGTACATTTATGTTTGTCATGTTTGAGAAAAAAATTGCAGACAATGCAACTCGTCGTGTGTTTCTTGAGCAAATAATTCGGTCTTATATGTCAATTTTAGTTAATTTTTGTTATTGTTTGTCCTATGTATATATCATAAGTTAAGTACAACTCTTGAGTAATATTTCATAAAGAATAGTTTGGAGTAGCCATTTTTATAAGTGAGAACAAATACAAAAAAATGCAAGCATTTATATATGTTTTTCAGAAGCATGTTCATTAACGAAATTTGATTTTTTTTAGTTTCATAATCAACTTCGTTCATAACCACGCGCCTTGAAAACATGGTAACATTCTAGACATGTATGTAGCTCATTTACTATAGTATATAAACAAGAAAGATTTCACCTCTTTAAACTATGTGGGAAGTAAATATAGAGTGCTGTTCGTTCTTTTTTGTTAGTATTAACAAGTTTCTCGATACTATTTTTGTGTGTTTCTTGAACGAAGAGTCGAACATGCCACTCAGTTTGAAATTTGAAAGTTGTCACAAGTAAATAAAGATATATTAAAAAGTCTATAAATGCATATTAATTCTCAAATACATAAGTGTCAGTGAATTTGTTTTTTACTTTATTTAGTTTTGTAATCAACTTCAATTCTTCGGTCACCATGTTAAGAGACTGATTTGAGATGGTAAATCTCTCAAAAAATAAGAAACATAGATGATAAGGCTCTTTGAGCGGGAAAAACTCAAAAAAACTAGAGATAAACAAGAACTAGAGTTTGAACACATTTTCTTCCTCTTTCTAAGAGCACAAGGTATGGTAGTCATTTAACATGCCATTCGTCGTGCCATTCGTGAGCCACCATACCGGCCAACATGCCAAAGTTGAGCCAAATGAATTTGAGTTAGTGAAATGGCTCAAGCCATTGGTTTCTTTTGTGTTTTTTTCTTATTTTTTATTTTATGTATTGTGAGTGAGTGAGTATTTTTAGTAGGGTATTTTGTGAGACCCAATAACATGTTAGTAGTGTGTTATGAGGGAGAGATGTTTTAGTTATTGGTGTGTTATTGGATGGAGATGAGGTGACGTTGATGTGACATACTAATAACGTTTATCAGATAACACCATACATAATGCTCTAACTTAACACAACAATTACATATAAATGACAAGCATATTAAAAAAAGTTGGAATTTTATATTAATTTTTCAACACAGATATGACATTGCTTATTTTTTTTGGAATTTTATATTAGTCTAGCAGCATGCATGTAGACATATGTGTATTATTTTGTTAGTACAATTAAATATTTTATTTGGATGCTAGTTATATAGCCCGGGTCTTTTTTTTAATTTTTTTCAAATATTAAAAAATAAATAATTTAATCTTTTTTTGTTATATTTATGGTTTTAATTACGATTTTTATTATTAAAGACAATCACTTAAAAGTTTAATCCTATTGTTAGTTGCATCTTATCTATAATTTTTATATCGATCTTGTATGTTTGGCAAAAATAGATTGTCTTGATCTTGGTGTTGTTCTTGATCTTTGGTGTTGGTCTTTGGTGTTTAAAAGTTTATAAAAGAGATTATTTTATAAGCTACATGAATTAACCTTTATTTTCGAGAGATTATGAAATTTTTTTTTTTTTTTTTTTTTTTTATAATCTCTTATAAAAAAAACATTATACACTTCATAATCTTGTGTGCCATACATAAACAAAACAATTTTATAAATTGATAAATTATTACTACGTACTTTTTAAGGTAAGTTCCAAAAAAATTATATCAAAAAGTTTTTTTTATTATTTAAAAGATATAAAAGTCATTAAATAAATAAATAGGGTCATTTTGTTATTTAAAGATGAATGTTCAAAAAGATAAAGATTTAAAATTATTTGAAGACAAAACATTCTTTATATATCAAGAATCAATCTCCGCTCTTTATTTTCTTTTCATTTTTATTTGATCTAATTGATAAGATTGAACTCAACAATTTAAAAATTATATTTTTTTTTTTCTTTTTCAAATATTAATATCTTTTAAACCGTTAATTGTTAAGTGAAAAAAAATATACCATTACGACAAACATTTAATTATCTTTCTATAGATATGTTATTTGACATACTTTCGACCAAAAAAATTATTTCGTGTTTTTCACGGTTTTTTTACATTTTTTTCGTTACTGAAATTTGAATGAAAAAAATCACATGTGATTAAACATTAATTTGAATATCACATGTGATATTAGTGTTAAATCACATATGATAAATTTGAATACCACATGTGATATTAATGTTAAATCACGTATGATAAATTTGAATATCACATCTCATATTATATATCATTTGTGATTTAACACTAAATATCACATCTGATATTCAAATTAGTGTTTAATCACATGTGATTTTTTCATGCAAATCTCATATTCGGGAAAAAAAAAACGTAAAAACGTGACAAATACGGTTTTTTTTTTCTTTTTTCGAAAGTATATCAAAGTGCCCGTGTATAGAAAAATAATTAAATGCTTGTCGCGATGGTGTAATTATTTTCGCTTAACGATTAACGGTTTAAAAGATATTTAAATTGTAAAAAATATGTGAACTAATAAAATGATTTTAATCTCAACTATTGATTTCTTTTTAAATGGAGGGTAAGGATGATGTAAGAAAAATTTTATATTAAAATAACTCTCCTCAAAAATAAATGACTGTGACTTCTAACTTCGGTAGGAAAAAGGTATATACACTTCTATATATGTTATAAATTGCGTAAAAATCAAATGTGATTCAATATTGGGTGGTGACATCCCAAATTTAACGATTTGATCCCTACTGAGTGTCATATAACATATTATTTCAACATTCACATCTTGAAATATTATTTCATTCACAATTTAGCTATTTAGGCCATATCCATCCTAGATTTTATTTTCTTTTTCATTTTCTGAAACAAACTAAATTTTTATTTAATACATAAAAATACAAATAACATTGAAAAAAATTACGAAAGAATATAAAAAAAAATCAAAATAAATAAATAAACAAATATATTCACACACAACCATACTGACACACAAAGACCACACTCATACACACACAACCGATTTACCTTCTTCCTAAAAAAAAACATACACACACACTCACACTGAGAGTCACACACACACAACCCGTTTATAAATTGAAAAAAAAAGATTAAAAAAAGAAAAGGAAAACACAACCTATTTTTCGTTTGCCTCCCCGGGCAAAAATTAGCGGTAACTGATTTGGCGAGCAACCATGGTGACACGGCGAGGATGTGGTGGCGCCCAAACCATTGCTACGTCAGATTCGGCGGACTTCACTGCCACCACACCGTTTGCTCTTAGAGGGTGTTGATTATAAATAGAAAGAGAATGATAAAAAGGAGAATTGTGAAGGGAGATGCATCTATCTTTGTAGGTGTATCTGAATCATATGGTTATGGTTTTTTTCTTCATTTTTTTCCCTCATTTGATCCTAACTCAGCTGGAAGTGGCATTAAAGGTAGGCTAGTTAAAATTTTCAAATTCCCTTACTTGCGTCTATATATATCAGCATATAACTTTCTTGGTTTAAGTTTTTTTTAAGCTTTTCTTCCAATCAGTTCCAATTTGAAATTGTATCCAATCTTATTCGTCATACGTCATCTATCAATGTCGCAATGTCGGTAAAAATAGGGATTTTAGGAGTTCCATCAGCTGGTATACCCACAAAAAACTTGGCGTGTGATAATATACGTGAGTCATTACACATACATTCCCTAATGTTGTATGGCGATCTGCTACATATGATTTTGTTCGACACGTTGGGCAGTTCTTATACGTAAGCCATTGTTGAATACATACAGTGGAAGTAGTGGTGACATGGTAGTTGTGTGAACTTGTTACCATCGTAAAGATCATCCATGCATATGACACAAATGGTGGTAGGAGGTATGAACACTTGTTATTTTTTGAACGGCGAATATTATGGAAACACTTCCAGCAAGAAACTAGAAGGAAAACACATCACAAAATAGCAATCATAGGATTTTGCATCCAATTTACCCAACTAAAATTGGATTTACATATATTAGAGCACCATGTATAAGCTAAAGTGACCCTCTCACAAAAAATTAACGCCTTTCATGGGGTATTCGAGCCAAATAGCGACTTGTTCCGAAATCTCCAAATCTGCCACCACATGACATAAAAACTCCTTCCAAAACAATCTTAGCCTACTTTTGAATATGAAGATCAGATAACCAAGACAACCACTCCTCATAGGAAAGAATTTGAGAATTGATTTTGTTCATACTTCTCCATTATTATGATGATGTGTGAAATCTTTAGTTAGCAAATCGCAAAGCAATACACCTTTATGTAATTGACCTTTTTGTTATCTGCTTATCACCTATTTCCTGATTTTAGATGTTCACCAATCACCATCATCCATTGTCTTCAAGATCAAGACTCAAATCCTACTCGTCTGCAGCAACAATCAAACCGCCTCGACTTTCTGCTCATCATTTTACCAAGCAATATTTTGGAGATCAAGATTCTACACCGAAAACAAACAGCACCACCATCTTGTTTTAACCCCAAACCCCATAAATAAAAAACAATGGTCGAAATTTTTATACCCCATAAATCGTTTATTTAGAAAAAGATTTATGACTGTTTTTAGGAAAGAATACTTTTCCAGTGTGAACCACGATCAAATCACCATCATCATCTACGTCTAATACAATCCCCCCCCCGCCACCATCAGTCCACCAACAAACACACCATAAGAAACTGACTATTGTCTAAAAAAAGAACATACATTTGGAATGAAGGCATGATTTAGCCTATATATCCACTTTAAACGTCACCAACTCACCACCAAACCAACTTATCTTACTTTCCAGGTCTTTTAAAACCCCTTACTTCCTTAAACATTACATTTTAAATTTTATCTTATCTTTCCTTCAAGTATGATATTAAGAGACGTACACATCATGGGGTATTTGGGATAGCTTCTTATGCCTTATAAGAGCTGTGGGTGTGGTAACGTGGGAGGTTGAGTTAAGCCTTAACGCCACTACGTTAACGCCCGTTAACCACACCATGGGTGGCATTAACGGCTACGTTAACGTGGCACATTAAGGGCTTAACGTGGCGTTAACATGCTACCAAATAAATAAATAAAAAATCATTTCACCCCCTCAACCATTTATAATAAATTTTCACTTACACCCGCTCAACCTATTCAAATTTAAATTTTTAACTGGTTGAGTCTGAGCTGAATAACCAGATTCAAATATGAGCACGATTTATTTAAATTCAAAATCCAAATCAAAATCAAATCTGCCTATATATACAACTCTACCAGAGTTGTTTTGTTTATCACACACACACAAAAATGTCTCGCAAAGATTTCTCTCAGCAATTCTCAAGTCCACCACAATTGCCATAAACTACAACACAATTCCCAAGTCCACCACAACTGCTGGAAACTACCTTTCCACAAAAGGTTGAAGTTTATTCAACTCCACCAGAAGATGTCTTTCCGGTTTTCCAATCGGAAAATGTATTTGTAAACACTCCACCTCTTAACAATCCACCTGTTAACACTCCACCTGTTAACACTCCACACGTGGACCTCCAAAACAATCCGTTTGGGTTAGTGAGGCTTATCTTCGTGAACTTGAGCAATACGAGGAAAATCTTAGAGAGATTAGAGAAAACGAGACACGCGAGGAAGCTGTTCGTTTGGAACAGGAAGCCAGGGAGGCTGAATATCTTAGGCAGAACTGGTTTGACATCATGGAAGGAAAGTATTATGATGGCGAGTTTAGATCCTCTTCGAGTGAGGAGGGTTATAACTCAGATGATTCGTATTCTTAATTTGTAGTTTTATTTTCATCAATTTCGTGGTAGTTTGTATTAATCGTACTATGTAATTCGTGTTTAACTTTAATGTTTAATGTAATTCGTGTTTTAAATGTTATATTTTTTAATAAATGAAGTGTTTGTTTTAGTTTAGGGGTTGAATTTGAAAATATTTGAGTTAAGATTTAACTTGGAAATGTTATGATAAAGGGTTTTTTTTGTTGAGTTAAAGTGAAATGTTAAAGCTGCTGTGGCGCTAACATGGCATGGTGTTAAGGTTTAACCTTTGTTACCATAAGGAGTGTTCTAAAAATTATCAAATAAAGAGTTTGACATAAACAAACTCCAAGATTGATTTTTAAAACCGCATTGTTTTCTCCTTGGATAATCATATAAATAATTTACCAATTTGGGTTAGCAATCCCAAACACCCCCTTTGTCTGAATTATGCAATTAAAAATGGCTATTGGTTACGAACCTGAGACGAAAAAGACCTCGAACAATCTTCAATTCATCTGCTCCAGGAAGCTATGTGGCTGCTGCGTTGAACAATAAACCTAAACCAAAACCAAATTTAGCTTAGAAATGAACGGAGCGTTTGGCAGGTTGATTCCATTGTTTCATAAGGACATAACCTAGCTAAGATTTTATCATGGAAACTAATTATTCGAGTTGAAAAGAAACCATAGGATGTAAATATTGATTTAAATTACCATAATGCCACTAACTTATAACTTCACATTGATTATGTAATCAGAACTTTGAAAACCGACAATGAAAAAACAACTTCAAATAATTGAAATAAGAATAAAAGTACCTCCATCACAAAAATGACAAGGGTTAAAATCATAATATGTGTTCAAAAAAGAAAAAGAAATGGATAATGCTAAAAAAAAATGCATCGAACATGACCACTTTTGTAACATGACCATTTTTGTGATTGTGTGTAGGCAACTATTTTTTTTTCATTGTATCACAAAACTTTTGAATTTGTGTAATTGTATGTATCTAGTCGGGCTAAGCGTTACATCGTTAGTCCTTTATATTAACGTTGATTAGTAGATAACTTAAAACTTCGTTTTCTTACGTTTTTATTCGTTTTCATCTGTTAACATACGTTGTCGTCTGTTTTTATATGTTTTTATCCGTTTTCTAACGTTTTCGTCCAATTTTATATGCTTTCGTCCGTTTTTTTATGTTTTAGTTTGTTTTCTTACATTTTCGTCCGTTTTTATAGGTTTTCGTCCGTTTTGTTACGTTTTCATCCATTTGAATACGTTTTCATCCGTTTTCTTACGTTTTCGTCCGTTTCTATATGTTTTTGTTCATTTTTAAACATTTTCGTCCTATTTCTTACGTTTTTATACGTTTTCGTTCGTTTTCTTACGTTTTTTAAGTTTACATACGTTTTCGTCCATTTCTATACGTTTTCGTCCGATTTTTTTACGTTTTTGGCTGTTTTCCTACGTTTTCATATGTTTATGACGTTTTTGTCCGTTTATAAACGTTTTCTTACATTTTCTTCTGTTTTTATACGCTTTCGTCCGTTTTCTTACGTTTTCCTCCGTTTTTATACGTTTTCGTCCGTTTTTATACATTTTCGTCCGTTTTTAAACGCTTTCTTATGTTTTCATTTTTTTAATAAATTTTCGTCTTTTTTATACGTTCTTGTTCATTTTCATACGTTTTGTTTTGTTTTCGTTAGTTTTTACACGTTTTCGTCCTTTTTCGCTCGTTTTTATACGTCTACGTTCATTTTTACACGTTTTTTAAATGTTTTATACGTTTTCGTTCATTTTTATATATTTTTGTTTGTTTTACAGGTTTTCGATCGTATATAAACGTGTAAAAACGTAAAAAAAAATGAACGAAAACGTTTAAAAACGAATGTAAACATATAAAAACGAATGAAAACGTAAAAAAACGAGCAAAAACGTTTTAAAACGTGTTAAAACGAACGTAAACGTATAAAAACGTATAAAAATGAGCAAAAACATAAGAAAACGGTCGAAATGTGTAAAAATAGACGAAAACAAAACAAAACGTAAGAAAATGTACGAAAGCGTATAAAAACGGACGAAAATGTTAAAAACGGGCGAAAACGTAAGAAAATAGTTGTATACGTATAAAAACAGATGAAGATGTAAGAAAACGGACGAAAGCGTATAAAAATGGACGAAAATGTAGAAAACATTTAAAAACAGACGAAAACATAAGAAAACATATGAAAACGTATAAAAACGGATGAAAACATAAAAAAAACGTAATAAAACGGATGAAAACAAATATAAACGGACGAAAACGTATAGAAACAGAAGAAAACATAAGAAAACGGATGAAAACGTTTAAAAACATACGAAAACGTTTAAAAACGAATGAAAACGTATAAAAATGGACGAAAACGTAAAAAACGGACGAAAACATACAAAAACGAACGAAAACGTATTATAACGAATGAAAACGTGTGAAAACGAGTAAAAACGTAAGAAAACGGAATTTTAAGTTATTTACTAACGACCGTTAATATAAATGACTAACGATGTAACGCTTAACCTGACTGGATACATACAATAAAAAAAAAATTAGTTGACTACACACAATCCCAAAAGTGGTCAACTTCGATCCATTTTTTTTAGCATTATCCAAAAAAAAAATGAAGACAGATTAATGGTGTGGGTTTATATGACTAATAATATGATATAGATCTAAAACCTTCATGGCCCATCATCATCATCATCACATACACACACACGAGGGTGTCGGCGACGGGAGGTTCGATGCTGGACTGGTGGTTATGATGGTGTTTTATTGGTTGAAAAATGATAGTGATGGTATGGGTTTGTCGGCGGACTGATGGTGTTGGTGGTGGGGGTTTGGTGAGGGTGGTTGATGGCGGACTGCTAATGGTGGTTGTTGCAGTTGGTGGTAGTGGGTGTGGGTGTGGGTTGAGGAAAAAGAGTGGTTTGTCAAATAATGGTAGCTAGTATGATTGGAGGTCGGTAGAGAGAGAAAGACAAAGTGTGAAGTGTGAACAATATGTATGTGAGGTTTGATGTGTGGGACCAAATAAATACCTAGTAACTACTAATATGAAAGACAAAATGACTATAATACTCTCATGTGCAAGTCACATGAGGGATGTTTAACAGTCAAATCTAACGTCGTTTGGTCAAAGGACTCTCGATGTTAAAGGTTCAGAGTTAGTGACTGTTTGTGCAAAAAAAAAGTCAAAGGATCAAGAGTGAAAGTCAACACAAACCACATGGACCATCCGTGTAATTTACTCTAATATTTATATGTGTGTGCTAGGTTTAGTTTTTTTGTTTGGTTGGTAAAGTGTGTCTATTACGAGTATATAATTTGCCTCATCAAGGATTAAGAATTTTTGTTTTTAATATACTGCCGAACTATCCATAAGGAAAGTAACTTATGCACTAAAATTAATTGGGTTTCGACTTTTAAGCATCCCACATCGCTTTGTGAGGGAAATTAGCTTCGTGGGAGGTGGTTATAAACAAGGAGGGAAGGATTCAATTATAAGGAGGGAAATCATCTTGTGTTCCAAACATCCTAGTCTCTTATTTGTTTCTTTTGTGCGTCGGTTAATATGAATTTTGGTGGCCGAATTCTTCTTTTAAAGATTGCTGGTTATTTGAGAATCCTAAGTCTGGACATCAGAAGGTTATATTGAAGGTCTGTTTTTATTTAGATTGCCTCAAATAACTCACTCAAAATTTTCAAGTCCTGTCTATACTATAATATACTGAATTTGTAACATGTAAACAGGCTAACAGGGGCGGCTCAAGCCTTGTGGAGGCCTAAAGCTGAATTCAAATAAGAGGCCTTTCCGAATTAATTATTTTTTTCTCTTTGCTTAATATTATCTTTTCGATTCATTTGATTTATTGAACATCCAATTATCAAACCAAGAACACATGGTTCTAAAAGGCTCACAAAGGCGTTAGGCTTGGTCATGCCGCCTTATGCCACATCTTTTTGTAAACTTGATATATATGAAATATGATGTAAATATATGAATATTTTCATATTTTGTGCCTCCTTATGCCACGCCTTATAACCGCAAAAGCTTCTCCTTGGCCGCAAAGGCGTGAGGCTTGATCATGCCGCCACGCCACGCCTCGCGCTATTTATAAACTTGCAAGAACACAAAAGAATCTAAAAGTTTATTGTAGATAGAGAAAAAACCAAACTTCGTTTTATGATAATCTATAAGTATGACTAAAGAACCGAACCAACACGAACGATGCTTGTTCGTGTTTGTTAGTTTTGGTTAACCGAACAAACAAACTAATATGAAAAACAAACGGACATTGGAGTTCATATTTGTTCATTGAAAAATATGTTATTCTTATCCGTTCATTAAGACACTATTCATGAGTGATTCTAAAAACGTTTAATTTGTTTACAGTATTGGCTAAAAGTAATTAAAATTTGTAGCATTAAATGAGCTCAATTCTATCATTTTTTTAATAACAAAAAGATAGACCTCGTCGTGTTTTTTAAACTCAAATAACGATTAGTGGTACGAATTTAAAAACAAACAATAAATAAGCAAACATACTTGATAATTTTAGCAGTTTTAGTAATACGGACCTTTTATATATTCAGACTTGAAGATGATGCGGAAGAAAATATGTGACCGACTATATATTCATAAAAGGCGTTAGAAAATTGTGGGCCTTGAATATTCGGGGGCCTAAAGCGATGGCTTTAGTAGCTTTACCCGTCAGCCACCACTGCAGGCTAATCATCTTGTTTAATTACACAAGTACTTTGGTGATGACTAACATAGGTCAACAGTGAACTAATATATGGTTGCATTGGTTTTCCAGTGGATCAATGACTAACACACTTTTTATTGCCTTTCATGATTATCACCTAATGTTCCTCAGTTTATTAGCACTGCAGATATTATGTGAAACTTATTGGATATTGAGAGACTCAGTTTACGTGCCGAAAATCTATTTATATATCAGCAAGATTGTTAAGACTACAGCTCTTTTTTAACCAGTAAAACAATACTTCACAAAACTTGAATTTTGTCTGGTAAAGTATGGCATTTTATTTAATAGTCTATTAGTGTTCATTCAAAATAGTAAACAAATGATGCGCTACAAATAGTCCTATTCTCAAAAATCACGAGTTGCCATTGCGCAAAACACATACGTATTAGTCTGAAAATGCAAGCTTGGATATGAACTCCAGGTACTCCTTCTTGGCCTCAATCTCATCAACCTCCGCGACTTTGTTACTGGAAAGCCAATTTTTGGTTTCCTTAAGTGCATACTTCATGTTCTTGAAGACCTTTAGGGGCGTATCATTTCCTTTGATTTTGTTTTTTAAGGCATAAAAGCAATCCTCCAAGGAGTTGTATGCATCAACTTTCCTCTTGTACTCTTGGTCCTCAATTCTAAACTTCTCAGCATCATTCACCATTTTCTCCATCTGTTGCTTCAACAATCTTCCACTGTGATTGGTAACTGTAAGACTTTTAGTCTTGCCAGTAGATAGTACCTTAGATGTGACTGTAAGGATGCCATTAGCATCTATTTCAAAGCAATCTTCAACTTTTGAGACTCCCCTGGGAGCAGGCGGAATGCCAGAAATTGTGAACTGTCCTAACAAATAATTCTCCTTGGATCTTGTTCGCTCACCTTGGTAAACCATGGTGTCCGTAGAGTGTTGGTTATCTACAGTGGTTATAAATATCTCAGACCTCTTTGTAGGAATAGATGTGTTTCTTGGGATCAAAACTCTCATTATTTCTCCATTTACTTCCGTACCAAGTGACAAGGGAGTAACATCCATTAACACCAAATTCTTTAGCATTTTGTTAGTGTCACCGCATAACTTTGCAGCCAAAACTGCTGCTCCATATGCAACAGCCTCATCAGGATTGATGCTCTTGTATAGCTGTTTGCCATGAAAGAACTCTTGCAACATACATTGGACCTTTGGTATCCTAGTCGATCCACCAACAAGAATCACATCATCCACATTTTCTTTGTCAACTTTTGCATCAGTTAAACATGTCTCCAGTTTCTTGATACACTCTGTGAAATAGTCCATATTAAACTCCTCAAACCTGGCTCAAGTAAACTTCATAGAAAAATTAATGCCCTCATGTAACAATTCAAGTTCGATTGAAGCTTGAGTAGCATAGGAAAGAACTCTCTTTGCTTTCTCACAAGCAACTTTTAACCTTCCCATCGCTGTTTCATTTAGAGTGACATCCTTTTTCTGTTTCTTCTTAAAATCCTTAACACAATAATTCACCATTGTGTTGTCAAAATCTTGACCTCCTAAATGAGTATCGCCGGCAACAGCCTTAACCTCAAAAGTATACCACCTTCGTCGATAGTTAGCAAAGAGACATCAAAAGTGCCACCTCCAAGATCAAATACAAGTACATTCCTCTTTGCAATAAGCATTGACCAATTATCTAAACCATAAGAAATTGCAGCTGCTGTTGGCTCATTGATCATACGAACAACATTTAGGCCTGCAATGGTGGCTGCGTCCTTTGTTGCTTGACGCTGGCCGTCATTGAAGTAAGCAGGGACTGTGATGACAGCATTTTTTACAGTTTCACCAATATAAGCCTCTGCAACTTCTTTCATCTTAATAAGAACCATCGCTGAAATTTCCTCTGTAGTAAATTGTTTCTCATCACCCTTGTGTGTAACCACAATTTTAGGCGTATCACCAGATCCTTCAATCACCTTAAATGGCCACAACTTCATGTCATCTTGTACTTTAGCATCGCTAAATCTTCTGCCGATCATCCTCTTTGCATCTTAATGTAAAAACTTAATCAGCAGAGTAATGGAATCTATGGAAAATGTATATATTAAGAGATTGAACTATGAAAAGTCTGAACTTACCAAAAACAGTATTAGTAGGGTTCATACAGATCAGATTCTTGGCACCATTGCCAATGAGACGCTCCTCCTCATTGAAAGCAACACAGGATGGCGTTGTTCTATTGCCTTGATCGTTGGTTATGATTTCTATTCGATCGTGCTTCCATACTGCAACACACGAGTATGTGGTTCCCAGGTCAATGCCAATTGCTGGTGCTTCACCTCCCATACCCACCAGTATTCTCCAAGTTCAAACCGAAACTAGGAAAGAATATTCTATGTATTTATGATATGATGAACCTTCACATGCACTCCTTTGATCATATAACATCCATTCCAGTTGTTAGGGATATGTAGCGTTCATCAAAGTTACTATGATATTAATAATGTCTTTTGGGATTCCAGCTATGAAAGTCTTTTCAAATTACTTTCGGCATAACATGTTGCTAGTAACAAACCTTGATTTAAATTACTAATAGATCGCTAAGATAACTATACTTATCTAAATTGGTACTGTAACAGATAATTTTTGGTTAGCAGTCATATCCAACCGAAAATGGGCCGGGAATCAAAAGAACACACTTCGTGTTGTATGAAATAACGTGTTCAAGTTTGAAAATTGTATGATTATAAGAGGTTATGGTCGGTGCCTTTCTGGTTAAGTTTCAGTTTTGTCAGTTTCACCGACTTTTGGGACGACCCTTCTAGGCAGCGTAAGCTGTTGTTGAGAGCCTGAAAGTGTGGTTCTCTGTCTCATGGGTACTTACATTTAGACACACTTATTCACTGCATATGGGATGGTAGGTCTTTATATCTGGTCGCGATTTTGATTCTGGATTTCATTTACACCACAAATGAATTATCGTGGACTAAGGTTGCAATATCAACTCATGTTACACGAACGTTAATTATTTTGATTTAGATTAAATCTATACTTTATGAAATATCACTATATATAGAGTTGTACTTAACTTATGAGGGGTTGGCTTATATAAGAATATACTAATTAAATAAAGATTTGTATACCGTCATTTAATAATTATACTCATTTAATTTACATGAACTTTTTTGTCATTTTACTTTTTAAACTATGATAAGCTAAGTCAAACACTTATCAAAAGCTTATGAGCTTATGATATATAAGCCATAAGCCGCTTATATAACATAAGCATAAGCCCACTTGATAATCTTAGACAAACACCCTCATAGTATAGATGTGTTTGTTTGATTGAGCCATTTCATATTAATATAGGTGAAAGAAGTGAAATATTCTTTGGTTATATACTATAGTGACTGAGGATCACGCACGTTGAGATTGGTATTATGTATTCAACAAGTGGTTGTTGCTCAAGCCAATTTTAAAACCAAAGTATTGAACTTTTTATTTAGTGTCAAGTTTTTCAAAGACATTATGAAATTTCGCTTTTTATTTACACATTATTGTCCATAACATTTAGAAACCTTCTATCTGTTTAACGAAACGAAATAACTTAAGATCGATAAAGTAAAACACTAAGAATATGTTAGGATACCATATTGTAGGAAACATATGCCGTGATTCGTGTTCGTTCCGGTCTTTAAATGTTTCACGATCCACGTGAACCTTCTTAACACATACCTTACAATTCCATATTGGTTCTGCAGTGACATGTTACGAAAATGAGTTAATATGTGGCTCTCCATGTGAGCTCTCTATTAAAACTGATCGTGATGACTATGGTGCAACACTACCTGGTCTTTAAGCTCTCTTGGTTGCCTACATTTCTATTTTCTAGTGAAGGTATTAAGAGAAAAAGTGACAACTTTGTCCTGCTAAATAAGTATGGGTACCATGTACAACTCAATCGATCACAAGGTACTAAAGACGGCGAGTTTGAGTTATGTTCGCTTACCAGACGACCGCATACCGAGTTTGAGTTATGTTCGCTTAGTCCAAACTAACGACATTCCCAATATGGTTACTTGATCAGTAACAGAAAAATTACCTGTTGGTGCTACGCCGACTAATTTCTATATAAAAATAAATATGTTATAATGCTAAATAAGTAGTATATTTAACAGATATATAGGCTTGTATTAAGCTACTTTATAAGTAGTAGAGAAGTAGGAAGTTATGAATGACATGTTACGAGGTGGTCTGTTGGTAAGTGATGTAAAACTTACTCGTAAGGTCTATGGTTCCATTCCTCGCAGACTTCTATCGTAAAATAGGTAAGTTTTTCTATCTTTTCATTTTCGAAGATTATCACTTCACATTAGTTGTTTTTTAAATAATGTTAAAAACAAAAACATTACACCGCATGGGCGGAGCTACATGAGGACCGGGAAGGGTCCTGGCCCTCCTAGGCCTAAGGCCATCAGTGTATTTATTTGCGATTTTTTTTTTTTTTTTCATCATATTGGCCCTCCCATCTAATTTTTTTTAGAAAAAATTTTGTTTCGGCCCTCCCACGAAAATTTTTCTGGGTCCGCCATTGCCACACCGTCTTATATTTTGGTCTCATTCAGAACAAGTTTTCACTACTCACTAGTGAATTACAACTAACTATATTTGCTTGAAAAGTAAACATGAAGTTTTATTAACGAATGGTGTTTTTATATGCATTTTCAACGCATACATCATTATTTACGATTTGAATATAAAATGAATAACCTTTTCATATTGACACCCCTGGTGTTTTCTTCTTACGTTCCTGGTAAGTAACTCGGATCTATTTGTATGTCAACGCAAAATTAACACAAGCTATGCAAAGTGATGAAAGCTAGTAATGATCTTGTCTCAAAGACATTAAAGAGAATTAGATCTTTCTTCACCAACTATTGTATCTGAAATGTAGACCAAAAAAAATTTCCTTGCATTACCGACGACACTTAACTTAACGTCGTGGCATACACAACATGAGTTGCATTATCACCAATTGATTCCTCGACCACAACTAAACAAAAAAATAATGGAAAAAAAGAGAGTAAACCCATATGAAACTAGTGATAAAGTTTTTACTCCGTAGATGATATCCGAGTTCAATTGCATCGTCACTTAATTACCGTATTTAAACTCTCGCATTAGTTATCAGATTAACTTCAAAATGCTAACGCTCTATAATGAACAGATAACTTTAATAGCATGGACTGTGAGTATTATTTGACTAGACCCAATTCAACCTTATTTTCATATTCCCATATAGGTTAAAGAAGTGAATCTTCTTTGGATATATAGTACATTGTTTGAGGGCCATACATCTCAAGAGTAATGTCATGTTTTCAGATTAAGTATTGTCATTGGAGATTGAAAAACGAAGACAAATTTGTATCCAAATTGATATAAAATTCTTGACTATATTTAAATACAAAGATTGTCTCTACATCTTTATGCAACTAAAGATATAGTAATGTTCTATGAATATCCAATGGCCGTTGTTGTTCTTTTCAATCTATAGATGTTTCACCAAATCCCCTTGAACTTACATAACCAAACCGTGCAATGCTATATTGATTCCGCGATAACATGCTACAAAAATGAACCAAGGCATGTCCCTCCATGTAAGGTTTGGTCGTTTAAGCTCTCACCATTCTACAGTTCAATCATGCAAAATGTACCAGAACTGAAGCAAATGTGGTACCGTATGTGGTACCGTACAACATAGCCGTATATGAGGGTGTGCAAGGTGCGTTGTCGCTCAGGACCTTAAATTATAAGGGCCTCAATTTTTTTGTATGATATGTATATATATTTTATAAAAGTGACTACAAGTATTTGATTTAAAAAGATGCATTGAAAATGCTAGCCGAAGTACTTTGAAAACGATTATTTCTCATTTTATCTCTATAAAAATTATTTACTTTTTATTTTAGGCCTCTTGCTTGTTATTAAACTGAATTTTGCACAAGTGTAAACTCAGAGACGGCATTGCCGTACAACATTGGTGATTTGGTCCCTCTTTGTTGCCTACATTTCTAGTTAAGATATCGTGACAGTACCATTCAAACTAATCCTTTAAGGTCTCTTAACACTAATGGGGATCGTCCACGTAGTATGTTTGAGTAGGGTTGTAAACGAACTGAACGTTCAGTTTACATTTCATGAACCGTTCGGTAAAAAGTTCGTTTATGTTCGTTTATTTATTAAATGAACGAACATGAACAATATTTTACGATCGTTTAGTTAAATGAACAAACATGAACAAAGTCGTGTCCGTTCATTTATGTTCGTGAACGTCCGATTATGCATTTGTTAATGTTCGTTAACGTTCATTTATTTATTTATGTCCGTATAGCATATATTTTAATTGTATAATTTCAAAATTGGTTTGTTCAAACAAAAAAAACACCTATAAAACAATATATTGTGCATAATTTAATAAAGTTTTGCTTGTTTGTCTATGTTCATTTATGTTCTTATATTCGTTTAGCGTTCGTTTAGTGTCTTAATGAACGAATATAAACGAACATGAACAACTCATTTCTTAATAAATGAAAATTTGTCCGTTTAAGCGTTTGTGTCCGTTTATTTGTCCTGTTGAAATTAAACGAACAAACATGAACAAAGCTCCGTTCGTGTTCGTCCGGTTTGTTTAGAGCCCTATGTTTGAGGCTTTTTTACTTTTTGTGATTATCTATAATACTTTACTAGCAACTAAATGTTGTCCAAACTTTGGTTAAGCAACTAAATATTTAGTAATCTTCTATGTATATCCATTTAGCCGTTGGTGTTTATTTCTATCTCTAAACATTTCACCTATCCTTCTAAACTTACATGTAGCCATATTGATTCTGTTGTGACATGTTACGAAAATAAATTAAGGCTTCGCCCTCCATGTAATGTCTAGCACGTATGAGTTTGGTCCTTTAAGCTCTTACCGTTGCCGATTTGCCATCCATGTGACTAAAGATATGAGGCAACTATGGTACAATACCGGTGATTTAAGCCATCTTTATTGCCTACATTTCTAGTGAAGGTATTAAGAGACATAGCCACAACTTTGTCTTGCCAATGTACAATGCAATCAATCACAAGGTACTAATGAATGTGAGTCACCAGAATGATCTGAAATGGATAGACGTGTTGAACTCACGAGTCCCTCCAAAAAACTTCATCAATCAGACAAAGTTTGAGCCAACTTCACCTAATCAAATTTTTGGCGTTTCGCAAAGGGTAACTTAGTCAGTCACACAAAGACTGCCTACTGATTTTATTTATAAAACTTCTATTATATGCTTAGCAAAATATATTTAACAAATAAAAAGCTTGAACTAAACTACTTACAACATAGAATACTTAATTAACTTCATGCCATGTAATACAAGAAACATAAAACGAGTTGCATTATTGGATATGTACTTTCCTCGACAACAACGGGAACAAAAAAGGATGAAAATACGAGAGTAAACCTATATGAAATCAGCGATTAGATTCGTACCCCAAAGAATATCTCCGAATCAAATTGCCTCGTCACTTAATAACACAATCTATACTTCGGAACTAATGGTGTAGATCAGAATACTAGAATGCTAGAAGTGAAATCTTCCTTGGTTATATACCATAGTGCATGATAATCATGCATGTCGAGAATGGTATTATGTTTTCAAAAATGTTTGTTGTGGGGGTTGATTATAAAACTGAAGAATCAAAACTTCTTCGACAACCATTTCCCAATTAAGAAACACAAAATGAGTTGCATTATCGACGACAACCAAACAAAAAGGAAAATAAATACGGTTGTTATCATCTGATTGAATTAGTGATATAATTTGTAAGTATAGATTGTTATCATCTGATTGAAATCAAATCAACATTGTATCTCATAATCCCACATAGGCTAAAGAAGTGAAATTTTCCTTGCTTATATATTACGGTATATAATGACCATACAAGTTGAGGATAATGTTATGTTTTCAAGCACTTAAGTCTTATGATGTTGATTATAAAACAAAAAACGGCATAGGCATTAGGTGCTGGATAATTAATATAAATTCTACATCTTTTGCACTCACAAGTCATAATACTTTAATTAGTTGATTATAAAACAAAAAACGGCATAGGCATTAGGTGCTGGATAATTAACATAAATTCTACATCTTTTGCACTCACGAGTCATAATACTTTAATTAGTCATAATACTTTCTAAAAATATTCAATTAGGCCGCTATATACAGTATTTTTTATTTTTATTTTTAATTTATTCACATCATTCTATTAATTAGTCTTCAAACAAAATTATAATCATATCATCGTTATCAAGTCCAATAGAACAATAAACATTTATCTATTGAAATTTCTTGGGCATATGTGAGGATAACATCAGTTTCAACTCAAAAAAAATAACAGTAACCATATTTCAAAAAACTAATTTCGTCTTTGGTGTTCATTCCGATCTTTAAATGTTTTATCTATCCACTTGAACTTAGAGCATTTACACTGCTTCTACTTATTAAAACCTTTTTCATTTATGACAATCAACTTTCCATTGACTTCTATTTTCCTAAAAGTCATTTTTACAATCCTTCTTCAATGCACAAAATCTTTCCAAAAGCTTTTTCATGTTAAGTCTTCGTTTAATAGGGGGTGTAAAATAAAAATTAAACATG